>CATIWC010000855.1:0-224468 GCA_948472305.1 Vicia faba | reverse complement strand
TGCGAGAGATATTCCCATGCGTAGAAGACAACGTGCATACTGTGTGTGACAAGGTGTAGACTGCACGTGCAAGGTGCAGACTGCGCGTGCAGTGTGTATTTTTCAAAGCATATAATTTTCAAGGGGCTGTTTCACGCCTTATCTGATCGTTACATTTGTGAGGGGAGCTCCGTCGCCCAAAATGTTGTTCATTAATAACACGTAATTATCCACCACATCGCTCTCAATAACCTATTTTGCTTAAATTTGTATTATTGCTCTTTCATTTCAACCACTCTCACTCTTTTGGTTCTTATTTTTTCTCTTTCTCTCAACAACGACCAAAATCATCACATTTAATTTCTCAACTCTAACATAATAAAATTTTAGATAATTTTTATATAGGATTCAGTTATGTATTTATTTTATTTTCAGATTTAATTTATAATTTAATTTTTATTTTTATTTTTGTATATCATGTACCAATTGGCTCATCTAAAAGAGTAATAATTTGGAGCAAACTTCAAAGGTTACATCAATTTGACATCAAATTGAGGTACACTCTATAGAAATTTTTGAAATTTTTATTTATGTAATATATATGTTCATTTAATAAATTTATTTTGTGTATAAGTATATTTATTTGGTGTGACTGGTTGTGTTTTATATATTTTTAAAAATAATATGTGTATCATGTATATGTATTTTATTTTAAACAATATATGTTCATTGAGTAATTTTTTAAATATTTTTATAATTAATATTTATTATACATTATATTTATTTGAAAAACAGTACATTTATTGATTTTTAAAATTAATATTCACTATTTTTTCATTTTTTTTAAGTAACTGAAAAATTATATATATTTATAGAAAAACAATAGTATATTTATTTTTTAAAAGAAGTATTTAGAAAAACAGTATGTTTAAAAAAACAACAATATATTTTGAAAAACAATATATTTATTTATTAAAAGAAGTATTTATGTATTGCTTAACTATTTATTAAAAGAAAGTATGTTTAGTTAGAATAAATAGGTGGATATATTGTTTCGTCAAATATATATTTAGAAAGTATGGTTAAATAATTTTTAAAATAATAAGTATATATATATATATATATATATATATATAATATATATATATATATATAATATATATATATATATATATATATATATACTATATATATATATATATATAATATATATATATATATATATATATATATATATATATATATATATATATATATATATTATATATATATATATATATATATATATATATATATATATATATATATTATATATATATATATACTATATATATATATATATATAAGGTTAAATAAGTAAATATTTGTAAGATATATTATTTCTTAAAATAAGATTTAGTTTTTTATAAGAAAAAAAAGTATTTTTTAGAAGGTATCAATATGGTAAACATATTTATATATTCTTTTAAAAAGAATAACTCTAAAAAGTATATTTCCATGATTAAATATATTTAAAAAGTACATTTAATTAGAATAAATAGGTAGATATATTATTTGATAAAATATATATTTAAAAAGTATGATTAAATAATTTTTAAAAATATTATTAAAATTAGGTAGATATATTGTATAAATATATGTCTAATTAGAGTTAATATTTATAAGTTTATATATATTTAGAATAAGTGGATAGTATAATATATGTTTTATTTTTAGAAAAAATATCAATATTGAATATTATCCATTCTATAACTAGTTATATGATGTTACCGACAAAAAATTTAAAAATTAGTCGATAGATCACTCCCCCTTTTATTTAATAAAATTAAACATGAACAATGTTGTACATGTACAGTATGAAATATTATCAAGTCTATCGTAGTTAGATGTATGGTAGAATGTTTTCTGGAAGACGTGAGCTTAAACCGCATTTATGGAAGGAATTGTCGGGTTTCTCTCATATGTGTTTCTCAAGAATGTCATCGAAGCGAATGAGGGCTAAGGTGTCAGTGTTTAAAGTGTGATTGCAGAAATATAATTAGTGACCCTAGTGAAGTGAAACGTCACTTAGAGAGAGTGAGTTTTAGTCTGAATTATTGGATTTGGATAGCTAATGGAGAAAAAATTCCAGAGATGAATAGAAAGGCTTATAGCAGTCAAACATATATTGAACCAGATATAAATAGATATGGTCCAAGGAGTCCATCACATATGCAATGACAGGAACAATTTAATTTAGTCGAAGATATGGTCAATGGCACATTAGGGGTGAATGCGGCTTATGGTGAACCTCAAGACTTTAATGCATAAGAGCTCCCAAATGAGAAAGCCCAAAAGTTTTATCAGTTGTTGAGAGAAACAAATATATCATTGTTTGAGGGGTCTTTAGACTCTAGGCTATCAATGTGTGTGAGGTTGTTTGCTGTGAAGTCAAATTGAAATGTTCCCGATTAGTATTTGAAATTATTTACGAGAATGATGTTGGACGCGACTCCTGTGAAAGAAAACATGCCTACAAGTAATTATGATGCAAAAAGGATGGTGTCTAAGTTTGGACTATAGGTAAAAAAGATTTATTGTTGCATTAGAGGTTTCATGTTGTTTTTTGACAATGAGTTTGGTATAAATGATCGGAAATTGGAGGAATGTAAGTTTTGCAATAGTATGAGGTATATAGTTTGTAGTGAAGGAGTTGATCGAAAGCAAAAACGAGTTGTAGTAAAATCTATGTTCTATCTACCAATAATACCTAGGTTGCAACGAATGTTTGCATCATTGCACAATGCAAACCAAAGGACATGGCATTATACAAACAGAACTAGTTCAGGCATGATGTGATATCCATTTGATGGCGAGGCATGGAAACACTTTGATAGAGTACATCTTGAATTTGCACCAGAACCCAGAAATGTGAGGCTTGGATTATGCTCGGATGGTTTCTCTCCTTATAATTTATCAGCAAAATTGACTTTTGGAATCACCAAAAAGACAGCGCTTTAATGAGAAAACGTTGTTGTAGGTCTTTTAAAAAATTTGCTAAAAAAAAAAAGCGTTGCTACAGATAGCCTTTAGAAAGCGCTGCTAAATGCCCTACCTTAGAAAGCCCTTTATTGAGAAAACGCTGTTGTAGGTCTTATAAAAAATTCGCTAAAAAAAAGCGCTGCTACAAACAACATTTAGAAAGCGTTTTTAAAAAGCGCTGCTAAAGGCCTTAAATTCGCCCCACTTAAGAAAGAGCTTTCTCGTGAAAGCGCTGCTAGATCTTGTATGATAGAAAGCGCTTTTAAAAAGCACTGTCTTAGGTCAAATTATAAAATTAAAATATAAAATTTCCCCACTTAAGAAAGCGCTTTCTCGTGAAAGCGCTGCTAGATCTTGTATGATAGAAAGCGCTTTTAAAAAGCGTTGTCTTAGGTCAAATTATAAAATTAAAATATAAAACTTTCAGAACCCTATTCATTCATTTCAGAACCCTTCTTCTTCGACCGTTCCTAATCGTTTCTTCTCCGACCGTTTCTTCTCCGACCGATTCTTCTCCGACCGTTCCTAATCGCTTCTTCTCCGACCGTTTCTTGCCGTAGACCGCCGTATAGTTCAGGTACGTCATTCTTTTGTAACATTGTTCTCTTATATGATAGATTTTAAAACAAAAAGGATATTTTAGGACAATTGATGGTATCTTATTTTAATTAAATAGTCGAGTTGATTGTTAACTGCTTACAACTGCATGTATGGTTGCAGTTTCACGATGACCTGTTCTCCCTCTTGGAAATTCACTTCTCTTCTCTTTTTGTCAGCTTGATTCTTCATATAATGTTGAGCTTTTCTAAATTAGGGATGTTGTATAATAGCATCCCTCACTTTCAATTGATCTCCCACTGGTTGAGGACCTTTAGGATGGTAATATACTTGGATAATATAGGTGGTCTCTGTTGCTGCTGTTATTAGCTATCAACTCATTCAATGACTCAACCCATGCCATCATGAACACACTATAACAATAGAGATTGGAGTATGGATCATCACATCCCTTCTGATTTAAGGATTTAGATCACTCACAAAGCAATCTACTAAATCATAATAGTTAAACCTTTGTCATTTCTCAAAAAAGCTATTGCAATAAATCAATATTGATCATGTGTGTGCTTCCTTGTATTTGGTTACTATGTATTATTATTGGGAAATTGTTGAGGATATGGTGATTCATATTATTATTGGGAAATTGTTAAGGATATGTGTGATTAGGTGGTAGAGTCGTTTACAAAGTCTGAGATTCTCATGGGATTGTTTGTTGAAAAATGCTTGGTTAAGAAAGTTATTCTTAGAAGGAAAAACTACTTTTGACTAAAATGAAGTAACATACTCTTTCATAGCAAATATATTCATTACTTTTGATGTACAAAAAATTAGTTTAGTCATTAATAAGAACTAATGAGAGATATGATATTATCACAATACCATTAATAAACGGAGTGTTTTAAGAATAAATTAAAATTTTGTTGTTTTGAATAAGTAAATTAAAATCTTGTTGAAGAAACATTGAAAAGTGAAAAGTTGGATTGATATTGATAGTATGATTGTTTTACAGGTGCAGAGTGACAGTCTGATCGTTTACATGAATCTTACATTGTGTGGGTCCAGAAGTTGATTACTTCTCTATAGGTAATTAATTATTCTTTTGCTATAGTTGCGTGAATAATTAAAGTTTTTGTTTATCTTAATTAGTAAAACCATTTGAATGAACTGCTATGATGGATGAGCATTTCTTGCAATGATTGGGAACTAACTTATTGAATTTGCTATATATAGGGGTTACTTGTGATCAAAGTGTGAAATTCGGATCATTTTCCTACAGGTAAATTTTTTATATTTTGTTTTTACTTAGCTTAATTAGTAATACCATGGATAAGAAATGGATGTCTTCGAGTCGATTGACGAAAGAGTACGAGAATGGGGTATCAGAATTCGTTAAGTTTGTTGTGGCGCATGCCAAAGACCCCAGGCGAATGACATGTCCTTGCTTGAGTTGCTGCTATGGGAGTCGGGTTGACGCGGTTCAGTTTGGATCGCATTTAAAGAGGCATGGAATTAATAGAAGTTATACATGTTGGAATTTGCATGGTGAGAAAAGTAACGGGAATGTTGAATCGGGGGATAATATGACATATGCTTCAAATGATAATGGCACAGATACATACGATTATGATCGAGTCGAAGAGATTGCAGAAGCACTTGAAGAAGACCTTAAGGATTGTACCAAAATGTTTGAGAGGTTGGTAAGCGATGCAGAGAAACCGTTGTATAATGGTTGTACAAAATTCACAAGATTGTATGCGGTATTAAAGTTGTACAACTTAAAGGCGGGCAATGGATGGTCGGATAAAAGTTTCACATAATTATTATCCCTTATGAAAGATATGCTACCAGAGGATAATCTTCTTCTGAATCGAACATATGAGGCCAAAAAGATGTTGTTCTCAATTGGCATGAGCTATGATAAGATACATGCATGTCCAAACGATTGCGTTTTGTTTTGAAACGAGTATGCATCGTTAAATGAGTGTCCTAAATGTGGTGTCTCTCGATATAAGAAAAAGTTATCTCCAGCAAAAGTCTTATGGTATTTTCCTATAATTCCAAGATTTAGACGCATGTATCGTAGTGAAACCGATTCAAGACACCTGACTTGGCATGCGGATGAAAGAATTATTGATGGAAAAATTCGACATCTGGTAGATTCACCGCAGTGGATGAAAATTGATAATGAGTATCCTGAATTTGGAAAAGAAGAAAGAAACCTTTGCTTGGCATTGTCTACTGATAGAATGAACCCACACGGTATTCAAAGTATCTCGCATAGCACATGGCCTGTGATTATTATGATTTATAACCTACTTCTGTGGCTATGTATTAAGCGTAAGTACATGATGTTATCTATGTTAATTTCTGGGCCTAAACAACTAGGGAATGCCATAGATGTATACTTGACACCCTTAATCGAAGATTTAAAGTTTTGGTGGGAGAACGGTGTGGAGGTTTATGATGGGTATAGGAAAGAAAGTTTCAACTTGAGGGCGATGTTGTTTGGAACAATTAATAATTTTCCAACATACGGAAATCTATCAGGGTCCAGCATTAAAGGTCAAAAAGTGTGTCCTGTTTGTGAAGATGAAACTAATACGACGCGACTGGACCTTTGTCAGAAGAATGTCTTTCTCGGTCATCGTAGATTCTTAAATTCTAATAATCACTACCGTGAGTGGAGAAAAGCATTCAATGGAAAGGAAGAACAACTTAGAGCTCTACCTATATTGACAGGTGATCAAATTTTTGAAAAGGTAAAATATGTGAGTACTCATTTTGGCAAGCCTTTTGCACATACACTTGTCAAGAGTGGGTGGAAGAAGAGGTCATTTTTTTTAACTGCCATATTGGAAGTCGCTGTATGTAAGACATTTTCTAGATGTTATGCATATTGGAAAAAAAAGTATTTGACAGTGTTATTGGTATGTTACTCAATATACAAGTAAAGTCTAAGGATGACCTTAAAGTAAGGGAGGACATGGTAAACATGGGAATGAGAACTGAAATGGGACCCGTGACGAAAGGAAGACGAACATGTCTACCACCTGCTGTTTATACTCTATCTAGAAAGGAGAAAAAATATTGTGTAAGTTTCTGAGTGAAGTTAAAGTTCCTGAAGGCTACTCATCAGATATTAGAAGACTTGTGCCTATGAAAGACCTCAAGTTAAAGAGTTTAAAGACACATGATTGCCATGTTATAATGGAACATTTTCTACCAATAGGTATACGTTCTATTCTGCCAGAAAAGGTAAGAAGCGCAATAACTAAACTGTGTTTTTTATTCAAGTCAATTTGCAGTAAGGTGATAGATCCTGCGATCTTACCAACATTGCAAAAAGAAATAGTTATTAATTTGTGTGATCTTGAAATGTATTTTCCTCCCTCGTTTTTTGACATAATGGTTCATCTAGTTGTTCATCTTGTGAAAGAGACACAATTGTGTGGACCCACTTATATGAGATAGATGTACCCTGCTGAACATTATATGAAAATATTAAAAGGGTATGTGAAAAACCGAAGTCGACCAGAGGGTTGTATTGTCGAACGATACATTATTGAAGAAGCGATTGAGTTTTGTACTGAATATCTGTCAAATATTCAATCAATTGGACTCCCAAAATCTCATATTGTTGGAAAAAAAAGGTAAAAAGTTAATTGGAAATAAAGTTGTAACAATATCAAGGGTTGAACGGGATCAAGTGCATTTGTATGTTCTACACAATGAGATTGAGGTTGAGCTATATGTTGAAATGCACAAGGGTGTTCTCCGAGGTTTAAATCCGAATAGAAATGAGAATTGGATAGTACGAGAGCACAATTGAAGTTTCATACCATGGTTTAAGGAACATATTTATTCAAAGTATCGTTCAGATCCCGCTTCAATAACCAAAAGGTTGAGATGTTTAGCATATGGTCCAAGTTTGGTTGTGTTTTCTTATAGCGCATACACAATTAATGGATACACATTTTATACCAAAGAACAAGATGATAAAAGTACTATGAAAAATAGTGGTGTCACCTTGGTAGATAAAGCAATGAACATATCAAGCGTGAAGGACTTAAACTCTAAATTTGCAAACCTGTCATATTTTGGGGTTATCGAGCGCATTTGGGTGTTTGATTATGAGAAGTTTCAGATTCCTATATTTGGTTGCAAGTGGGTTAAAAATAATAATGGCATACGAATGGATAAGTCTGGATTTTTGCAAGTGGATCTTAATAGGGTGGGGTACAAAGATGAGCCTTTTATTCTAGCCTCTCAATCTAAACAAGTGTTCTATGTCACTGATCCGACAAGTACGAAATGGTCTATAGTGCTTTTATCTAACAAAGTAATTGATGAAAACATTGAAGATCAAGGTGATATTGATGTTGAGATTGAATCTTTTACTAGAAATGATGAAGATGAGAATATTATAGTGAATGAATCATATATTAGAAATTATCATAATGATGGTATTTGGATCAATCCAATCATCCGTGTTGTTAAGAGACGAGTAGAACATATTCCTACCAAGAAAAGAAAGAGACGTTAGTGAAAAAGGTAAGGGTGTTTACCATTTCATTTTTTTATATTTCCTTAGTGGATATTTATATTTGTCATTTCATTTTTATTTTTTTCTTCATTGTTAGATCAATACAAGTATTCCTCTCTCAAAGAGAAGCTCGAGTATCATGGTCTAGATCAAGCAACATTACATGGATCAAAGTGGAGGTACATTAATTTTCATAATTTTTCTTATAATAGTGATGCTACTTGATAAAACAAGAAAACTATACATTCTTATTTGTTTTTCTATGCAGTGTGCTCAACAGCGTAACAATATAGATTGCAGATACTTTGTTTTGAGGTTTATGAAAGAAATCCTTTTTTTGAATCGAATAGAGATTCCAATCACGATATGGATTTATAACTTAGGATTTATTTTAATATTTATAGGATATTTCATATAATTTATTACTTTTAACTAAATCATACATATTATGTTTTGTTATGTAGTACTTTGATGAATGTAAGTGTGCTCATTACACGAAAAATCAATTGGAAGAAATCAAGGAGGAATTATGTGAATACTTTATTCAGAAAAGAACCATATAAGGTATTGGAAGTTGAAAAGTGTTATGAAAAATTTTAATTGTGTTGGACCCAAGTTAGTTTAATTGACCGTGTTGTTCTGTTCATACCTTATTTGTAGGACTAGGATCGTCCGCTCGTCGGGTTTTAGCGATTTCAGGCTGAAACGAATTTGGCACATATCATATATAAGAGGATTCGAATGGAAGGTTTTGTTGTACATGAGTACTATCACCTTTATATGAAATTCTTGGAGTTTGTTTTGCCTCTTATAAGAGAAGGTTTTCTTGTAATAGTGATAAATTTGTTGTTCGAAATAGTCATAATTCTGTCCTTATTATAGTGCATCCTCCTCCTACTTAGTAGCAAACATGTGAATTGAATTATAATGGTGTTTATATTTTGGTATATAATGGTATTATAATGGTATATAATACCTTTTTTTTGTATGTAACGGCTTCTGTGTTGAAATAAAGGGTCGTTGAAATGTAAGGCTTGAAGTACAGGTTTATGGGATTATTTCCAAAAATGTGTCTTCTAAAAAAGAAAGAATATGTAGCATTTTTACATAAAAAATGTTTAAATTTATGTGAAGCAACAAAAGAGCTTTTTAGGAAAAAGCGCTGCTAAACGCCTACTTTAGAAAGCGCTTTTCCTAGAAAAGTGCTGCCTAAAGATGCCTTAAAAAATACATTAGACAGCGCTTTTGGAAGCGCTGTCTAAAGGGGGTCAATAGAAAGCATTTTTTCAGGAAAAAACGCTGCTAGAGGCCTACCTTAGAAAGCTATTTTCCAGGGAAAAGCGCTGCTAAATAATACATATGGCAGCGCTTTTTCGTTAAAAAAAGCGTCGTCTAGACCTACGGTAGCGCCACCATAGGCAACACTTTTAAGAGCTGCTAAAGGGCAAAAAAAGCGCTTCCTTAGGTCTTTTTTGGCGTAGTGGGGACACACATGGAAAATTGGGATGTCTGCATTGCATGGGGCACACAAAAGCATTTACTTTGGAAAAGGGTAGGAAAAGTTCATGATTTAATTGTCACCATAAGTTCTTACCTAGAAACCATGAATTTAGAAGAAATAAAAATGCTTTTCGAAAAGGTGAAAAAGTAACAGATCTACCTCCCCCCTCAATTGTCATCGATTGAAGTATGGAATAGTGTTTGTGACCTACCAAGATTTACAGATAAGGATGAAGCATGCAGAATTGAAGGATATGGGGACACACACAATTGGACAAAAAAGAAGTATTGTTTAGGACCTCCCATATTGAAAGGATAATTTGGTGCGACATAATCTTGATGTTATGCATATTTAGAAGAATTTTTTTGACAATGTATTTAACACGGTGATGGATAATGAGAAGGCGAAAGATAACGAGAAGGAGAGAAAAGACTTGGAACTTTTGTGTAATTGAAAAGAGTTGGAGTTGAAACCTCAACCAAATGGAAAATTATTAAAACCCAAGGCTTGTTACACTCTTACTCCCCAAGCATAAAAAGCAGTATGTCAGTGGTTAAATGAGTTGAGGATGCCTGATGGTTATTTTTCTAACCTGGAAATATGTGTTGACGCCAAAACAGGGAAGTTGCATAGAATGAAAAGTCATAATTTTCATGTTTTCATGGAACAGTTTCTTCCAATTGCATTCAGTTCACTTCCCAATAATATACTTAATCTGCTAACTGAGATCGGTCAATTTTTTAAAGACATTTGTCTGTCAACTTTAAGAGTAGACGATATCACTAAATTAGATCGAAATATTCTTGTCATTCTCTGTAAGTTAGACCAAATATCTCCGACTGGTTTCTTTGATTCTATGGAACATCTGATAAGTGTGAATTATAATTATTGTTGTATATATGTTTTGTTGCACTTATTAGTGCTTTTGTTAATATTTTGTGAATAATTCCTGACTTTGTTTGTAAATACGTTTAATTTGTGTATATCTGAGTTTTGTGTAAAAATTATATCGTAGATTAGTTTTTCCATTCTTTTTGTTGGAATTCAAGCATTATTAGAGAATTGAGAATAAAGTCCAAATGGAGCTCTAAGATGTGCATTTTATCAATAAAGGAATAAGGCAAAAGAAGAAAAGCCATTGCAAGTTGTGCAGAAAGAGCAACTAAAGTTGTTGTTCTGGTGTACCTCGCCGAGAGAGGCTCGGGCGAGGAGCTTGCGCTTCTGCCTCGCTGGGCGTGGGTGGAGCGAGAGGAAGTTGAGTTTTTCCAATAGCTTTTGTCTTGGCTTCGTTGTTGTGTCGTCAGGAGAGTTTTGGTCGAGCTGTCAGGCGAAGCTTCCCTTCATGGGGCAAAGGTGGATATTTGTGGCCAGTTATGTGTGTGGCGCAGGCTAGGCCAAGTAAATAAAGACCATCGTCGGGCGACGCATTTGGCTCGTCAGGCGACGGTATCTGGACAAAATTTTGTTTATATTTCCATTTCATTTCATTTCATTTCATTTGTTAGGGTTATGGTTTTGGGAGGTGATTTTTTTCTCCTAACTCCACCAATCTCATTTTTCATTAGGATTAGCTTAAAAAACAACATTGAAGCTTGCATATGGATGATTCGGGTGAATTGCTCATCGATCGACACTGATAAACCGGGAGATTTGTGGTTCATTTCTCTTCTTATTTGTGTATTCTTTATTTGTTGAGTTTGTATATATATTTACTTTGAACTCATGTATATTTTTCGCCCATGGCATTATATAAAACTTGCTTTACAAATATTTGTTGATTATTGTCTTGGATTTTTGCTTTGTGGTAAGGGGTTTGGGTTGTTATAGACATATACTGCTCGAATTCTTATCTAGGATGATTATATAATAGTTTCTAGATTCTAGAGATAGATTTAGAGCTATTATTCACTTGGGTGTATGTACTTAATTTCTTTGTGTTAGTTGTATTGTGTTGAGAGATCGTCAACGCGAGTAACACAATTGTATTTTGTGTTGTTAAGGTTAGTTGACAGATCGCCTTTGAGATGATATGGACGAACCCATTACTTTGGGTTAGAAATGACTTAGGGTGTGAGGGATGCGCGATGACATTGATGAATATTATAGGTTAAGTATAACTGGTCGATAGGTCTAAGTTTGTAAAGAGTGGATTATATGCATGCCTTATAAGTTGTCCCTCTAAAGAATGAATTTAGTTTTTGTTAATAATTTTTAATCCCGCACCTTACAATTGAAACCCATTTTAAACCAAACTTATAAGTGAGAGATTGTTGAACGTTAATTCAGTAGCATTAATCCCTGTGAAAACGATATGATATAACCTATTAAAAACACTTACTTTTTCTCTCCGCTTTACCGCTTCAACACCATCTCCATGTGCATCTTTCTTATGAAGTTTTCCTTTGTGGACCTGTTAAATATAGATGGTTGTATCCATTTGAATTATTCATGGGTGATTCAAAGCGATCAGTGAAAAATAAGGCAAGAGTTGAGGGATCAATTTGTGCATATTATTTGGATCAAGAAACATCACATTTTTTCTCTCATTATTTCAATCACATGATGTTGATTCCAAGAATCATAAGGAACGAAGTTCACTTCAGTTAATGAAGTCAATTCACCTTATCAGTTTTAGTTGTCCCGACCATCCCTCAGGAAAAACGAGTGAGCATTGGGTTTCTAAAAAATAAATGTAACCTACCCATATTCATGTGTTGATTAACTACGTCGAAGTTAAACCATATCTTGAGTAAGTATATTTACTTAAGTATATATTGAATTTTGCTTAACACTTTCAACCTTATCTAACCTATATTATTTTTTGAAATAGGGCATTTAGTACCTACTGTTCTCAAAGCATGTGCGAACAACCATCGACTGGTTGCACACATGACTATTTTCTTGCATGGTTCAAGCAACATTTATCATGTATTGTTGCACCAAGTCCAGAAATAATCAATTTGAGAAATTTTCCTGAGGCCCTCGTCAACATGTAAATAAATGTTACACATACTTTGTAAACGGATACAAATTTCACACTGAAATATAGACTAAAGGGAAGAAAACTGTAAATATGGTTTAGTCGTAAAAGGAATTATAGAGGGTGGTGAGGATGACTTCTATGGTGTTATCAAACATATTTACGAGTTGTTGTATAATTACAAGGACTCATAAAATAAAGTTGTCTTGCTTTATTGTGACTGGTATGATCCATCTTCCAGAGGAGTAAAAATTGATTAAAAAATATAACACCATTGAGGTTCGAAGAGATAGAAAGTACAAAGAGTATGAACCTTTCATAATGGCAAATAATTTTAGTCAAGTTTATTATGTACCTTATCCTTCAATTACCCCACGCCAACGAGAATGGTGTGTTGTAATCAAGTTCAACCCAATGAGTCACATTGAGAATGACGATGTAATGGAAGATGTTACATACCAAGATGATGATATTTCACTTGTTAATGAGTTAATTGAAATTGAGGAGATTATAAGTTTGTGTGATATTGTAGTTGAGGGTCAACAAGTTGACGCAACTATGTTGTTGTTAAGAAATCCTGTGGAAGAAGAGTATGAAGAGCCAGGAGAGTCTGAAGACAATAATATTAGATCCGATGAATACAATGAAGATTATGATGATGAATAATTTGAATATGTATTATGTAATAAGATATTGTCAACAAATCTTGTGTAATATTATCTTTTATATAATACTCTTAATATTTATTGTTTAATGTTTATTCTTTCAAAATAGAAAATATGTCACCCAAAAGGGACTCCTCGCCGCACCAGGTTCATTATAGAAGAGGTTTCTGATTCAGATTTATTTATTCCTATGCCACTTTCGAGTCAATTATCTCATCCTCCTCCACATACTACTCCCATATCTAGATCTTTCACTAGATTACTATCCACACCTCCTTTTTCTTTATTCCCACCCATATATGTGCATTCATTTATTAGTCCTCCTAGAAATACACCCTATATACAGCCAGATGGACCTAGCACCCCTCATCCCACACATTTTCCTATGCATTCCTTGCAGTCAAGTGAACCTAGCATGCGACATTCCACATATGTGTGTTTGCAGTATATGGAACCATGTAGATCTAGCGTGCCTTATTTATTACCCATGCCTTCTAAATATGATCATGGAGATACTAGTTCTCATGGAGATACCAATGCTCATGGAGATGATAAATGTGCTTCTGATAAGCAAAGGAGGAGGGGCACATCTTGAGAAATACACCATTAAAAATTAGATATCATCAAGACAGACTTATTATTTGGCTCGATGGAGGATCATAAGTGTTTATGTTTTATATCATATTTTTAATTTTACTTTTATTTAATAAATACTAACTCAATATTTTGTTGTTTAGAATCATGAGGTCACATTAGGCAGCATCAACCATAACAGACATTATTAAAAAGAAGTATAAAAAATTATGGCCGACTTATGAAGCAGCACTTGAAGATGATAAGGAAGATTTGTTTAAGGAATTTTAGGTATAATTAACTTACTCATTTATGCATTTCCTTTATATTTATTGAGATATTCATGTTTATACTTTATTTTTATATTTTTTGAATTCATACAACAATGTAGGAGAAATGTTGTTGGGATGTTATAGATGAACTCCAAATTAAAGAAAATTTTCACATAAAATATGGCACCAGATTTTCTGACTCCATGAGGAATGTTAGACTTAGATGAAAAAAAAAGGAACACGTCCATGTTGGATAGGAGAAGAATTATTTCAAGATCTTATTGTCCATTGGACGTCTGAAGCCTTTAAGGAGACATCTGAAAAGGGAAAAAAGAGCATTTGAAGTTGGCGGCTGCAACTACGCAACATACAGTATTAGTGTTTTTCAAGTTGCACGAAGGATGGTAAATGTATTTATTTTTTAATTAATTAATCCTTTAGATTTTAGATTAATCATAAATAATTATTTATTTATTTATTTATTTATTTTCATTTAATTAGCGTGAAGAGTTGGGTAGAACTCCACTTCTTAATGAGATCCATATGGAGACTCTTCTCAAGAGAAATGAAGAGTTTGTTGATAAGCGCTCAAGAATTAGTTAAGTAAGTTTTTATTATATTAAATTATTTATTTATTTCTTTAATGTACCTAACTTATTTAAATCACGATAACATTTAATTATTTTATTTTTATAGGATGAGTATGATAAACGACTTTCTCTATAGTTGTCAGAGCATCCTGAATTACCTAGACCGCCATCGGGATATCCTGCCGACCCTAGTGTGGGTTTTCGTACTTAGTAATGTAATTTACTACCACAATCAAGAAATTTAATTGTATCAAGGTTAAGCGAAGGGGATTGAGGATATTTATTCCCCATTGTGAGAAAGTCCATGGTGATTTCAACTCGTGTAATATTTATGGAAGAGCTTTATGAAAATATATATGTCTTTGACACTGGTCGCACTTCTTCAGAAAATAATTGGCCTTTTTCGCCTTGAGGAATTTCCAAGCTACAAATCGCACTCCCAAGTTTTTTTACTAACCTCTTTGGAACCAATGGTTATGCAACTTCTCTCCCTTTGAGACATTTCAATAGAGGGGTCGATAAGCCTCTTTTGTACAAAGTTTCTTTTATTATGGAATATGAGTGGCCTCTTATCTTTACTAGGGAATCATGTGTTGGATTGGTGCAAAGTCTTACTTGCTCAATGTATATTTTAATGGGAGAGATCTAGGAGCTTTGTGAGGTTCCTTCTAAAATCGCCATCATCACTTTGGAGCTTGGATTCTTGTGCTCCTTAAGTTTTCCTAGATAAAAGAATGATTAACCCCATAGGCTCTAATATTTAAATTTTACCAGCCTATCTCTTTTAAAGGATGCATATAATTGTAACAATAGTATTTTATTTGAGCATCTCTTTTGACTTGTGACACTAAGAGTTAAGAATATGTTTGCTACTTGATGTTTTTCTCCCCCATTTTTGTAGCCAGTGTGAGGTCCCCGGTGAAAGATTCGTATTTTTCCTAGTTATTGGAAGTGGAGAATTCAAAATTTAGGGATACTATAATCACCAGGCCAGCTTCATTCTCTAATATTAGGTCAGAACCATTTCCTTAGTTGTTGGATGAACCATTCGTGAACAGGGTTGGGGTAAGAGTTGGCTATGATGTTCACAAGTTTTTTTCCACTACGAAATTTGTGAAGTATTGTGCCTTCATACATTTCTTGGGTTCAAAAGATAAGTAAAATTTAGACATCTCTATGGACCACCTAGTTAACCCCTAGCTAAATATGGTCAGTGGAGAGCTTGCTTTAGTGGAAGATCAGTGAGGATAACAATAGTGTGTGCTAGAGTGTATTGTCTCGTCTTACTAGATGTGGTAACCAATGACAATGATACCTTCTATATATTTTTGTAACACGTCTCAGATCTGACTAAGGATTTAGAGATAAATTATATCACACTCTCTGTAGAATAAACCTCTTTTATGAGGATGACACTAACTACTTCAGTAGAGACTGTTGTACCCCAATGTTTGCCCCTAAGATTCCTCTATCATATCATATAAACTCAATCACAACAAGATCACACTAGGGTTTAGTTCTTCTCCTTATCTTTAGCTTTGTCTATGAGGGATCACCAAGCACCTTGACTTGTATCTTGTGATCATCTATGTTTTGTATTTATTAATTTTTAACTAATAAACACAATGAATGTTTGCCCTAATTATGGATATTATAGGTGGAAGCACAACACATTCCATCAAGTTGCTCTACAGGTTCATGAGTTTATTCCCATGCCTTCTTCAACAAAGCTTCATCGAGATTCAAACTTCATCATTGAAGATGTTTTGAAGTAATATCATTACAAAGTCTATTATGATCCATCATGCCTCAATTTGTCAAAGATAGTCAAAGGATGCAAGAGTTGATTGAAGAAGTTTGACCTAATTGGACAAGTTCTTGTTTTTTGATCACAAGTGCATAATTCCCTCAATTATTAATATTTGGAAGTGGTTATGGTTGCTATGGTTTCTCATTATCATCCTCGATAACTTCTATTTACATGACATAAGTATTTGTGCAAGAAAGTTGTCAAAATTGAAAAGTGTTTCCAAGGCATTTTGGTGCTCTAAGAGCTAGGGTTTTGAACTTCTAAGGGCTATATCTTGCTCATCTTTTGGTATTTTTAAGTGATTCAAAAGAAATGCTTCTCTTAAAATGGTTATCAATAAATCACTTAAAAAGTTTCAAGAAAATTTTGTGTGGAGGAAGCCTAATCATGATGAAAGATTACAAGTCCTCTAGATGAGCCATCAAATTCCCTTATGTGACTTCAAAAGATCATAACTTGGTCAATTTTTATCTCCTTGAGCCTATTCATTTTCCAAAATGACCTTAAAGATGTGAAATTCGACATTTCTTTTAGGTGCTAAGCTTGAAAATAGATGGAAGATGCCCTAAGGATGCAAAAGATTATAGGTCATCTCTTGATTATTTGCCAACTTCACCAAGTCATAACTTTCTCATTTTTTGGATATTTTAAATAGTTCAAGTCTCAAAATGTCATTCAAGAGATCTACTTCATGCTATCTTTTTTGGTCAAGAGAAAATTTCAAATGGAAGGCCATGTTTGGATGCAAGATATTACAAGTCATTTTTGAAGAGAAAACTTGATATTTTTCAAAGCACAAAAGTCAACCTCTTTTTCTCAACTTTGACTCACCATAACTTTCAGCTCAAGCATCCATTTGATCCCATTCTTTGCTTATTGTAAAGTTTGTGATCTCATCTTTCCAATGAATCAAGAATAAAGTCTTAAGGTTCCCTAAATAATGCACACCATTGATTTGAATATGGTACCTTGAAACTGAAGTTTCACTTCAAGACAGAATTTGAAATTCATGTTGTGGCTTCTAAACATCAAATTAGCACGATTTTTTGGTCTAAACATGTTTAACCAACTTGCCAAATTGGATTAGAGCCTTGAAAAGCAAGGATTGAGTGAGTTTTGATGCTAAACAGATCACACGTTCCTCATGTATCAAGTTCACATGAATTCCCTCCAAATCTCATCATTTCACACGCTTGAGCATCCCACTTGTTTCCCTATAAATAAAGGATGATACCTCATTTATTTTCTTAAGCTTAGAGAGACAGAATCACTCTGCCAAACTTCCTCTTGATACCAATTTTCTGCAACTTCGAATTTTCTTTTACAACTTTCCTCAATCCATTTTCTTTGTCAATTCATCATCCTTGAACCTCACTAAAGCTAACAGAAGAAGAACCAAGATCTAAGACTTCCTAAATCGTGCTAGCTAAGTCAATTTTAAGAGATCTACATTTGAACTTAAATAGGTAGATTACTTCACCAATTCTCTCAAACTTTGATACTGTTATGAAGCTCTCATCATATTGATTCTAGTCGCAACATTTATTTTCAACTAGAATTGAGTTTTGGTCGTGAAATTTCAAATCTTTCCATCCAAAACGACTGAGCTACACCTTACATAAAATTTTCACGAGGGTACCATTGGAATCATCTTGAAGAGACGAAGCGAATGGTACCAGTCTCGAGCTTTAATTTTACCATTTCAGGGTGCCATGCATTTTTTTAAAATCTGATTTAATTAAGGATTCAGTGTTTTATTCACTAAGGACCATGATATGCACAACGCGTATGATCCATTGGATTAACTTACTAACGTGTTTTGACTCTCATCCATTGGTCTATATTTTTTTGACTTTATTTTTTATTTCTGATTTTATATTTTATTTGTTTTAAATTTAAAAAATTCATAGAAAATTCATTTTAACTTCAAAAACGCCAAAAAAATTCTTAAAAATACTTTTGATTTTTCTCTTTCTGATTATCATTTTTTCACAATTTTATTTTGTGTTTTGATATTTTTTATAATTTTTCACTTTATTTGAGTTGTTTTAAATGTTTAAAAATACTTTTATTAATTTTTAAATTCTGAAAAAAATATGGAAGAATCCAATGAGCTTTTGACAAATATTGGTGACCTCATTTTATTTTTATTTCCGACTTTACTATTTTTTCACAATTTTTGGTTTATTTTGCCTATTTATTTTAATTTTAAAAATAGTTGTTGACTTTTAAAAGTTACCAAAAAATTTATAAAAATATTTGAGCTCATTTCTGATTTTTCTATGGTCTCATTGAATTTTTCTTAGATGTTTTGAATATAGTTGTTATTTTACCCTTTTATTTTCATTTAAAAAACCATTTTAAAAATCTTTTTCTTTATTTGTTTATACAATTTTATTTTGTATATATTCTGGTTGATATTGGACTATGAGATTTTGATCACGAGCTTTATTAACATCATTAGATCCATGGTGTTGAGTTTAACTCCACAAAAAATGGATGCATAATTTTAATAATAGCTTGATTAAATTTTTGGTTTAAATGTGGTTTGATTCTTACCCCATCCCTCTTCATCTTATCCCATTCTTACATGTACTAAATTTTATTGGAGAATGATTTACATGTCATTTCTCTAAACATATGGTACATAGATTGCTATTGACCAGTCTCAAAATAGGTGCGACTTCTATATAAGTCCACTTACGATTGCTTAACATAGATCTAAATTTTGTCCTGATTCGAGAAATGATCATTCGTGGCCCAAACTCATGTTTGTAAGCCCAAGTATGTTAATTTGAATCCTTTGATCCAATAACCTTGAGATTCATTGTTAGCAGGATTTGGTCTTATCAATCCTCTAATTAATCTTCATAAGCTTTGGTCAAAGAGAATCACTTAAACATCATTGATCATTTATTATAGTCTTGAGAATTTTAAATGAATGATATACTTGACAAAAAGAAAATAAAACTTGTTATTGAGAGGCTTTAATTTTATCAATCCTCTAATGAGTTTCAACTGCAAGTTTCAAGATGGTCATTCAACTAACCTCTAATTTCTAACAATTAACTTTATCTTATGCCTTTACTTTATGCCTTTACTTTAAGCACATTTATTTTAGCATTTACATTTCATGCCTATTTTTATCTTTGCTCATTTGAGCATTTACTTTTATGTTTTTTTTTGCTCACTTGAGATTTTCATTTATTTTTGAAGATACTTAATGTTGTACCCAAAAATTTCCCTCCCCTTTATCAAGATATTTCTCACAGAGATCTTCAATGATTCAAGCTTCCATAAGTATTGACTAGGTCAAGCCATCTTCTCAACACTGATGCCTCAAATTAGGATTTGAGTTTGCACAAAGAGAATTGGACTTATAATATTTTTAATGAATTTCATGGATCATTATGGACCCTCAAGATTTCTCCTGTCAAGTTTCAAGTCTTGGATCACAAAATTTCTCAATCAATTGATCAGATGGCCTAAAATCAGCTGTATTAGAAAAAAGTTAACTATGGTCAAACTATAGTCAAACTTCAAGATTTTGGACCAATATCAACATTTTGAAGTCATATGTATCATTTGATCAAGATTGGATCACAATTCTCCAAGATAATTATTCAGATCATCAAAAGCGAAAAATGGTCAAAATTAGGGTTTTGACTGAGAATGACCAATCTTTGACTTTTGACCTAGTACATGACTTATTGGTTTGAAACATGATCTCAAGAATTCAAGTACATTATTTTGACCTAATCACATATTTCAATCCCGAGGTCAGTGGATTGATAGATGAAATTTGGTCAACTGATGAAAAAAGTCAACTATACACTGAAAAGTCAAACTTTGACTTTTTGATCAAATTTGAGTTTCAAATATCATATTTCATCAAGACATTTATGAATATGAAATTTGATCATCAAGAAATAGAGAAAGTCAAATGTCATTTTGAAAAGTCAAACTTTGCAAGATTTAAAGATTTTTCTAAGTGTTTTTATACATGTTAATTTCATTACTCCATGACATCTTTTCACCATAATTCAAGATAATTCAAGTTATTACAAGTTTTCAAGTAAACAACAAGGCTTCATTTTTAAGTTAAAATTTCAAGTTACAAAGCTCTATCTTGTTTTAACTTTTCCCTTTGTCTCAATCTTCAAACTTTGGCACTATACTGTCCACAAATATGCCTTGTCTTTGTTACAAGCTGCATAAATCTGTCCACAAAACCAGACTTGCATCATGCTACATATCTTGCTATCCAAAACCTGCATAGTAATGCCAAGAAACCTGTCAAAGAACCTACTCCAAAATCTGCAATGCTGCCCTGAAAAATCTGCATCATATCAGTCCCATATTTGCACAAACTTAGCACATAAGAGTTGCATCTAAAAAGTAATGGAACAGTGTACCCAAACAGTTCAAAGACTTATCTATTTCCCTCCCAAATTTCAGCCAATTCATCTATAAATAAGTTGTTTCACAACACACAAAGGGGAGGTTTTTTAAAAGAAAAAAGAGATAGAAAAAAGTATAGCAGAAACCACACTTCAATCCCTTCAAACCTTCACTCCACTTCAACTCTTCCTTTAACCTCAACTCCAACTTCTGCTTAAGCCACTCAACATATCATACTCCATATACAAAGGCTACCATCTTTGTCCTTCATTCCCTTACCAAAATCAAACCTGACATGTCAATTGCATCCCTCCATAAACCTTAACTCATCAACACAAAAAAAACCACCTCCAACTTAACTTCTCTAAGACAATACAACAACTCAAACTCAAAACACAAATTTCAGTTTCAAGGTATGTTTTCTTAACTTTGAGCTCTTCATACAAGCATCATTAGTGGTTCATTTGTGAAGATAAAATGTAGATATCATTGCCCTGAAGCTAACTATATGCTTACTTTTAATTTTCACTAACCATGTGTTGAGAACTAACTTATATGTGTGACAGAAGAATATTAGAAGTAAGAAACAGCAGTATGAGTCGATGCATATCTCTATGAGTTGACACATATTAAGTACAAAATAGGTTATGAGTCGATACAAAATACGAATGAGTCGATGCAAAACAGAAATGAGTCGATGCAAAATATTATGTGTCGACTCATAATGAGTTGGTTTTGACTTCCAGGGGCAAGAAAGGATATGTATTGATGCATAAGTGTATGCGTCAATGCATAAAAGTTTTTGTATCAATGCATAAGCGCATGCGTCAATGCATAAGTGCATGTGTCAATGCTTAAAAGTTTTTAAAAAAAAACCAATTTTCCTTTTTTCTTATCTATCTTTATATTCTTATACATTATTTATTCATTCAATATGGTTGTAATAGTAAAATTAGGTTTTATTTGCTTTTACCTCCCCATTTGTAAATTTGTACCCCCATCCCCAAATGATGTAATAGCGTAGAATTTTACAATGTATCGCTTTCATTATAAAATGCTAGTAATTAGGGTTTATATGGTAAGATAAAATCAAACGTTAGAAAACCCTAATCTCAAAGACAAAAAAGCATGAAAAACAAATACTTTTTACACGTGCACTTCTAGGGTAATCTCACTTGTTTCCTACGAATAAATATTCATGTCCCTCGAATGTGGGACGCTTTAGCAAATACCCTTGATAAAAAATATTGTAGTCCCTCGATGACCCTTCGATGTTTCCTTCGGTAAAACGATCTTAGTCCCTTACGACAATTGCTAAAGCGTCTCATAGGTTGCCTTCTATGACTATACGACGACCCAAGTTTGTCCCTTCATATCCAATGATAGGGGTTCTTATAAATTAATGATAAGATAGCAATATCTAAAGGAGGAGGAAAAGAAATAAGACTTTTTGAGTAGGTATAACGTTCATAGTTACTTGCTCAAAATCATTTTCAAAACAACATCTTTCAAACACACCAACACTTTCAAAAAATGAAATATTTATAAAAGTCAACACTTTGTATATATTCTTATAGAGACGAGAATCATTACAAAGTTCGCCTAAACAAAGGAGCTTTCAAAAGTACTTTCAAAGCAATCACAAACACATTTCAAACAAAGCATTTTAAAGTGAGCTAGAAACTAAGAGCCCGTAGATAACTACGGATGAAAAGGGTGCTAACACCTTCCCTTTTCATAACCTACCCCCCGAACTCAAGAAAATTCTCAAAAGGTATTTCCTGTTCTTTTCACCCTTTCCTTTATCGAATAAAAGAAAAGTCGGTGGCGACTCTTGCTATCCACACCAATTGTGATAAAACACAAAACAAAAGTCAGTTCTCCCCCTGTATTACACTTAATAATCAACTTGAACCATAAAAAAACTTTAATGTTACTTGGACTATTTGGTTACTATCCTTGGCATTTTCGAGTTATGGACTTCTTGGACTTAGGATTAGAGACTTTGGCCTATCTTGAGACCTTGTAACCTCAAATGTTATTTTGTCTAGAGTTATTGGGGTTTACCCCAAGACATTGGGTTGTTTGTTTTCTTTGTGTGCATGTTATTGTAATTACATGCTTTGTCTGTGATTGGAAATTCATCTGTATACAGCCGTTACTCAGCCCAATTATTTTGAAGACTTAATGCAATTGAAGCTTGGTTTTTCTTAAGAGGTTTATCATCTTTGTTAGTTTGGTTTCAAATCCAAAGGATGGGAATTCTACATTGACTCATTGTGTCAAGTTTTGGCTTCTTGTTGGTTAGACGGTTCTTTTACCTAGTTTTTACCTTATGCTTTTAGATAGTCCCTTCATCTCCTTCCATCTTATTTAATTTCAAAAAAATCTCCTCCCTCCTTTTGAAAACTCTTCTTGTTTCTAAAGTTGAACTGCTTTCGTAATAAACTTGGACTTAGGTCCATGCATTTTCAAAAATATTTTCTTAATCAGGCTTTAAACAACTTAATAATACTTTGACATTTTTTGTGAGAAGACTAAAAGTCAATTAATCTCATTCAAAACATTTTGCCACTTTGGATTTTTACTTTAAAATTTTCTCAAAAGATTGGACTCTTGTCAATCCTTATAGTGATGCGATCTACTATACTTCTACGATATATAGTGAAGTGAGATATTTTCCACTTGGGTGTTGAGTGAGGCTTTGTTGATTTTAAAATCAAAGATATATCCTCCATTTTGAGATGACACAAATTCTCCTTTCTCATAATTGTGGGTAGTAACTATGTCTTCCACTCGAATAAGATGGTGATGTCTCATCTCTTAAAATTAACCAATACACTTGTGTTTTAACATTTTTAAAGGTGAACTACGAGTACCCTGATCCCATATTGCATAAAAGGTAGTATGTAGACACTAAAGGTTCGCAACCGCGGAGGGTGCAAAAAAATCATAAAAAATATTTCTTTTCTCATCCCCACAATCTATTTTTGTATACAATATTTTATAGCCAAAATACACAGATTATCAAAGAGGTTCCTGCAGAGTACCATAGATATTTAGGGTGCTAATACCTTCCCTTTGCATAACCAACCCTCGAACTTAGATTCTCTCCCCCTGTTTTTGGGTTATTTGCTCTTTTCCCATTTCTTTGGGAACAATAAAGCGCGATGGTAATTTTTATTGTTGATCTGTGCGAGTCAAGTTAATCTAATGGCTTTGTCTCAACATTTCTACCACTACAGAAAAAATGGCTACTTCACTGGGGAAAGATAGACCTATTGTCAGTCCATCCCTAAGTGGGTTGAGCCTATCTTTTCTCATTTGTATATGTGCTATTATCTGTTGTATATTATATGTTGTATATATGTTTGTCTGGACTTTTCTGGTTTTCAGGGTGCTTGGTGATTTCTCATAAGTCCTCTACCCGGACTTGGGAAAACTTAAGATAGGACGGGCGGTATAGTCACGTTAACTTTGATGGAGTAATCCCAAAAAAGGAGACGTGAGATCCCCCACTAAGTGGAGGCCCTTTTGACTGTAGTGTTGTTTACCGAGTAATCGGGAAGACGTATTGCTTTTAACCTGGGAGCCTGCTGAAACTGAGGACTGTAGAACCTTTAACCCATCTTGGCCTTTAAGGTGTAGTTAGGAAGCTATGACTGAGTAATCTGGAAATGGTTGTCACGCGATGCTATGCTCGGAAGAGTTTTTCCTAAGAATATTGCTAATTACCGAGTCAATCAGGATGTTGGTAATATCCGAAGGAAGGATGTAGACTCTGGGAACCTCTTAGAACCATGTTCGGTTGGTGATAAACTTTTAGATCATACCATGTGGGTAGTACCTTTGACCTCATGCTCGTGATGTCAAATCTATGAACCCTATGTTTGTGATCTTGTGTGTGATTGTTGCATCATGCATTCATGCACCCATGGGCATCTTCTAAAAACATTTTGTTTCAAGGGACTTAAAAGTTGACTCTTTGTGAATATCTCAGGTACTTTTTGACTATGGATTCTGGAAAAAGAAATACTAAGAAGTACAGTTTCAAAGATCCCAAGATAGATGAGTTGATGAGTTTGATTCCCAAGATTGAGAGTTCTACAGATTTTCAGAGAAAGTATGGGTCCATCATTTCTTTTATGAAGCTCGGGATGAAGGAGGGTGTAATATGGTGGAAGAACCGACTGTTTTTACTGGTTTGCATTTTGCGTTTTTGTTCACAAAATGTCGCGGTAAGCAAGAGTCGCCATCGACTTTTATTTCATCCAATCACGAAAAAGGAAAAAAGAACAGAAAATACCTTTTTTCGAGATATTCTGAGTACGGGGGGTAGATTATAGAAAGGGAAGGTGTTAGCATCCTTTCTATCCGTAGTTATCTACGGGCTCTTAGGTACTTGCTCATTTTCAAATTTCTTGTGTGTGTTTGTCTTGAAAATGTTTTACTTCGTGATAACCCTTGTATCAGTCCTCAAGGATGTGACGAAGTTGTTTTGAAAATTTGTTTTGAAAGGTGTTTGTGTGAAAAAAATTTATTGAGCAAGTACTTAAGATTCTACCTACTCGAAAAAAGATTGTTCGTTATATTTCCTTTAGACAACATTATCCTACTATTAAGGAGTAGGTAGCACCGTCATTGGAGTTGTAAGGGACATTCGAAAGGGACAAGTACAATTACTAAAGCAATAGTTAGAAAACTTTAGTAGTAACCCTAGAGTCTTAAGATCTTTTCGAGGCAACATTTCCGAGGCAACATTTGAATGGGACAATTTGATCTTTTATACTGGAGGGCACCCACTAAAATCTCATATGCTTAATGATTGTTTACCGAAGGCAACCGAAGTGAGGTAAACCCTAGGGGTGAATATGTGCATATGAACTTTTTCAGTTATTTAGTCTTTGCACATTAGGTGATCTACCGTTTTAAATTTTGAGCATTCTTTCCATACAATCCTATTAGCCATGCATCTAAACAGTTAAAGATTGCGGGAATTTAAAGTGCGAAAAATAAACCTAGCTATTACAAGGCTTCGGGGAGGGGGAATTAATTACATAACCAAAAAAATGGGGATTGAACAGTAAATAAAAACCCTAGGTTAACTATTACAAACCCTTAGCAGTTACAAAATAATGGTGAAATAATTAACAAGCGTGCGGCGAATTAAATGCGAGGACGGTTGAAAAATAACCTAAAACCCTAAGTGAGGAAAAGTATTTTTTTTGTGGATTTTTATTTGAGAAAACAATTAAATTACAAATTAATTAAACCTAATTTCTAATTGTTTTTTAATTATGAAAGAAATTAAATTAAATTAATTTGCTAATTAATTAATTAATTAAAGGAATAAATATTTTATGAGAAAAATGATCTTGGTGTATTTTTAAGGAAAAAGAAAATGAATTAAGTTATGTATAATTAAAATCCTAAGTCTAATTATTTTTAATTATATAAAAAAAGATCAAATTGCCCTAAGTAAAATTAAACTAAGTAATTTAAAAAATAAAAAAATTATTATTAAAAAAAAGATTTTTGTGATTTGTTAATTCAATAAAAAATAATTTTGTGTTAATTAAAAGAAAAAAAATAATTAAAGAAAACAAATAGAGAAATTAAAAAAGAATAGAAAATAATAACCAAATGGGCCTGTTGCCTTGCTGAAGAGGGGGTGTATAAAACTGAAATTCCCAGGCCCATTAAGCTGAGGCCAGTTAGCGTTGGGTCTTGTGTGGCATTGACTTGAACGTGCACCATGAACCTTCAGGCTGGAAGCGTTAGATCTGGGTAGAAGTTCATCCAGTGGCGGGACGTTGAGGTCGTATGGAAGACACTTGAGATTGTGACGCGCAGGATCTGGTAAAGGAAAAGAAAATAAAGAAAGCGATGGGACCTGGGATCAAACCCAGGTCCTCACGCTTAAATCCAATACCATGCTGCCAACTGAGCTATGATTTTTAGTTGTTATTACAATAATAATAAAACATAATATAATAAAAACAAAAGAGCTGATTCTAAAGTGCGCGAGATTCAAACGGACGAATGGCTGGCTGACACGCACCTTCTTCTTCCTGGAACCGTCGTCTTAGGTTTATGAACTTTTACCTACAGACACAAGTCTGTAGCTACAACCATGTGAAACTCAAAAATCTCATACGAGCATGATAAATTGATTGTGATGGTACCAATCAACTCGTCTTGGCCTCACGAGCATCATGGTACCTCATTCATGGCCTAATTTTTCCTCCATCAAGAAACCCTAAAAAAACGTGGAAACCCTAACAATGGCAGATGCGTGTAAAGGCTTCAAAAATGCAATTAAATTGTTCAGTCAGCATGCAAATATAATGACAAACACGAATATAACAATCAAAAGTGCTAATGATGCAAGAATTATGATAATCGAATTGGAAAATTATGTCAAACCGTATGAGGTGTAGCACGCATTTTTGGGTGTTTCGGGCCTCGCAAACGATTGGGACAACTTCCTGGGACGTCCAACAATGGATTGGGATAGCTAGGATGGCTTGAGATGGCCTGTGGAGTGAAACCCAATTCACACTTTTCTTTGAATTTTGTGACTTTGCTCTGCATTTTTTCATGACTCTAACCCCTTTCTTTTGACTTGTATTTATTCAATATATATCATAGGGTGAATTAGGGTTGTAAAAATAGATCACATCTTTGAAAGTTTTGAAGATTTGATTTGATCTTCATGGCATATGTAAACTTTCTATAATGAGCCAAATTATCCCTTTCTTGTTCCAATTAGCCTTGATTCGAATTGATCATGATATCCTTGAATTATTTGATTGAGATCCTGTCCAAAATTCAGATCACAACATATCTTTTCCATTATTCATCAATTATTTGATTTAATTGAAATTTTAATTAAAAAAAAATACAAATAAATTTAAAAATGAAGCAAATAACATGAGGTTGGATATTTGTGTCGTGGACCATGCTATAATTGAGGTGAAATCATGAAATGCTAGGCCTATTTGGTAAAAAATGCACTTTTGAGCACATTTGACTTTTTGCAATTTTGCAAAAAATGTCAACTTTGACAAGGAATATCTCTTCCAATTTTAACCCTAGAGAGGTGTTCTTTGACTTTTTAGAAATATTAGGATGTCCCCTAAGAAACCCTTTTGGCCTCATTTCAATTGGATCTTCCATGTTCATGTATGAAGCTTTGACCGAAAAGGTGTTTTTGTTGACTTTTCAAAAGGACCTATAATGTAAAAATTCATATCTTTTGATGAGTGCATATTTTGAACTTGTGGGTTGAAGATGAATTGTAGGGAATTGCATCCTCTTCAAAATGAGCCTTGGATGTAAAATTTCTTATAAAGTATGAAGAAGTTATGCTTGGTCAAAGTTGGGTTGACTTTTCTTACAAAACCCTAATTTAGTAACTTTTGGGTTTTGATGAATTTGGAGCATTCCTTGAGGAATCATGATCAACCCTTGATCAAATGATGGAAGTCACTTCAAAATTTTGATGTTGACCAAAAATCTTGAGGTTTGACTGTATGTGGGCCACAGTTAACTTTTGACCTAATACAGTCGATTCT
This sequence comes from Vicia faba, assembly GCA_948472305.1. Taxonomy (NCBI): domain Eukaryota; kingdom Viridiplantae; phylum Streptophyta; class Magnoliopsida; order Fabales; family Fabaceae; genus Vicia; species Vicia faba. The sequence goes on along the minus strand of CATIWC010000855.1, from coordinate 195,998 downwards.
CAAGCATTTGAGCAGTTGACTGAGCAAACTTCTTTGTGCAAGGCATGAAACTTGACATGGATGATCTTGGGAACATATTAGGACCTTGGGAAGCATTTGAGTCCTTTGTGGTTCACACATCTTGATGAAAAGGGAAACCCTAATTTGAGGTATACTACCTTATAAGGGAGATTGTCTGGTCAACTCTTAGACTTCCTTGAGCAACTTGGGGACCTCACTTGACATTTATTGAGTAAAATGGGAGGAAAAATTTTGGAGTACAACAACTTCCCCTGTTCAATCTTCTTAAACCTGAGGGTGTAGATTAGTTGCTCTACCTTTCGTGATCTGAAGGTGAAAGATGATTGAACACTAGAGTGCCCGGAAATTTGCACTCGCATGAAGTAACACAGATTAGAGATATCGGGAATAGGCTTACAAATGCCATTTGGAAGTTGACGGAGAATCTCCGTAGATGGGCTTAAAGATGCCATCCAAAAAAGATGTCGATCGCATAAGAGATTCCTTTGCGAGAAACCATATACCTGTTGTTGAGAAGGCCTTCACTGGGGAATGATGATAGAGTCTAGGAGATTCAGTTGTCCGTTACTCTACTAGGGAATGATTGAGGAGATGAGTGATGTATTTGGTTAAGGTCTATATTTCACAGTGACTTACTGAGGGAATATGAAATCGATCGTATCTGATCAGGTCCAGGTCTTAAAGTGTTATGGACTGCCGTATGGAGATAAGAGAGAAGGAACCTGGATAGTAAGGTTATGAGAAGGAACCTGGATAGTAGGGTTGCTTCAAAATAAAAGCCTGGATAGTAGGGCTGTGAGAAGGAACCTGGATAGTAGGGTTACTCGATATGAAAGCCGGGATAGTAGGGCTGTAAGAAGGAACCTGGATAATAGGGTTACTTCGATATGAAAGTCGGGATAATAGGTCTGTGAGAAGGAACCTGGGTAGTAGGGTTACTTCGATATGAAGAGCCCGAATAGTAGGGTTGTGAGAAGGAACCTGGATAGTAGGGTTACTTCGATATGAAAGCCTGGATAGTAGGGTTGTGAGAAGGAACCTGGATAGTAGGATTACTTCGATATGAAAGGCTGGATAGTAGGGCTGTGAGAAGGAACTTGGGTAGTAGGGTTGCTTCAAAGTAAAATCCTGAATAGTAAGGTTGTGAGAAGGAACCTGGATAGTAGGGTTACTTTGATATGAAAGCCGGGATAGTAGGGTTGTGAGAAGGAACCTGGATAGTAGGGTTACTTCGATATGAAAGCCTGGATAGTAGGGCTGCGAGAAGGAACCTGGGTAGTAGGGTTGCTTCGAAATAAAAGCCTGGATAGTAGGGTTGTGAGAAGGAACCTGGATATTAGGGTTACTTCGATATGAAAGCCGGGATAGTAGGGTTGTGAGAAGGAACCTGGGTAGTAGGGTTGCTTCGAAATAAAAGCCTGGATAGTAGGGTTGTGAGAAGGAACCTGGATAGTAGGGTTACTTCGATATGAAAGTCGGGATAGTAGGGATGTGAGAAGGAAACTGGGTAGTAGGGTTGCTTCGAAATAAAATCCTGGATAGTAGGGCTGTGAGAAGGAACCTGGATAGTAGGGTTACTTCGATATGAAGAGTCTGGATAGTAGGACTGTGAGAAGGAACCTGGATGGTAGGGTTACTCTGAAGCGATAATATGGATTAGTTGACCCATTTGATTTTGGGAACTGAGTTTCCATTAGTTGTCTGTAGATGTGATCTGTATAACTGTTGGATTCGCTGAAGCTAATCATCTTTTCCTGCAAGAGATATCAAGGTTAGTTGTATGTGATGCATGAAATGCAAGGTGAGATGATGTTCTCAAAATAAATGAGATTATGCTGTATATGATATGTATGCGTATGTCATGATGTATGTTCATGAAATGTTGTCGGGGTATGCTCGTGTATGGGAAAATAAATCCCTGACGGTTGCTGGAGATTTGCGAATATTCTGTCGGGAAGAGATGCTGGAGAATAACTCTGCGGGGACCAAACTTTGGGGAAGAGATACTCTATTGGTAGACTTGATGATATGAAGGAATAAACTCAGTTGGGGATGAACTTCCATTGCTAGAGAGAAGAGCTCTATTGGAGATTGAGCTTCCGCTGTCAGAGAAATAAACTCTGCTCGGGAGATGGCTTTATAAACTGCTCATGATTATAAAACAGGGTTGGGGAATGCAGATATCAGTTTCTGAAGGAACCTACTGGGGGAAGGATTCCTGCTTGGGGACCTGGAGATCGTACTTTGGTTGTCCTTACTTTGTGGGTAATATAGGTATCACGGGCTTATATGTGATAGCGACTTTGCTTCCAACTGTCTCTTCCCCTTGTACCATGCTTGAAAAAGGGCATGCGGAGATTTTGTAGATGGATCTATGTCGTGATTGTACTTGAACATGTATTTAATGAGTGTCAGGATGGCATCCGTCTCTGGATCTTATCTAAACCGTACTTGAAACATGTGTTGAATGAGTGTCAGAATGACATACATCTCTGGATAGTATCTGAACTGTACTTGAAACATGTGTCGAATGAGTATCATAATGACATCCGTCTCGGGATCGTATCTGAACTGTACTTGAAACATGTGTCAAATGAGTGTCAGAATGACATCCGTCTCTAGATCGTATCTGAACTGTACTTGAAACATGTATCGAATAAGTGTCAGAATGACATATGTCTCTGGATCGTATCTGAACTGTATTTGAAACATGTGTTGAATGAGTGTCAGAATGACATCCGTCTCTGGATCGTATCTGAACTGTATCTGAAAGTTGAATCTGAATGAGTATCAGAATGGCATCCGTATCTGGAGCATATCTGAACTGTATCCGAAAGCTAAATCTGAATGAGTATCAGAATGGCATCCGTATTTGGAGCGTATCTGAACTGTATTTGAAAGATGAATCTGAATGAGTAACAGAATGGAATCCGTATCTGGAGCATATCTAAACTGAATCTGAAAGCTGAATCTGAATGAGTATCAAAATGGCATCCGTATCTGGAGCGTATCTGAACTGTATCTGAGAGCTGAATCTGAATGAGTATTAGAATTACATCCGTATCTGGAGCGTGTCTGCACTGAATCTGAATGAGTATCAGAATGGCATCCGTATTTGGAGCGTATCTGAAAGATGAATCTGAATGAGTATCAAAATGGCATATGTATCTGGAGTGTATCTGAACTCTATCTGAAATCTGAATGAGTATCAGAATGGCATCCGTATCTGGAGTATATCTGAACTGTATCTGAAAGTTGAATATGAATGAGTATCAAAATGGCATCCGTATCTGGAGCGTATTTGAACTGTATCTGAAAGCTGAATCTGAATGAGTATCAGAATGGCATCCGTATCTGGAGCGTATCTGAACTGTATCGGAAAGCTGAACCTGAATGAGTATCAGAATGGCATCTGTATCTGGAGCGTATCTGAACTGTATCTGAAAGCTGAATTTGAATGAGTATCAAAATGGCATCCGTATCTGGAGCGTATCTGAACCATTTCTCGATTCTGGTGCTCTTGATGAATGTTGATCAAGGTATAAGTCTTCCACTAATAGACAGGTGACGGGACATAGTCGTACGTTTTAAATCCCTAACTTTTTCCTGGACCGCCTTTTCGGGTTTTCAGACCACCGGGATACCTTTTTTCCCAAGACGCCTTTTCAGGTTTTCGACTTGTCGGGTGTACAGATTTTTTTTAATTTTTTTTATGTATATCCCTAACTTTTTCCCGAACCCTTTTTGTTCGCCGGGATTCCATTCTTTTTGCCTAGGTGTGTCAACCTAGCGGGTCTTTTTTTCATGTGTAGTATTTTCCAACTATGTCCACGCTTTCAGGATGTAGAGAGTTGTCACTGTCCATAGTGTCGTGTTGTAGTACTGTCAAAAATGTTTTCTTGAGGGCACATGATTCGTTGCTGGAATGCGTGTGTAATGCCCCATGCAATTCAGATGGAGATCTGCTCCTGGTTATTTGGCACTTTTGGAGAGACAGCCCCAGGTGTGTTTAGACATCATGTCATGCCTCTTGCTTATGGAAGACCTATTGTTTGAAGTGTCTTTCCTACTGAGGTGATTTTGTCCATTGAGAGGGTGTCTGTTCATTGAATGTCCATTGTGCGGATTTCTCTGCTGTCAAACAATTAGTCATATGCAAACAATGTCATTTAAAGAATGCAAAACTCATGTCTGTCTTGAAATATTTTTTTTTGAAACTGTGTTTTGTGTAGTAAAACGAAATTTGCAAGAATGTGATATTAACTCAGGATTCGTAACAAAGCCTACAGGAGTCAGGATACCTTTGTAATAGTATGCTCTCAAACTAACCCATGCTTCAACTAGGATTTTTAAGGATTATAACGTGGCCTGGTTCACGGTTCAAGAAACAAAGGATAAAGGCTCAAATTTTATTTGTACCCAACCCGCTCTTCATGATGTTCTTCAGTCCTATGCTCAGTTAATTGCGCGTTTAGATCCCAATTGAGTCTGGAATCTTTGCTCTGATACTTGGTGATGATTTGTTTTGAAAAGGCAGTCATTTTTGTAATCTTCTTTTGTCGAGGATTTGTAGTAACCTCTTTTCTTTTTTTTCTCGTTATCCCTTCTTTTGCCTGAACTATTTCTTTTGTGATTACAGTCAGCAGGATGCCCCAATTTTTCTCTTAAGTCTCCTTCATAGGTTTTGACTTAATGGGATTTTATTTCGAGAGATAATGACTGTCTGTCTTGACGATTATACGGAACCATCACCGTCTTTTGATTTAGAAGGACGTCTTCAATGTGTACGAAGCAGCAGATTATGACTGAATGTGCCTCTGAATTAACTGAGAAAACTACCCTGCCCCAGGTTATGATTAAGGGTTTTAATTTGTGTGAAAAGAAAAACTCCTACTTCTTTGGCTCGAAGGGGTTGGCTAGAGATTATCTTCCTTATAACTCCACTGTTTAGGATTTGAAACAACGCATGTACATCATCAGCGGGGTCTGTTCAAAAGCATATTGTAGAGATTGTGGTATCATTTTCGTCATCCTCCCTCTAAGGCTTAGAGTTTTTTAATCAAGAGTTGATTATCACAAAAGGAAATAAGAACACATGTTTGAAATAGTGAATACGAATGAATTGGTTCAAGACAAACATGTGCAATGCATTGATGAAATAACGAGGTTTGATATGAATAAATGTTCAAACAAATCAAAAGAAAATTACACATTGAAAATTCTAATGAACAAAAAGTCTTCTTGTGAGAACTTGTCACTTCAGATGGTATGCCTTGGAGGGATGGCAGAAGAACTCAGCCTGACCGTCTTGTGCGAATTCTAGCTGTTGTACCACAAAATTTGCCCACTCATTTCTCAAGGAATCACCCTGAACCCTCAGGATTGTTCCCGTCCAATTTCAAGCTTTGAATTACAAATCTTCCAAGAAAATCATCCACAAGGGCAAAATGGTCATTTACACACTGAAAAGTAAAACTTTGACTTTTGGGTCAAAATCGAATCTCAAAAATCATATTTCATCAAGACATGTTGGAATATGAAGTTTGTTTCATCAAGAATTTCAAAAGTCAAATTTTACTTTGGAAAAGTCAAATTCTAAATACTTATAAAATTTTCTAAGTGTTTAAGAAATATGACAATTTCAGAACTTTTGACCAGATTATCACCATAACGCTCAGCAAATTCTGGATACTCTCAAGACAGAGTTTGGTCAGAACTTCTGGGTAAGTTTTCACAAAAGTTCAGTCAGAGTTTGCCAGGGTAATTCAAAGAAGGTTAAGAAGTGTGCTGCAAGCATTCTAGAAAGTCTGAAAGCTCCTTCAGAACATGTTGGATCCAGAAGATAAGAGGATCAGTCAGAGTTTGCAGGGATAAGTCAAAGAAGGTTAAGAAGCATGCTGCCAACTATCTAGAAAGTCTGAAATATCCTTCAGAACATGCTGGAACCAGAAGATACAAAGATCAGAGGTTGGATGCTACGCTGAAGCAGAACTTCTGGTCCAGAACTAAGCCATGGTGTAGAATCTCACGTTGCGGGATTTCTGGTTGTGATAAGTCTCGTCATCATTTAATGCTCACAACCACTTTCTGAGTCTTTATCCCAAGGATTTTCACCACGTGTTCCTCTACTGTCTTGGGATAACAAACTTTGATACTAGGCCCATGCTTTGTTTTTGCTTTTCCTTAAATCCTGCTGACAACTCCAGCTTAAGCATGGCTAAAAGCTGCTAACCAGCAGCTAATTCAGCCTACGCCTGCATCCCATAATTGCACCAAACTAGCATACGAAAACAGTGATGAAAAAGCAAGGGAGCAGGATGCCAAATTGATTAAAATCCCATTTATTCCCCCCCCCCCCCCCCCAAAAAAAATCACAACAAATTCACCTATAAATACTTTGCTCCATCACACGTTCAAGTGGCTGGGCTTTGAGGGAGAGGCTGGCTTTGGAAGAGAGATTGGTAAAAGGGAGAGAAAAGGAAGTTGAAACCTTCATAAAAAATCCAGAAATCCCAAACAGAAAACAAAACCTTTGTTCTTCCTTACGAATCAAAGAGCTTGGCACTTCCTCTTTCGTTACTCTTGCTGATTCCAGAACATCCAAAGGTAGTAGCTCAAAGCTCCAAGCCCACATTCCAGGTTCAAGGTAATTCTTTCTGACTTTGCATCTTTTTCATTCAGAACAACATTAAACATGTAAATATCATAGTATTGATGTTGTTCATATCATTGCATAAGTAGAAAAAAACTGCGAAACTTCTGAGTTCTCTTCACTGATTTAACACACAGAACTTCTATGATTTTTCTCACTGTTAACACACACTGAACTTCTGATTCTTACATGCTGATAACGCACTGAACTGCTAATGTTCACCCACTGGCTCAGAACAATACAGAACTTCTGACAATTCACTCACTTTTCTAACACAACACAGAACTTCTGAGTTCCTCCTTACATGTCAAATACATTGAACTTCTGATGTTTCCATTCGCTGTTTTCAAACACTCAAAGTTTCTGATTTTCACATGCTGACAATACAGAACTTCTGAAGTTTACTCACTGTTTTAGTGTAATACAGAACTTATGACTTGTGGCCCACTGTCTGAATGCAACCCAGAATTTATGTTTCTGTCCTCTAACATTTCTTACATGACCTCAGAGTTTACCAATTCAGAACTTCTGATGTCCACTGACGTTCCTCTCTAAGTCATCACACACCTGGCTTCAGAACTTCTGATCCTTGTTTATTTTTGCTTGCAGTAGCACGCTGTTTTTGTCTTTCATTTATTTCCCTTTTCATCATTTTTTTTATATTAACATAAAAAACATAAAAATATTTTCCTTTTAATTTATTTCCTTAAGACAAAAACATTTTCTAAACAAGTCCATTTATTTTTTATATTATGTATTTCAATATGGTTGTAATAGATAATTAGGACTTAAATTCCTTGCAATCCCCATTTGTAAATTTGTATACCCCATCCCCAAATGTTGTAATAGCGTAGGACTTTACATTTCTGCAACTTATCGCTTTAAAATATATTGCTAGTAAATAGGATGTATGGCAAGATAAAATCAACAAATAGATGACTTTCAAATACAAGACAAAATGCATGTAAACTAACACACTTGCACACTTACACCCTTAGGGTAATTCCACTTGTTGCCTTACAAAATGGCCATGTTATGCATGTGGGATGTGTTAGCACAAAAAAATAGAAAAATACAAGATCATAGTCCCTCTATAAAGCTATCAAAGTTGCCTTTCAAAATGATCTTAGTCCCTAAAAGAAAATGCTAAGTCATCTCACAACATTGCTATCATGGTTATACGATGACCCATGCCCGTCCCTTCACATCCAAGGATAGGGCTTCTTACCAAAACAATGGTAAGATAGCAACGTCTAAAGGAGGAGGAAAAGCACATCTAAGACCTTTTGAGTAGGTAGGTTCGCTCTCAGTTACTCACTTTCTCACGAGAAAAACATTTTATACACTAACACTCTCATTTTGAAACATCTTTGAAAACAACACAGTGTATGCGTTTTTATAGAAACGAGAACCATTACAAAGTTACATTTTCAAAATACTTTCAAAAACCACACCACAAGCACATTCAAACAAAAGCAAGTGATCTAGCGAGTAACTAAGAGCCCATGGAAAACCATGGATGAAAAGGGTGCTAACACCTTCCCTTTTCATAATCTACACCCCGAAATCAAGAAAACATCTCTAAAGGTCTTTCATGTGCTTTTTCACCTTTCCTTTTGGATAAAAGAAAAGTCGGTGGTGACTCTTGCTAACCTCAATATTTGCGAAAACAAACGCAAACTCCAAGTCAGTTCTCCCACCGTATCACAGAACTGGCGACTCTGCTAGGAAAATATAAAAGTGGGGTTACCTTAGGGTTAGATCACATTTACTTGCTTTCTTTGTTTGATTTGTATGCTTTACATTATGGTTCTCTGTTTGGGCTTGCTTTGATCCTCCACCCGGATCTGGGACACCTTTTTAGGTAAGTAGCAATAGATTGTGGAAACTGTACGGCATAGACCGATATGGTTAAAGCAATAGCTACGTTAGTGTGACGTACTTGTGGGTACCGGTATCCCTCATGGTGAATCGAGGAGAATACGGGGCCTCTGAGTGGCGTCATGAAGCACTAAATGACCTTAGAACCCTAATTGAACAAACTTGGCCATTAGGACATAGTGAGATAACCGGTTTCGGTGTATAGCTGAAAATTGGTTGATACTCGATACTACACTCATTGAGGCTGGACTTTTGGGATATCTCGGCTGCAAGAAAATATTGATTGTGTTGAGACAACGCCTAAAAGAAAGGTCGGTGATACTGAGATCCCTTAGAACCCGGTTACTATTAACTAGGACAGGTTGAGCCAACTAAACTTCAAGAGGGTACTCACCTACAAACTCCATGCAAGCCTAAAACTAAGGATTTGTCTGCTTTGTGTGAATATGACTATTTGTATATAAATTTTCTTACCTCGCATATCTGTACATAACATCATAACATCATACCATAACATTTTCAATAACATTGGACCATAGCATTTCAAGGATCTTGAGGGCCTATGATGCAGGGTCACGTTGAACCAGATGTCTATCAAGGGACAAGAGGATTTATTTTCCTTTGACCAAACACCGTCAAAGATCAAGTACAACAAACTTGAGTCAAGGGCTATGACCCACTTGACATGGTGAGCTTAATTCTCGTGGAAGGATATCCACCGATACAAAGTTCTCCAATCAAAGCTGTAAGTGACTACTAACATTTACCCAGTGAGATCCTTGAAAACATGCATCCACATATCATGCATCATATCATGACAGGTTTCTCCCACACAAGTCTCCTTATCTTCCTACTGTTTATTTCAGTAGAGATGGCTCTAGAGCAGACTATCAAGGACATCCAGGCTCAAAACGCTCAACTTCAAGAGATGTTCTTGAACCTATCCAAGGGGCAAGAAGAGGTGAAGGCTCTCCTCACAAGGGGTATGGTCATGGGGAATCTGGAGGAAACCAAGGATGATCAATTGGAAAGGCTACAAACTGAAATAACAACAATGAAAGTCCAGATGATGGGACAACTGGTGGGTCAGATGGCTCTTATCCAAAATCTGGCCTAAGTACAAGAAGAGCTGAGAGTCCTCATCAAGAAGCTTCGTCGGGATGGATGTAACCAAATGGGGAAAACATCTAGGGTTGGGGATCAAGTCATCATTCAGCCTCCCATGAGACAAGAAGCTGGTTTAAGGGAGATAAGACCTCCCCAATTTGCTTCCACGTCACAAACCCAGCAACCATCTCGTCAACAACAACAGGGTAATCGACGTAGGCAGAATACATCTGAAAGACCCTTCATCGAAGTCAACATGTCATTGTCTCAAGCACTGTAACACATGTTGGAGGCCAAGCTGGTCACGTTAAAAGAACCCCCTCAGAATACCAACACAGCATCCCTAAGGTACAATCCAAATGCAAGGTGCGCGTATCACTCCAACAGTCCTAGACATGGCACCAATAACTGTTGGACGTTAAGAAATAAAATTCAAGATCTGATTGATGAAGGAACACTAGAATTTGCACCAGATGGTCAACTGGAATTCTTCTACCGTCCCTCAAAGACTCACCACCTAAAGTGACAAGTTCAAACAAAGAGGCTTCTGTTCATTTTGAATTTTCAAGTTGTAATTTCTATTTTGTTATTCAAACAATTATCTATTAATGTCAAACTTTATTTCATTAATGCATTGCATATGCTTGTCTTGAATCAATCCATTCGTTTTCATTACATTTAAACTATGCTTTTAACTCTCTTTATGACATTCAACTCTTGCTAAAAGTTACAAGCCTTTAGAGGGAGGATGACAAAAACAATGCCATAATCTCATAAAATATGCTTTTGGACAGACCTTACTGACGATGTACAAGCATTCTTTCAAATCCTAAACACTGGAGTTATAAGGAAGATAATCCCTAGTCAACCACTTCGAGCCAAATAAGTAGAAGTTTTTATTTTTCACAAAATTAAAACCTTTAAACAAAACCTGGGGTAGAGTAGTCTCTCAGTTAATTCAAACGCGCGTTTAGCCGCAAACTATCATCTCGTAATACAACGAATGACATCAAGAAACATTCCTATGGAATCAAAAAGACGGTGATGTTTCCCTATCACATAGGCAGTCATTATCCCTAAAAAAGAAAAGCCCACTAAGTCAAAACCTACAAAGGAGACTTAAGAAAACTAGGGCATCCCGCTGACTGTAATCTCAAAACAAGAACAGCCAGGCAAAATCAGGATTAACAAATCAAATAAAAATAGGTCACTATAAATCCTCAACAACGTGAAAAAAAATGTTGCAAGAATGACTGCCTTCCGACAAACCTAAATTGTCTGAACCATCACTAAAATGTCTTTTCAGACTCAATTGGAGTTCAAACGCACAATTAACTGAATTTAGGACCGAAGAACATCACGAAGAACGGGCGGGTACAAATACACTTTGAGCCTTTATCCTTTGTTTCTTAAAACCGTGAACCAAGCCATGTTATAACCCTTCAAAAGTCCTAATTGAAGCATGGGTTAGTTCAAAAGCATACTATTACAAAAGGTATCCTGACTCCTATAAGGCTTTACTCAAAATCCAGAGTTGAATTACAAACTTCTTTACTTGCTAAAAATTCATTTTTCAAAACTTCAAGACAAACATAAACTTTGCATTACTTGAATTTCACTGTTTGCATATGGCTATTTGTTTGATAGCGGAGAAATTCATAATGAATATCCAGTGAAAGAAAGCTCTCTCAATAAACAAAATCAATTCAAGAAAGATGACACTTCCATTGTCAAAACTCCTATCAACAGGGGGACATGACATGTCACTATCCAGCACACCTGGGGCAGTCCAGTCGAGATTCCAGGAAACCTCTTAAGAAGTGCAGAGTAACCAGGGGCAGGTCTCCATCTCCGTCACTTGGGGCATTGAACTTAAATATCAGCAAAGGGTTACGTACAATTAAACATTTTTGGCAATACCACAAACATTTGTTGCTAGGGGCAATGACAAGTCTCCCCAAAGTCCCTCTCATAGGATAATTTCCCAGCAAGAGTTTAATCTCTGAAAACCTTTCCCCAAGTCGAGACAACCTCAAGAATCCTCGAGGACTTTCCCCAATGAAGTTGTCACCTCTCAAGCAGACCGGCAACAAGGTTTATTTCCCCAACAAACGGTAGGATTCTCGAACTTGAGTTTGCCTCTCTGACTACTACAAATCAAAGGACCACAACTCCTCTTCCCCAGTAGACTACTCTACAATCCCCGACAAGTTACTATGAAGCCTGGACCCAACCAGACATTAGTTCAACTTCGACTCCCCAGTAGAGCAACCGACAACCGAGACTCCTGAACTTTTTCCCCCAAGCAGGAATCAATACTTTCCACAGAGTTCTCAACTTTCCCCGGCGGAGTTCTCCTTAACAAAACAGGAATCCTTGGTGGAAATATTCTAAGAAAAGTTTGAAGACTCACCTACTCTTCAACAACAGTCCGGGATTTAATGACTCTCTAGCATTTGTCAAGGATTTATTTTTCGGACAAAGATACATTCAAATAAATATCTCACATTTCATATATCATATTACATACGTGACAAGTGCACACGACACAACCTCATTTATTTTGAGAACATCATTACGCAATGCATACATCATGACATTGCATACAACTAACTCTTTACCTTTTTAGGAAATATCAGTCAACAGATAAAGGTCATCATCCTTTTAGAGTAGTAATCATCCAAGATTCCTTCATCATCCTGCTGAGGTAGTAATCGTCCAAGATTCCTTCATCATTTTGCTGAGCATTCAGATACAGTTCAGATACACTCCAGGCACGGATGCCATTCTGATAATCATTCAGATTCAGCTTTCAGATACGCACCATATATGGATGCCATCCTGATACTCATTCAAAGACAACTTTCAGATATAGTTCAAATACGCACCAGATACGGATGCCATCCTGATACTCATTCAGATTCAGCTTTCAGATATAATTCAGATATGCACCAGATACGGATGCCATCTTGATACTCATTCAAAGACATCTTTCAAATACAGTCCAGATACGATCCATATTCGGATGTCGTTCTTTCACTCATTCAAATACAGTCCAGATACGATCCGGATTCGGATGTCATTCTGTCACTCTTTCAAATACAGTCCAGATACGATCCAGATTCAGATATAATTCTGTCACTCATTCAAATACAGTCCAGATACGATCCAGATTTGGATGTCATCCTGTCACTCATTCAAATACAGTCCAGATACGATCCAGATTCGGATGTCATTCTGTCACTCATTCAAATACAGTCCAAATACGATCCAAATTCAGATATAATTCTGTCACTCATTCAAATACAGTCTAGATACGATCCAGATTCGGATGTCATTATGCCACTCATTCAAATACAATCTAGACACGATCCAGATTCAGATGTCATTTTGTCACTCATTCAAATACAGTCCAGATATGATCCAGATTCGGATGTCATTCTGTCACTCATTCAAATACAATCCAGATACGATCCAGATTCGGATGTCATTCTGTCACTCATTCAAATACAGTCCAGATATGATCCAGATTCGGATGTCATTCTTTCACTCATTCAAATACACTCCGGATATGATCCAGATTCGGATGTCATTCTGTCACTCATTCAAATACATTCCAGATATGATCCAGATACGGATGTCATTCTGACGCTCATTTAGTACATTTCACAGATATGAGTCAGATATAATTCATTTATGGATATTATTCTGATACTCACCCCACGGACTCATCATCAACCAACCCTACACAGGTTCTTCCTATTTTACAAGATGAAGTTTCACACAGACGCATCATGAAGCAACCCTACACAGGCCTATCATAAATTAAAGTATATCCAAAACCTCTATTGGTTCAATGTAAATCTCTCAACGGTTTATCCTGCTTCTCTCTGGTAGACTTCTTCTTTGGTTCAGATAAATCGCTCCAAGGTTTATTCAGATTCTTTTCAATTAAAGAAAATTCAATACCTCTACTGGTTCAGTTTAAATCTCTCAATGATTTATCCTGATTCTTCCTGGTAAACATCTTCTTTGGGTCAGATAAGCCGCTCCAAGATTTATTCTGATTTCTTCTCCAGTTGAAGTCAGAACTTAGACTTTGTCTAATTTCTGTAAATAATCACTCTGGATGGCATCTTTAATCCCATATCCAACAACTTTCCCTCGTCCTTCCAAATGGCATATTTAAGCCCATTCCCGCTACCATTAACCATCGTCGAGTGAAAAATTTTGGGCACTCTAGTGTTCAATCATCTTCGACCTTCAAGTCACGAATGGCAGAATTACCAATCTAACTCTTCAGGTGTAAGAAGATTGAACAGGGGCAGCTGTTGTACCCCAAAATTTTCCCTCTTATTTCTCAAGGAATCACCATGAACCCTCAGGTTTGTTCCCGTCCAATTTCAAGCTTTGAATTACAAATCTTCCAAGAAAATCATCCACAAGGGCAAAATGGTCATTTGCACACTGAAAAGTCAAACTTTGATTTTTGGATCAAAATCAAATCTCAAAAATCATATTTCATCAAGACATGTTGGAATATGAAGTTTGTTTCATCAAGAATTTCAAAAGTCAAATTTTACTTTGGGAAAGTCAAATTCTAAATACTTAGAAATTTTTCTAAGTGTTTAAGAAATATGACAATTTCAGAACTTTTGACCAGATTATCACCATAACGCTCAGCAAATTCTGGATATTCTCAAGACAAAGTTTGGTCAGAATTTCTGGGCAAGTTTTCACAAAAGTTCAGTCAGAGTTTGAAAGGATAAGTCAAAGAAGGTTAAGAAGCGTGCTGTCAACTTTCTAGAAAGTCTGAAAGATCCTTCAGAACATGCTGGAACCAGAAGATACAAAGATCAGAGGTTGGATGCTACGCTGAAGCAGAACTTCTGGTCCAAAACTAAGCCATGGTGTAGAATCTCACGTTGCAGGATTTCTGGTTGTGATAAGTCTCGTCATCATTTAATGCTCACAACCACTTTCTGAGTCTTTATCCAAAGGATTTTCACCACGTGTACCTCTACTGTCTTGGGATATCAAACTTTGATACTAGGCCCATGCTTTGTTTTTGCTTTTCCTTAAATCCTGATGACAACTCCAGCTTAAGCATGGCTAAAAGCTGCTAACCAGCAGCTAATTCTGCCTACACCTGCATCCCATAATTGCACCAAACTAGCATACGAAAACAGTGATGAAAAAGCAAGGGAGCAGGATGCCAAATTGATTAAAATCCTATTTGTTCCCCCCCCCCCCCCCCCCCCCCCCAAAAAAAATCACAACAAATTCACCTATAAATACTTTACTCCATCACACATTCAAGTGGCTGGGCTTTGAGGGAGAGGCTGGCTTTGGAAGAGATATTGGTAAAAAAGGGAGAGAAAAGGAAGTTGAAACCTTCATAAAAAATCCAGTAATCCCAAACAGAAAACCAAACCTTTGTTCTTCCTTTTGAAAGAGCTTGGCACTTCCTCTTCCGTTACTCTTGCTGATTCTAGAACATCCAAAGGTAGCAGCTCAAAGCTCCAAGCCCACGTACCAGGTTCAAGGCAAGTCTTTCTGACTTTGCATCTTTTTCATTCACAACATCATTAAACAAGTAAATATCATAGTATTGATGTTGTTCATATCATTGCACAAGTAGAAAAAAAACTGCGGATCAGAGTTTCTTGATTAGGGCTAGACTCAGATTTAGGATTAGAACTTCTATAAGCTGTTATCCTTCAGATTTTCGGTTTAATAAGAACTGAATAAACTGCTGGTGTCATGATTAAAAGTCAAAATGTAACACAGAACTTCTGTTTTTCACTCACCATTTTAACACACAGAACTTCTAGGATTTTCTCTCTATTTAAGCACGCAAAACTTCTGAGTTCTCTTCACTGTTTTAACACACAGAATTTCTATTATTTTTCTCACTGTTAACACACGTTGAAGTTCTGATTCTTTTATGCTGATAACGCACTGAACTGCTAATATTTACCCACTGGCTCAGCATAATACAGAACTTCTGACAATTCACTCACTGTTCTAACACAACACAAAACTTCTAAGTTCCTCCTTACATGTCAAATACACTGAAATTCTGATGTTTCCATTCGCTGTTTTCAAACACTCAGAGTTTCTGATTTTCACATGCTGATAATACATAACTTCTGAAGTTTACTCACTGTTTTAGTGTAATACAGAACTTCTAACTTGTGGCCCATTGTCTGAATGCAACCCAGAATTTCTGTCCTCTAACATTTCTTGCAGGACCTCAGAGTTTACTAATTCAGAACTTCTGATGCCCACTGACGTTCCTCTCTGAGTCATCACACGCCTGGCTTCAGAACTTTTGATCCTTGTTTATTTTTGCTTGCAGTAGCACGTTGTTTCTGTCTTTCATTTATTTCCTTTTTCATCATTTTTTTTATATTAACATAAAAAACATAAAAATATTTTCCTTTAAATTTATTTCCTTAAGACAAAAACATTTTCTAAACAAGTCCATTTATTTTTTATATTATGTATTTCAATATGGTTGTAATAGATAATTAGGACTTAAATTCCTTGCAATCCCCATTTGTAAATTTGTATACCCCATCCCCAAATGTTGTAATAGCGTAGGACTTTACATTTCTGCAATTTATCGCTTTAAAATATATTGCTAGTAAATAGAATGTATGTCAAGATAAAATCAACAAATAGATGACTTTCAAATACAAGACAAAATGCATGCAAACTAACACACTTTTACACTTACACCCTTAGGGTAATTCCACTTGTTGCCTTACAAAATGGCCATGTTGTGCATGTGGGATGTCTTAGCACAAACAAATCGAAAAATACAAGATCATAGTCCCTCGATGACGCTATCAAAGTTTCCTTTAAAAATGATCTTAGTTCCTAAAAGAAAATGCTAAGTCATCTCACAACATTGTTATCATGGTTATACGATGACCCATGCTCATCCCTTCACATCCAACGATGGGGCTTCTTACCAAAACAATGGTAAGATAGAAACGTCTAAAGGATGAGGAAAAGCACATCTAAGACCTTTTGAGTAGGTAGGTTCGCTCTCAGTTACTCGCTTGCTCACGACAAAAAAGTTTTATACACTAACACTCTCATTTTGAAACATCTTTGAAAACAACACTTTGTATGCGTTCTTATAGAAACGAGAACCATTACAAAGTTACATTTTCAAAATACTTTAAAAAACCACACCACAAGCACATTCAAACAAAAGCAAGTGATCTAGCGAGTAACTAAGAGCCCATGGAAAACCATGGATGAAAAGGGTGCTAACATCTTCCCTTTTCATAATCTACCCCTCGAACTCAAGAAAACATCTCTAAAGGTCTTTCCTGTGCTTTTTCACCTTTCCTTTTGGATAAAAGAAAAGTCGGTGGCGACTCTTGCTAACCGCAACATTTGCGAAAACAAACGCAAACTCCAAGTCAGTTCTCCCACCGTATCACACTAGCACTCCTTCATCAATCTGGTCTTGAATTTTATTTCTCAATGTCCAACAACTGTTGGTGTCATGTCTAGGACTATTGGAGTGGTACGCACATCTTGCATTTGGATTGTACCATGGGGAGGCTATGTTGGCATTCTGAGGAGGGTCCCTTAATATAACCAACTTGGCCTTCAACAGGCGTTACAATGCTTGAGCCAATGACATGTTGATTTTGGTGAAGCGTCTCTCGGATGTATTCTTCTTATGCCGATTGCCCCGTTGTCGTTGGCGAGGTTGTGGTTGGGCTTGTGATGTAGTAGAAATCTGGAAAGGTTCGTTCCTGACCAAACCAACCTCTTCTCTCATTGGGCGCTGATTAATGCCTTGATCCACAATTTTAACTATTTGTTTCATGGATCTGCATCCATCTTGGTGAAGCTTTTTGAGGAAACCTCTTAGCCCTTCTTGCCCTCGAGCTAAGTTTTGGGTAAGAGCCATCTTCCCCAGCATCTGGATTCTCATTGCTTCTACCTCAGCTTGCAGTTGTTCCAATTGTCCATCCATGTTGCTGTCAGGACGTTCCTTGGTCAGATTCTCGGCGAAGAGTGTTTTCAGGTCTTCTTGCCCCTTGGATAGATTCAGGATAAATTCCTTAAACTGGGCATCTTGAGCTCGGAGATCTCTGTTGTATTGTTGGAGATCCATTGCTGAAATAAACAGCGAGAACATGAGAGACCTGCTTTGAAACCTGCTTATGCAATGATATGTATTATATATGTATGCAATGTTTTCAAGGATCTCGCGGGGTAAACAAGAAAATGTCAGAAGTTGAATTTTGTAGCTTTGATTGAAGAACTTTGTATCATTGAGAGTCCTTCTACGAGAGTCAATCTCACCATATCAAGTGGGTGATAGCCCCTGACTCAAGTTGTTGAGTTTTGATCTTCTGACGACATTGGCTAGAGGAAAATAAATCCCCTTGCCCCTTGCTAGATGTCTGATTTATCATAACCTGCATCACAGGTCCTCGAGATCCTTGAAATGGTTAAGGAAATGTTAAGGCATGATGTTATGATGTGTATGCTATGCTTTTAAGCAAAGGTTCAAAGTGATGTAATCAAGTAAACCCTGCAAGAAATCCAAGTTATTGAACAATGACTGTAAACAAAACCTGCAAGGAACTCATGTTGTCAGATAATAAAACCCTGCAAGTAGTTCAAGTTGAAAGCACACAAGTCACACAAACATCCTTAGGTTTAGGCGTGCATGGGTTTTAAGGTCGTACCCTCTTGAAGTTTAGTTGGTTTCAAACCTGTCTTAGAAAAGTAATCGGATTCTAAAGATTCTCAATATCACTGATCATCCTTTATTGGGCATTATTTCGGCTCAAGCAATCTTTTCTTACGGCCGAAATATCCAGAAAGTCTGATCTCAATGAGTGTAGCATCGAGTATCAACCAATCCTCAGCTTTATACTGAGGCCGGCTATCTCACTACTTTCTAATGGCCAAGTTTTTTCAACTAAGGTTCTAAGGTCCGTTAGTGCTTCACGACACCATACAGCGGCCCCGTATTCTCCTCGTTTCCCCACGAAGGATACCGGTACCAACCAAAGTGTCACACCAACACAGCCATCACTTAAACCATATCGGTCTTCACCGTACAGTCTCCACAACCTATTGCTGTTTATCTAAAAAGTTTCCCCAGATCCGGGTGTAGGATCTTCAACAATACCCAAACAAGACCCTTTAAAAATAAAGCAAGAAAATCAAACAGGAAAGCAATTTAAAAATGACCTAAATCCTAAAGTAAACTCCACTTTTAATAGTTCCCAGCAGAGTCGCCAGTTTTGTGATACGATGGTAGAACCGACGGTTTTTACTGGTTTGCGTTTTGCGTTTTTATTTGCAAAATGTCACGGTAAGCAAGAATCGCCACCGACTTTTATTTCATCCAATCACGGAAAAGGAAAAAGAACAGAAAAAACCTTTTTTCGAGATATTCTGAGTACGGGGGGTAGATTATAGAAAGGGAAGGTGTTAGCACCCTTTCTATCCGTAGTTATCTATGGGCTCTTAGGTACTTTCTCATTTTCAAATTGCTTGTGTGTGTTTGTCTTGAAAATGTTTTACTTCGTGATAACCCTTGTATCAGTCCTCAAGGATGTGACGAAGTTGTTTTGAAAATTTGTTTTGAAAGGTGTTTGTGTGAAAAGTTTTTATTGAGACAGTACTTAAGATTCTCTACCTACTCGAAAAAAGATTGTTCGTTCTATTTACTTTAGACAGTGCTATCCTACTATTAAGAAGTAGGTAGCACCGCCGTTGGACTTGTAAGGGACATTCGAAAGGGACAAGTACAATCACTAAAGCAATAGTTAGAAAACTTTAGTAGTAACCCTAGAGTCTTAAGATCTTTTCGAGGCAACATTTTCGAGGCAACATTTTCGAGGCATCATTTGAGTGGGACAATTTGATCTTTTAGACTAGAAGGCAACCACTAAAATCTCCTGTGCTTAATGATTGTTTACCGAAGGCAACCGAAGTGAGGTAAACCCTAGGGGTGAATATGTGCATGTGAAATTTTTCAGTTATTTAGTCTTTACACATTAGGTGATCTACCGTTTTAAATTTCGAGCATTCTTTCCATACAATCCTATTAGCCATGCATCTAGACAGTTAAAGATTGCGGGAATTTAAAGTGCGAAAAATAAACCTAGCTATTACAAGGCTTCGGGGAGGGGGAATTAATTACATAACCAAAAAACAGGGATTTATCAGTAAATAAAAACCCTAGGTTAACTATTACAAACCCTTAGCAGTTACAAAATAATGGAAAAATAATTAACAAGTGTGCGACGAATTAAATGCGAGGACAGTTGAAAAATAACCTAAAAGTCTAAGTGAGGAAAAGTTTTTTTTTTGTGGATTTTTATTTGAGAAAACAATTAAATTACAAATTAATTAAACCTAATTTCTAATTGTTTTTTAATTATGAAAGAAATTAAATTAACTTAATTTGCTAATTAATTAATCAATTAAAGGAATAAATATTTTATGATAAAAATGATCTTGGTGTATTTTTAAGGATAAAGAAAATGAATTAAGTTATGTACAATTAAAATCCTAAGTCTAATTATTTTTAATTATATAAAAAAAGATCAAATTGTCCTAAGTTAAATTAAAATAAATAATTTAAAAAATAAAAATATTAATATTAAAAAAAAGATTTTTGTGATTTGTGATTTGTTAATTTAATAAAAAACAATTTTGTGTTAATTAAAAGAAAAAAGAAAAAAATTAAAGAAAACGAATAGAGAAATTAAAAAAGAATAGAAAATAATAACCAAATGGGCATGTTGCCTTGCTGAAGAGGGGGTGTATGAAACTGAAATTCCCAGGCCCATTAAGCTGAGGCCCAGTCAGCGTTGGGTCTTGTGTGGCATTAACTTGAACGTGCACCATGGACCTTCAGGCTGGAAGCGTTAGATCTGGGTAGAAGTGTATCCAGTGGCGGGACGTTGAGGTCGTTTGGAAGGCGCTTGAGATTGTGACGTGCAGGATCTGGTAAAGGAAAAGAAAATAAAGAAAGTGTTGGGACCTGGGATCGAACCCAGGTCCTCACGCTTAAATCCAATGCCACGCTGCTAGTTGAGCTATGATTGTTAGTTGTTATTACAATAATAAAAAAAACATAATATAATAAAAACAAAAGAGTTGATTCCAAAGCGCGCGAGATTCAAACAAATGAATGGCTGACTGACACGCACCTTCTTCTTCCTGGAACCGTTGTCTTAGGTTTATGAACTTTTACCTACAGACACAAGTCTGTAGCTACAACCCTGTGAAACACAAAAATCTCATACGAGTATGATAAATTGATTGTCATGGTACCAGTCAACTCGTCTTGGCCTCACGAGCATCATGGTACCTCATTCATGGCCTAATTTTTCCTGCATCAAGAAACCCTAAAAAAACGTGGAAACCCTAACAATGGCAGATGCGTGTAAAGGCTTTAAAAATGCAATTAAATTGTCCAGTCAGCTTGCAAACATGATGACAAACACGAATATAACAATCAAAAGTGCTAATGATGCAAGAATTTTGATAATAAAATTGGAAAATTATGTCAAACCATATGAGGTGTAGCGCGCGTTTATAGGTGTTTTAGGCCTTACAAACGATTGGGACAACTTCCTGGGACGTCTAGTAATGGATTGGGATAGCTAGGATGGCTTGAGATGGCCTATGGAGTGAAAACCAATTCACACTTTTCTTTGAATTTTGTGACTTTGCTCTGCCTTTTTTCATGACTCTAACCCCTGTCTTTTGACTTGTATTTGTTCAGTATATATCATATGGTGAATTAGGATTGTAAAAACAGATCACATCTTTGAAAATTTTGAAGATTTGATTTGATATTCATGGCATATGTAAACTTGCTATAATGATCCAAATTATCCCTTTCTTGTGCCAATTAGCCTTGATTCGAATTGATCATGATATCCTTGCATTATTTGATTGAGATCCTGTCCAAAAATCAGATCACAACATATCTTTTCCATTATTCATCAATTATTTGATTTAATTGAAATTTTAATTAACAAAAAATCCAAATAAATTGAAAAATGAAGCAAATAACACGAGGTTGGATATTTGGGTTGTGGACCATGCTATAAGTGAGATGCAATCATCAAATGCTAGGCCCATTTGGTAAAAAATGCACTTTTGAGCACATTTGACTTTTGGCAATTTTGCAAAATAGGTCAACTTTGACAAGGTATATCTCTTCCAATTTTAATTCTAGAGAGGTGTTCTTTAACTTTTTAGAAAGCTTAGGATGTCCCCTAAGCAACCATTTTGGTCTCATTTTAATTGTATCTTCCATGATCATGTATGAAGGTTTGACCCAAAAGGTGTTTTTGTTGACTTTTCAAAAGGACCTATAATGTAAAAATTGATATCGTCTGATGAGTGCATAATTTGAACTTGTGGGATGAATATGAATTGTAGGTAATTGCATCCTCTTCAAAATGAGCCTTGGATGTAAAATTTATTATAAATTATGAAGAAGTTATGCTTGGTCAAAGTTGGGTTGACTTTTCCTACAAAACCCTAATTTAGTAACTTTTGGGTTTTGATGAATTTGGAGCATTCCTTGAGGAATCATGATCAACCCTTGATCAAATGATGGAAGTAACTTCAAAATGTTGATTTTGACCAAAAATGTGTAGGTTTGACTGTATGTGGGCCACAGTTGACTTTTGACCTAATACAGTCGATTCTCAAGCATTTGAGCAGTTGACTGAGAAAACTTCTTTGTGCAAGGCATGAAACTTGACATGGATGATCTTGAGAACATATTAGGACCTTGGGAATCATTTGAGTCCTTTTTAGTTCACACATCTTGATGAAAAGGGAAACCCTAATTTGAGGTATACTGCCTTAGGAGAGAGTTTGTCTGGTTAACTCTTGGACTTCCTTGAGCAACTTGGGGACCTCACTTGACATTTGTTGAGTAAAATGGGAGGGAAAATTTTGGGGTACAATAGAGGGTATTCTCTAGAATTTGGTCCAGTTCTATGATCTGATGTATCGATGCTCTACTTTCCCTAATTATCAGTTGATGCCTATATTGGAGGAGTATTCTTATCTATTGGGTTTACCTATTACCAATCGTGTTCCTTTTACTGGTTTGGAGGGGGAGCCAAAATCCCATGAGATTGCTGCTTTGATCCATTTGGGGAAGGCTGAGGTTGAAGCCCACATGACTACCAAAGGAGGGATTAGAGGATTACCCTCTCAGTTCTTATTGGAGAAAGATCGCTACTTTGCTAGGATGAAGAGTACGGTTGCTTTTGAGGCCATCTTTTCTCTACTTGCTTATGGATTATTCTTATTCCCTAATGCCGACACATTTATGGATATCAATGCCAACATGATATTTATGATTGGGAACCCAGTTCCTACATTATTTAGTGATGCTTACTACTTCATTCATCTTCAGGATTCTTATCATGGAGGGATGATCATTTGATGCACGCCTTTGTTGTATCAGTGGTTTATTTCTCACTTACCTAGGTCTGATGCTTTCTGGGATGTCGAAAAAGAACCTCATTCGGCTCCAAAGATTATGACACTCACTCGTTCAAATATTGTTTGGTATCATCAGGCTTACTATCATATGGATATTGTTGATAGTTGTGGTAGTTTCCCCAATATACCTCTTCTTGGTACAAAGGGAGGAATTAATTACAATCTCGTTCTTGCTCGACGACAACTTGGATATCTGATGAGGGATAAGCCAAATATTATTCATCTGAGTGGTTTCTTCCTTAAAGAGGGAGGTTCATAAGGAAGCTAAAGATAATATTGCAAAAGCATGGCGTCATATTCACAGGAAAGGTAGGAAAGACTTGGGATCTAGAGGGGCTGTTTCTTTGGAGCCTTATCTTCAGTGGGTACAAGCAAGATCTATCCAATTGAAGATGCCGTATTCCCGTGAATCACCCATGCCTGATATGTTTACGAAGGCCACTCCTCCCCTATTATATGACATGGAAGATCTTCAGCTTGCTCTAGTTAGGATGCAGCAGGAGAAGGAAGCTTGGAAGAATAAGTGTCAAACTTTAGAGGTGTCCTACTGGGTAGACTTAAAGGAGAAAGATGATCTGATTGAGATTCTAGAGAGTCATGTTGTAGAGATGATGGAGAGGAAAGAGGATTTATTTTACTCTAGAACTCAGTCAGGACCTAGTTGCTCACTTCCTGACCCTAGTGATTGGAAAGAGGTCTCCAACAGGTATGCAGAAGAGAACAAGCAGTTGAAGGCTCAGATTGCAAGACTCACAGGGAAACGGCATTGTGTGGAGTGATCTTCGTCAACTTTTCTTTCTTAGGATCTTAGATTTTATCTTATCTTGTACTTGGAATTATTGAAACTTGTACCAAAATTTGTAATTCGTGTTGAAGTTATTATAATGAGATTTTCAGTATTTCAAATGTGGAGTACTTTAATATTTGCAAATTGTCTATAAATCTTTGAGTTCCTTGAAATATTAATAGTAAAATAAATCACGTGCATTGCATATCATGCATCATATTGTACATACTTCTTGCATTTCTGTTTATATCCAGGTGTCTTACCGAGCTTCTTTACTTTATTCAGCAAGTTGTCTCACCAGTATAATACTCGAGCTAATTTCAAAAGGAAGATGGAGAATTTTGAACAAGATAATCGCGAGCTGCGTGAAGAAGTTTCTGCTCTGAAGGCTGGTATGGCCAATCTCACTGCTTTGATGGAATCATTGGTGGCTGCTCAGAATCATCCACCACCTACTCAACCTCAACAGACACTGAATACTTCCAAAGCTCCGACAATTCCTGTTTATGTTACTCCAGTTATTGTTGTTCATAATCGTATACCTTAGGGTTATCCGTGGGGAATGCCAGATAACTTCATGCTAGAAGGTTATAATCAAGATGCTCAGGTTGCTCCATTTGCTTAGATTGCTGCTGTTTCTGCACCTCCTGTGCTGCATATTACTCCTGCTGCTAGAAATGAGATTCACTATGTTGCACCTCCTTCGGTGAATGTTGTACAATTTACTAATGATGAAGTTTATCGCCCTTTTCCTTCACCAAGTGAAAGTTTAGGTGTCTATGATCGAATGGATGATTTTCATGATCAGTTTGATAAGATGCAGAACGAGTTCAAGGCCCTCGGAGGAAAAGAATTGTTTGGGCAGAATGTGAATAATTTTTGTTTGGTTCCAAATGTGAAAATACCTGCGAAGTTTAAAGTACCAGAATTCGAGAAGTACAAGGGAAATACATGTCCCTGTGCTTACTTAGTGATGTATGTGAGAAGGATGTCTACTCATATTAATGATCAACGCCTATTAATTCACTTCTTTCAAGACAGTTCGCCTGGTGCAACATTGAAATGGTACATGAGTCTGGATAGTGCCAATGTTCATACTTTCAATGACTTGGGTAAAGAGTTTATTAGTCAGTACAAATATAATATGGACATGGCACCTAACTGTGATTAACTCAGGGCAATGGTCCAGAAGGACAAGGAATCATTTAACGAATATGCACAGAGATGGCATGAAGTATCCGCCCAGGTGGTTCTTCCAATGGAAGAAAAAGAGATGACAAATATTTTTCTAAAGACTTTAGGTGCATTCTATTATGAAAGAATGGTGGCGAGTGCACCGAGTGATTTTACCGAGATGGTGGGTATGGGCGTTCGTTTGGAACAAGTCGTAAGACAAGGTCGCTTAACAAGAAGTGAAAATTCTGGCAGTGCAAAGAAACCATCATACAGGTTTATTAAAATGAAAGAAGGAAAGACAAATGTTGTTATTCAAGAGAGAAGGGTTAATCCTCCTAGAAGAAATCATCAGCGCCACCAACAGGTTGCTTCGGTAACTCCGGTTGTTAATACGGCTCTGACCAAAGTGGCTTATCAAAGACCAGCCCCTCAGTAAAATCAAGGGCAGAAGCAGAGGAGAGATGAATTTGACTCTATCACCATGAGCTATGCAGAGTTACTTCTGACATTGATTCAAAAAAAGTTGGTTCAGACTAGACCACTTCCTGCTATACCATCACCTTTGCCTTGGTATTATAAGGCAAATCAGACATACGCTTTTCATCAGGGTGCACCAGGGCACAATGTGGAAAACTGTTATCCCCTGATATCGAAGGTACAAAAAATGGTGAGATCTGGCCTTTTGACCTTTAAATATGTCGTCCCTAATGTAAAAGATAATCCCTTGCCAAAGCACGGAGGAGAAAATGCTGTCAACATGGTTTCTTGTTGTCTAGGGGACTTCCAGATTTTTGATATAAACCTGGTAAGAGGAAACTTGGTAAAGATGCATGTCGACCTTTGCGAGTTTAGTTACTATACGCATGACCATGCTGGTTGTGGTATCTGCAGTACTGATATACATGGGTGTGATAAAATAAAGGCTGATTTACAGGAAATGATGGATGAAGGCCTCATCCATATAATCAGGCATAGAAAAGAATATGAGGAAGAAGTGAACATGGTCTTTGGATGTTCGAGAGAGTTCCATATCTTCGATGTGAACCATATGAATGATGATTTGGTGCAATTGCACACTACTTTCTGTCACATGGATGGTCAGGTAGAACACCACTATGGATCTTGTTGGGTTTGCTGCAGATATTCTCGAGGTTGTTCCATTGTGAAAAGAGGTGTTCAGTTGTTATTAGATAATGATACCATCAAGGTTTCAGGCCAAAGAGATTATTACAATGTGATTAATGCTATTGAAGATTGCTTAGCTGATACTGAGTCGGATGATGAATATGCTTCTGCGGATGAATTCTTTTCCTCGGACGAAGGTATGTTCTCTAGTGATGATTCTATAATAATTAAATTTTATGAAGAAGGGGTGAATGTAATTGTGTCTTGTTTCAATGATTCCGCCCCTATCGAGATTTAATATTGTAGCAAGCCAGTTGTTGCTCCAGTGGTGATTTTCTTACCCGGCCATGTTCCTTACGAATCAGACAAAGCCATATTGTACAAGTATAATGCTACAATTCTAGAGGATGGTATGGAAGTACCCATCCATCCTTTGTATAATGTCGAGAATATTGATGAAACCAATAGAGTGACCCGCAGTGGTCGTGTGTTCGCACCGGTTATTTGAGGGAATGTTAGTGTTGATAAGAAGGCTGTTGAAAGTGTTAAAGCTAAGAAAGAAATAAGGGAGTCCAGTGGTGCTACTCTAGAAAAAGATGTGGATGATATATTGAAGATTATCAAAATGAGCGACTACAAGATAGTAGATCAGTTGTTGCAGACTCCTTCAAAGATATCTATTTTGGCCTTGCTAATGAATTCTCCTGCCGATAGATAATCCTTGATGAGAGTATTGGATCAAGATTTTGTGGAAAGTGATATGTCGTTGGACCAACTCAACAGTTTGGTAGGAATATTACATCCTGTAATAACCTAAGTTTCTGTGATGACGAATTTCCCGACGAAGGAAGGAATCATAATCTTGCTCTCCATATATCCATGAATTGTAAGAACGATTCATTGTCAAATGTGTTGATTGATAATGGGTCCGCCTTAAATGTCATACCAAGGAGAACGCTGATGAAGCTGAAGTATCAAGGAACTCCCATGCGCTCAAGTGGCATAATTATAAAAGCTTATGATGGATCAAGGAAGTATGTTATTGGGGAAGTGGATCTTCTTATTCATATAGGCCAGCACCTTTTTCATATTACTTTCCAAGTCATGGATATTGTGATTGCATACAGCTTTTTACTATGACTGCCATGGATACATGAGGCAGGGGCTGTCACTTTAACTTTACACTAAAAGCTAAAGTTCGTGCGTGAAGGAAAGGTGGTTATTATAAATGGAGAGCAAGCATTGTTGATCTCTCATTTATCCTCTTTCAGTGTTGTGGAGGCGGATGAAGCTGTTGTTGGAACTCAGTTCCAAGCTTTATCTGTTGATAATGTAAGAGAGAATGAGAATTTTATGGCTTCATTCAAAGATGCTCAAAAGGTTATACGTAATGGCCCTAGCAAAGTACGGGGACAAATTGTTGATCCATCGATGAACAAGAACATGGCTGGTTTGGGATTCTCTACAAATAATGATAAAGGTGAGAACAGGAAGTCGAAGACTGCTCTGGGCAAGTATCAGGATATTTTCCATAGTGGAGGTTACCTTCATCCAACTATTTACAGGATCAATGCTATTATGGACAATGAAGAAGAGAAGGAGATGCCAAACTATGTGATGCCTGGAGTCAAAGTCCAAAACTAGGTCACTATTGATGTTCCCACTTGCATCCATGTCTCAAAGTAATTTGTTTTTGTTAATCTTCGCAAAGATTTCACTCAGCCCAAGGTGAAATTTGATGTTGTATGGGC
Source organism: Vicia faba (assembly GCA_948472305.1). Taxonomy (NCBI): domain Eukaryota; kingdom Viridiplantae; phylum Streptophyta; class Magnoliopsida; order Fabales; family Fabaceae; genus Vicia; species Vicia faba. Next base: position 167,962 of record CATIWC010000855.1, on the reverse strand, counting down.
TTGTCTGTTTGCTTTGACCATTAAAATCATTAATAAAAGTTGTATTTGTTTCTCCAATTGTATTTTTATTTTCTGGTTTTTCTTGGAAAAATGGTAATTAGAAAAAATCCTTTTTTGAATAAATAATAACTATAAATAAATCTGCATAGCCACTTGATATATGAGTCAGTTTCTAAAAGCAATCATAAATCATATGTGCAGATTAATTAAAAAACTTGTTGAATAAAATGACCCTGCACCCTCTCCCAACTTTGGATATCCTACGTATGTGGCCGAAGAAGAAGAATATGATGAGATTCCAGAAGAGGTTCCATGGTTGCTCGAGCGTGAGGAAAATGCCATTCAGCCATATAAAGAGCCGTCGGAGACAATCAATTTGGGTTCAGAGGAAGATCCGAAGGAAGTCGAGATTAGAGCATTGCTGCATCCTGATGTAAAGAGAAAGTTGATTGAATTGTTGAAAGAGTATGCAGACGTCTTTTCTTGGTCATACCAAGACATGTCGAGTTTGGATACGGATATTGTGAAGTATCATTTGCCGCTAAATCCAGAATGCCTGCCATTCAAGCAGAAATTACGAAGAACTCACCAAGATATAGCAGTAAAAATTAAAGAAGAAATCTTAAAGCAGATTAATGTCGGTTTTCTTGTGACATCAGTGTACACTTAGTGGATTGCCAATGTTGTCCCAATACCAAAGAATGACGAAAAAGTTTGCATGTGCGTTGTGTGATCGGTGGATCTAGAACTGACTGTTTAACGCTGGTTCGCGAAATGTCGCGGAAGCAAGAGTCGCCACCGTCTTTTATTTTCTCCAAATGGAAAGGACAAAAGCACAGAAAAATTCCTTAAAGAAATTGCTCTCGGTTCGGGAGGTAGATTATAGAAAGGGAAGGTGTTAGCACCCTTTCTATCCATGGTTATCCATGGGCTCTTAGATACTTGCTCATTTGTGTTTTCAAAAATGGTTTGTTTGCTTTTCAATGTGGGTTTTAAAAAAGTTTCTATGAAAATTTCAGTTCGACTCTTGTATCGGTCCTCAAGAGTGTTTGAAAAGATGCTTTCGAAAGCTTTTTTGAAAATGTGTTGGTGTGAAAAGTAGTTTTGAATTTGTTTTGAAATTTAGAGCAAGTATCTACGAGAACCTACCTACCCTAAGGAATTCGTCTATGTAAATGTCCTTTAAAGTAGTGCCATCCCACCATTGAGAGGTAGGTAGCACCACCGTTGGAGGTGTTCGGGTCAATTCGAGGGTTCGGGACATGGTGATCACCGGAGCAATGGGAAGACACCTTAGAAGCTACCCTCATGCCAGGTTCCCGGATCATGAGGACTTACTAAGACATCCTCTACTCGACGATCACCTTTCGAGGCAAGGCAACAATGAGGCGTACCCTAGAGGTGGTGTGTGATTTGTGTGTCATGTTCATTTATTTCATCTTGTCATGTTATGAGTGAGCTACGCGTTTGTTTTTATTTTTGTCATCCATTCTTGCATGCATTTGTTTAACAGTTAAAAATCGCGAGAAAAGTAAAATTCTAAACTATTACAAAGGCGCGGGTCCACATCGCCAAAATTTCCAGGACCCGATTTGACAGAAAAATAAAGAAATAAAGTAAAAGTGCGAGAAATAAATATTACACGGCTTTGGGAGAGGTACATAAATAATTAAAAGAAAAAGAAATAAATACGCGAATTGAATTAAAATTAGAAACGAGGGCGTTGGACCCTTTTTACGAAATTAAATTAAATGATTAAATTAATGAAAATTAAAATGAAAGGAAATTATTTTTGGTATTTTTGTATTTTATGGTTTTAATGAAATTGAATTAAATTGAGAAATTAACCCTAATTCTAATTTTTTATTTATTAAGAAAAAATATTAAAGTTAAACCTAAATTAACCTAATTAATTACATGGTAATTTAATTACAAAAATAAATAATATCTAATTATTAATAATGGTGAAAAAAGAATAAAAGTAATTAAAATAATTAAACCTAATTTCTACAAATTTTTGAATTAATTAAGAAAATGCTTGAATTAAACCTAATTTAATAGCTAAAATTAATGAATAATATTTATTTACAAAAAATATATTAATTAAATAAAAATACTTATTTTTGTCTTTTTCTGATTTTATATTGTTTTTATGTTTTTTATGAAAATAATTAAATTAAAGAACTAATTAAAAATAATAATTGAATCAAAATAAAAAATGAAAAAAATATAAAAGAAACTTGCAAACCTTGGGGGGTTCTGTCCCCAGTTGGAGGTTATTGTTAGCATTTTAAGCCCATTAAGCTTTTGGCCTTATTGACCTTTTGACTAGCATGCATGTGTATTGACCAACGAATATGGTGCTCCTCTGATCAGAGCCAATGGATCAATCTCAGTGGCGCGTGGCATGGTTGGATACAGGGTTGTATGGTGTTCCTTAGTGTTGAAACTGCATAGAATCATTAATAGAAAAATAATATTGAAGGGGTGGGGGACCTGGGATTCGAACCCAGGTCCTGATGATTACCAATGCCTATGCCTGCCAAACGCGCTGCTTGAGTTCTTTGTATATCATATAACTAATAAATATAATAAAACAAAACAAATGTTAGTGCTCCTTTTTCGCGCGAAATTCAAATCAACCACTTATGCCTCGCCACCTAAGCGTCTTCTTCCTTAATGCGTTTTTCCTGAAAATACAAAAGGGTTAGTGGGGGTTTTGAACCCCCCCAAAATATGCAGCTTTTGATAATAGCGATTAAGCCATGGTAGCACATAAATTAGGCGCGAGGATTGATTTGTTTTCGTCCGAACACGCTGAATTCATTCATGGCATTATGGTGTTCTAATTTTATAGCTTTTAGAAACGCCCAATTTGGAACTCAAGGAACCCTAGCCTGTATCAATGGTGGAATCGCGTATAGCACATGAAAACTCAATTGAATTATACAGTTAGCTTCAGAATTAGACAATGAACATAAATCAAATGTTAGAAATTGCTAAAGATGCATGAATCAAGATGCAAGAATGTAAAATATTTTCTGTACAGGTCACCATCATTCTCACGTTTCTTGGTGTTAGGATGGTTGGTTTTGATTTGAAAACCTTCCTTGAAGCCTCAGGAAGGTGATGGAACAAGTGTTTTTGCTTGAATCGGCCTGTAACCTAGTTTTCAGTTTCCAATTTTTTGACAAAAAATTCAACTTTGGTTCTTGAGTTTCTGCGCCGCTGGGAGGTTATGGGCACGAGGGTTTGCATCCATATATGTATGTGAGTGATTAGGGTTGAGAATTTTAGCCAAAGGATCAAGGAATTGATGGAGAGGATATTGATTTTCATGGCAAAATATTTTCCAATCTTTTCATGCATATTTGCTATCAAATCATGACAAATCATATTGATTCTTTCCAAATCTATCCATGCACGAAATATTGAGTATATATCATGCATAAAAAGATTTAAAACCTAGGTTTAGTATTTTTCATATATTTTAATTAATTAAATGAATTTCTAGCATTTAAAAATTCAAATAAATAAAATAAAAATGATAAAAAAACTTCCCTTTGGGCCAAATGGTCGTGCACATGCTTTGGATGATGAATTGTGAAAGAAAAAGAGGCCCATTAGCATTTTTAGGTCATTTGGAGCAATGTTGACTTTTCAAAATATCCAAAAATTTCCCAACTTCCACAAGGCATAACTTGCTCAATTTTTAAGCTTTGCTCATGTTCTTGGACATTTTGGAAAGGTCTTTGAGTCCTCTAACCAATGCCTCTGGTCCCATGTCATTTTGATTTACCAATTTCAAGTTATGGCCTTTGACTTAAAGTCCCTTTTTGTTGACTTTTGAAAATGACCTATAATGTTGAAATTGATAACTTTTTGTGAGAGAATTTCTTGGACTTGAAGTATGAAGAGGAGTTGTAGGAAATGTCTTTCTCTTCAAAATGAGCTTTGGATGGAATTTTTCTGATAATCCATGTGGAAGTTATGCCTTAGTCAATTTACAGTTGACTTTTTCAACTGTCCAAATATGGAAACTTTTGCATCTTGATGATTTTTGAGCCAAGCTTTGAGAATCATGATCAAGCATTGATAAAATGATATTTGTGGCTTCAAAATGAGATGTTGACCAAAAATTTGAACTTTTGACTGTCAAATGACCATTTTGCCCCTACAGTTGACTGTAGTGCAATTAGGGTTTTTGACTGTGCAATTTTGTGCTGTAAGTCTTGAAACTTGGTATGATGATGCTTGACCATATTTGTAGGCATGTGGGACTTGATTGGACCCTTGGAAACTTCATTTTCTTTTGTCAGAACCAAAACCCTAATTTTGACTGTTAGGAGGCCCTTGAACTGTGCAACCCTTGGGGAGATTTGAAGCTTTTGACTTGGCAAATTTTGAAGAATGTGGGAGGGAAAATTTTGGGGTACAACAGTTGCCCCTGTTCAATCTTCTTAGACCTGAGGATGCAGATTGGCTGACGTGCCTTTCGTAATCCGAAGGTGGAAGATGATTGAACACTAGAGTGCCCAGAAATTTGCGCTCACATAGTAGTGTGATGTGGGGAATGGGCTTACAGATGCCATTTGGAGATTGATGGATAGGGTGATGGGCTTATAGATGCCATGCTAAGAGACGATGGAAGGTGGATGGGCTTATAGATGCCATCTGGACATTGATCGCATAAGAGATTCCTTAGCGAGAATTTGCGTACCTGCAAAAGAAGAATGATTACCTGACCCATTACCGGAGCTGGTCTTCAGAGTCTTTGTATAGATGTGTCCTGACTGGTTACAGGAGCTGGATCTGGATCTTCAAATGGTGATGAATGATCCAGGGATGGTTACTACCTCAACAGGAACGGTGAGAGAACCTTGGATAACTTCAACCTCAACAGCAATCGTTGGGAGAATCTTGGGATGATTACTACCTCCGTAGTATCTGGGAGAGAACCACAGGCGACTACAACCTCAACAGCAATCATTGAGAGAATCTTGGATATCTTCACTTCAACAACAATCGTTGATCGAATCTTGGGATGATTACTACCTCCGCAGGATCGGGGAGAGAACCATAGGCGACTACAACCTCAACAGCAATCATTGAGAGAATCTTGGATATCTTCACTTCAACAGAAATCGTTGAGCGAATCTTGGGATGATTACTACCTCCGCAGGATCGGGGAGAGAACCATAGGCGACTACAACCTCAATAGCAATCATTGAGAGAATCTTGGATAACTTCAACTTCAACAGCAATCGTTGAGCGAATCTTGGGATGATTACTACCTCCGCAGGATCGGGGAGAGAACCATAGGCGACTACAACCTCAACAGGATTTTCTCTCTATTTAAGCACGCAAAACTTCTGAGTTCTCTTCACTGTTTTAACACACAGAATTTCTATTATTTTTCTCACTGTTAACACACGTTGAAGTTCTGATTCTTTTATGCTGATAACGCACTGAACTGCTAATATTTACCCACTGGCTCAGCATAATACAGAACTTCTGACAATTCACTCACTGTTCTAACACAACACAAAACTTCTAAGTTCCTCCTTACATGTCAAATACACTGAAATTCTGATGTTTCCATTCGCTGTTTTCAAACACTCAGAGTTTCTGATTTTCACATGCTGATAATACATAACTTCTGAAGTTTACTCACTGTTTTAGTGTAATACAGAACTTCTAACTTGTGGCCCATTGTCTGAATGCAACCCAGAATTTCTGTCCTCTAACATTTCTTGCAGGACCTCAGAGTTTACTAATTCAGAACTTCTGATGCCCACTGACGTTCCTCTCTGAGTCATCACACGCCTGGCTTCAGAACTTTTGATCCTTGTTTATTTTTGCTTGCAGTAGCACGTTGTTTCTGTCTTTCATTTATTTCCTTTTTCATCATTTTTTTTATATTAACATAAAAAACATAAAAATATTTTCCTTTAAATTTATTTCCTTAAGACAAAAACATTTTCTAAACAAGTCCATTTATTTTTTATATTATGTATTTCAATATGGTTGTAATAGATAATTAGGACTTAAATTCCTTGCAATCCCCATTTGTAAATTTGTATACCCCATCCCCAAATGTTGTAATAGCGTAGGACTTTACATTTCTGCAATTTATCGCTTTAAAATATATTGCTAGTAAATAGAATGTATGTCAAGATAAAATCAACAAATAGATGACTTTCAAATACAAGACAAAATGCATGCAAACTAACACACTTTTACACTTACACCCTTAGGGTAATTCCACTTGTTGCCTTACAAAATGGCCATGTTGTGCATGTGGGATGTCTTAGCACAAACAAATCGAAAAATACAAGATCATAGTCCCTCGATGACGCTATCAAAGTTTCCTTTAAAAATGATCTTAGTTCCTAAAAGAAAATGCTAAGTCATCTCACAACATTGTTATCATGGTTATACGATGACCCATGCTCATCCCTTCACATCCAACGATGGGGCTTCTTACCAAAACAATGGTAAGATAGAAACGTCTAAAGGATGAGGAAAAGCACATCTAAGACCTTTTGAGTAGGTAGGTTCGCTCTCAGTTACTCGCTTGCTCACGACAAAAAAGTTTTATACACTAACACTCTCATTTTGAAACATCTTTGAAAACAACACTTTGTATGCGTTCTTATAGAAACGAGAACCATTACAAAGTTACATTTTCAAAATACTTTAAAAAACCACACCACAAGCACATTCAAACAAAAGCAAGTGATCTAGCGAGTAACTAAGAGCCCATGGAAAACCATGGATGAAAAGGGTGCTAACATCTTCCCTTTTCATAATCTACCCCTCGAACTCAAGAAAACATCTCTAAAGGTCTTTCCTGTGCTTTTTCACCTTTCCTTTTGGATAAAAGAAAAGTCGGTGGCGACTCTTGCTAACCGCAACATTTGCGAAAACAAACGCAAACTCCAAGTCAGTTCTCCCACCGTATCACACTAGCACTCCTTCATCAATCTGGTCTTGAATTTTATTTCTCAATGTCCAACAACTGTTGGTGTCATGTCTAGGACTATTGGAGTGGTACGCACATCTTGCATTTGGATTGTACCATGGGGAGGCTATGTTGGCATTCTGAGGAGGGTCCCTTAATATAACCAACTTGGCCTTCAACAGGCGTTACAATGCTTGAGCCAATGACATGTTGATTTTGGTGAAGCGTCTCTCGGATGTATTCTTCTTATGCCGATTGCCCCGTTGTCGTTGGCGAGGTTGTGGTTGGGCTTGTGATGTAGTAGAAATCTGGAAAGGTTCGTTCCTGACCAAACCAACCTCTTCTCTCATTGGGCGCTGATTAATGCCTTGATCCACAATTTTAACTATTTGTTTCATGGATCTGCATCCATCTTGGTGAAGCTTTTTGAGGAAACCTCTTAGCCCTTCTTGCCCTCGAGCTAAGTTTTGGGTAAGAGCCATCTTCCCCAGCATCTGGATTCTCATTGCTTCTACCTCAGCTTGCAGTTGTTCCAATTGTCCATCCATGTTGCTGTCAGGACGTTCCTTGGTCAGATTCTCGGCGAAGAGTGTTTTCAGGTCTTCTTGCCCCTTGGATAGATTCAGGATAAATTCCTTAAACTGGGCATCTTGAGCTCGGAGATCTCTGTTGTATTGTTGGAGATCCATTGCTGAAATAAACAGCGAGAACATGAGAGACCTGCTTTGAAACCTGCTTATGCAATGATATGTATTATATATGTATGCAATGTTTTCAAGGATCTCGCGGGGTAAACAAGAAAATGTCAGAAGTTGAATTTTGTAGCTTTGATTGAAGAACTTTGTATCATTGAGAGTCCTTCTACGAGAGTCAATCTCACCATATCAAGTGGGTGATAGCCCCTGACTCAAGTTGTTGAGTTTTGATCTTCTGACGACATTGGCTAGAGGAAAATAAATCCCCTTGCCCCTTGCTAGATGTCTGATTTATCATAACCTGCATCACAGGTCCTCGAGATCCTTGAAATGGTTAAGGAAATGTTAAGGCATGATGTTATGATGTGTATGCTATGCTTTTAAGCAAAGGTTCAAAGTGATGTAATCAAGTAAACCCTGCAAGAAATCCAAGTTATTGAACAATGACTGTAAACAAAACCTGCAAGGAACTCATGTTGTCAGATAATAAAACCCTGCAAGTAGTTCAAGTTGAAAGCACACAAGTCACACAAACATCCTTAGGTTTAGGCGTGCATGGGTTTTAAGGTCGTACCCTCTTGAAGTTTAGTTGGTTTCAAACCTGTCTTAGAAAAGTAATCGGATTCTAAAGATTCTCAATATCACTGATCATCCTTTATTGGGCATTATTTCGGCTCAAGCAATCTTTTCTTACGGCCGAAATATCCAGAAAGTCTGATCTCAATGAGTGTAGCATCGAGTATCAACCAATCCTCAGCTTTATACTGAGGCCGGCTATCTCACTACTTTCTAATGGCCAAGTTTTTTCAACTAAGGTTCTAAGGTCCGTTAGTGCTTCACGACACCATACAGCGGCCCCGTATTCTCCTCGTTTCCCCACGAAGGATACCGGTACCAACCAAAGTGTCACACCAACACAGCCATCACTTAAACCATATCGGTCTTCACCGTACAGTCTCCACAACCTATTGCTGTTTATCTAAAAAGTTTCCCCAGATCCGGGTGTAGGATCTTCAACAATACCCAAACAAGACCCTTTAAAAATAAAGCAAGAAAATCAAACAGGAAAGCAATTTAAAAATGACCTAAATCCTAAAGTAAACTCCACTTTTAATAGTTCCCAGCAGAGTCGCCAGTTTTGTGATACGATGGTAGAACCGACGGTTTTTACTGGTTTGCGTTTTGCGTTTTTATTTGCAAAATGTCACGGTAAGCAAGAATCGCCACCGACTTTTATTTCATCCAATCACGGAAAAGGAAAAAGAACAGAAAAAACCTTTTTTCGAGATATTCTGAGTACGGGGGGTAGATTATAGAAAGGGAAGGTGTTAGCACCCTTTCTATCCGTAGTTATCTATGGGCTCTTAGGTACTTTCTCATTTTCAAATTGCTTGTGTGTGTTTGTCTTGAAAATGTTTTACTTCGTGATAACCCTTGTATCAGTCCTCAAGGATGTGACGAAGTTGTTTTGAAAATTTGTTTTGAAAGGTGTTTGTGTGAAAAGTTTTTATTGAGACAGTACTTAAGATTCTCTACCTACTCGAAAAAAGATTGTTCGTTCTATTTACTTTAGACAGTGCTATCCTACTATTAAGAAGTAGGTAGCACCGCCGTTGGACTTGTAAGGGACATTCGAAAGGGACAAGTACAATCACTAAAGCAATAGTTAGAAAACTTTAGTAGTAACCCTAGAGTCTTAAGATCTTTTCGAGGCAACATTTTCGAGGCAACATTTTCGAGGCATCATTTGAGTGGGACAATTTGATCTTTTAGACTAGAAGGCAACCACTAAAATCTCCTGTGCTTAATGATTGTTTACCGAAGGCAACCGAAGTGAGGTAAACCCTAGGGGTGAATATGTGCATGTGAAATTTTTCAGTTATTTAGTCTTTACACATTAGGTGATCTACCGTTTTAAATTTCGAGCATTCTTTCCATACAATCCTATTAGCCATGCATCTAGACAGTTAAAGATTGCGGGAATTTAAAGTGCGAAAAATAAACCTAGCTATTACAAGGCTTCGGGGAGGGGGAATTAATTACATAACCAAAAAACAGGGATTTATCAGTAAATAAAAACCCTAGGTTAACTATTACAAACCCTTAGCAGTTACAAAATAATGGAAAAATAATTAACAAGTGTGCGACGAATTAAATGCGAGGACAGTTGAAAAATAACCTAAAAGTCTAAGTGAGGAAAAGTTTTTTTTTTGTGGATTTTTATTTGAGAAAACAATTAAATTACAAATTAATTAAACCTAATTTCTAATTGTTTTTTAATTATGAAAGAAATTAAATTAACTTAATTTGCTAATTAATTAATCAATTAAAGGAATAAATATTTTATGATAAAAATGATCTTGGTGTATTTTTAAGGATAAAGAAAATGAATTAAGTTATGTACAATTAAAATCCTAAGTCTAATTATTTTTAATTATATAAAAAAAGATCAAATTGTCCTAAGTTAAATTAAAATAAATAATTTAAAAAATAAAAATATTAATATTAAAAAAAAGATTTTTGTGATTTGTGATTTGTTAATTTAATAAAAAACAATTTTGTGTTAATTAAAAGAAAAAAGAAAAAAATTAAAGAAAACGAATAGAGAAATTAAAAAAGAATAGAAAATAATAACCAAATGGGCATGTTGCCTTGCTGAAGAGGGGGTGTATGAAACTGAAATTCCCAGGCCCATTAAGCTGAGGCCCAGTCAGCGTTGGGTCTTGTGTGGCATTAACTTGAACGTGCACCATGGACCTTCAGGCTGGAAGCGTTAGATCTGGGTAGAAGTGTATCCAGTGGCGGGACGTTGAGGTCGTTTGGAAGGCGCTTGAGATTGTGACGTGCAGGATCTGGTAAAGGAAAAGAAAATAAAGAAAGTGTTGGGACCTGGGATCGAACCCAGGTCCTCACGCTTAAATCCAATGCCACGCTGCTAGTTGAGCTATGATTGTTAGTTGTTATTACAATAATAAAAAAAACATAATATAATAAAAACAAAAGAGTTGATTCCAAAGCGCGCGAGATTCAAACAAATGAATGGCTGACTGACACGCACCTTCTTCTTCCTGGAACCGTTGTCTTAGGTTTATGAACTTTTACCTACAGACACAAGTCTGTAGCTACAACCCTGTGAAACACAAAAATCTCATACGAGTATGATAAATTGATTGTCATGGTACCAGTCAACTCGTCTTGGCCTCACGAGCATCATGGTACCTCATTCATGGCCTAATTTTTCCTGCATCAAGAAACCCTAAAAAAACGTGGAAACCCTAACAATGGCAGATGCGTGTAAAGGCTTTAAAAATGCAATTAAATTGTCCAGTCAGCTTGCAAACATGATGACAAACACGAATATAACAATCAAAAGTGCTAATGATGCAAGAATTTTGATAATAAAATTGGAAAATTATGTCAAACCATATGAGGTGTAGCGCGCGTTTATAGGTGTTTTAGGCCTTACAAACGATTGGGACAACTTCCTGGGACGTCTAGTAATGGATTGGGATAGCTAGGATGGCTTGAGATGGCCTATGGAGTGAAAACCAATTCACACTTTTCTTTGAATTTTGTGACTTTGCTCTGCCTTTTTTCATGACTCTAACCCCTGTCTTTTGACTTGTATTTGTTCAGTATATATCATATGGTGAATTAGGATTGTAAAAACAGATCACATCTTTGAAAATTTTGAAGATTTGATTTGATATTCATGGCATATGTAAACTTGCTATAATGATCCAAATTATCCCTTTCTTGTGCCAATTAGCCTTGATTCGAATTGATCATGATATCCTTGCATTATTTGATTGAGATCCTGTCCAAAAATCAGATCACAACATATCTTTTCCATTATTCATCAATTATTTGATTTAATTGAAATTTTAATTAACAAAAAATCCAAATAAATTGAAAAATGAAGCAAATAACACGAGGTTGGATATTTGGGTTGTGGACCATGCTATAAGTGAGATGCAATCATCAAATGCTAGGCCCATTTGGTAAAAAATGCACTTTTGAGCACATTTGACTTTTGGCAATTTTGCAAAATAGGTCAACTTTGACAAGGTATATCTCTTCCAATTTTAATTCTAGAGAGGTGTTCTTTAACTTTTTAGAAAGCTTAGGATGTCCCCTAAGCAACCATTTTGGTCTCATTTTAATTGTATCTTCCATGATCATGTATGAAGGTTTGACCCAAAAGGTGTTTTTGTTGACTTTTCAAAAGGACCTATAATGTAAAAATTGATATCGTCTGATGAGTGCATAATTTGAACTTGTGGGATGAATATGAATTGTAGGTAATTGCATCCTCTTCAAAATGAGCCTTGGATGTAAAATTTATTATAAATTATGAAGAAGTTATGCTTGGTCAAAGTTGGGTTGACTTTTCCTACAAAACCCTAATTTAGTAACTTTTGGGTTTTGATGAATTTGGAGCATTCCTTGAGGAATCATGATCAACCCTTGATCAAATGATGGAAGTAACTTCAAAATGTTGATTTTGACCAAAAATGTGTAGGTTTGACTGTATGTGGGCCACAGTTGACTTTTGACCTAATACAGTCGATTCTCAAGCATTTGAGCAGTTGACTGAGAAAACTTCTTTGTGCAAGGCATGAAACTTGACATGGATGATCTTGAGAACATATTAGGACCTTGGGAATCATTTGAGTCCTTTTTAGTTCACACATCTTGATGAAAAGGGAAACCCTAATTTGAGGTATACTGCCTTAGGAGAGAGTTTGTCTGGTTAACTCTTGGACTTCCTTGAGCAACTTGGGGACCTCACTTGACATTTGTTGAGTAAAATGGGAGGGAAAATTTTGGGGTACAATAGAGGGTATTCTCTAGAATTTGGTCCAGTTCTATGATCTGATGTATCGATGCTCTACTTTCCCTAATTATCAGTTGATGCCTATATTGGAGGAGTATTCTTATCTATTGGGTTTACCTATTACCAATCGTGTTCCTTTTACTGGTTTGGAGGGGGAGCCAAAATCCCATGAGATTGCTGCTTTGATCCATTTGGGGAAGGCTGAGGTTGAAGCCCACATGACTACCAAAGGAGGGATTAGAGGATTACCCTCTCAGTTCTTATTGGAGAAAGATCGCTACTTTGCTAGGATGAAGAGTACGGTTGCTTTTGAGGCCATCTTTTCTCTACTTGCTTATGGATTATTCTTATTCCCTAATGCCGACACATTTATGGATATCAATGCCAACATGATATTTATGATTGGGAACCCAGTTCCTACATTATTTAGTGATGCTTACTACTTCATTCATCTTCAGGATTCTTATCATGGAGGGATGATCATTTGATGCACGCCTTTGTTGTATCAGTGGTTTATTTCTCACTTACCTAGGTCTGATGCTTTCTGGGATGTCGAAAAAGAACCTCATTCGGCTCCAAAGATTATGACACTCACTCGTTCAAATATTGTTTGGTATCATCAGGCTTACTATCATATGGATATTGTTGATAGTTGTGGTAGTTTCCCCAATATACCTCTTCTTGGTACAAAGGGAGGAATTAATTACAATCTCGTTCTTGCTCGACGACAACTTGGATATCTGATGAGGGATAAGCCAAATATTATTCATCTGAGTGGTTTCTTCCTTAAAGAGGGAGGTTCATAAGGAAGCTAAAGATAATATTGCAAAAGCATGGCGTCATATTCACAGGAAAGGTAGGAAAGACTTGGGATCTAGAGGGGCTGTTTCTTTGGAGCCTTATCTTCAGTGGGTACAAGCAAGATCTATCCAATTGAAGATGCCGTATTCCCGTGAATCACCCATGCCTGATATGTTTACGAAGGCCACTCCTCCCCTATTATATGACATGGAAGATCTTCAGCTTGCTCTAGTTAGGATGCAGCAGGAGAAGGAAGCTTGGAAGAATAAGTGTCAAACTTTAGAGGTGTCCTACTGGGTAGACTTAAAGGAGAAAGATGATCTGATTGAGATTCTAGAGAGTCATGTTGTAGAGATGATGGAGAGGAAAGAGGATTTATTTTACTCTAGAACTCAGTCAGGACCTAGTTGCTCACTTCCTGACCCTAGTGATTGGAAAGAGGTCTCCAACAGGTATGCAGAAGAGAACAAGCAGTTGAAGGCTCAGATTGCAAGACTCACAGGGAAACGGCATTGTGTGGAGTGATCTTCGTCAACTTTTCTTTCTTAGGATCTTAGATTTTATCTTATCTTGTACTTGGAATTATTGAAACTTGTACCAAAATTTGTAATTCGTGTTGAAGTTATTATAATGAGATTTTCAGTATTTCAAATGTGGAGTACTTTAATATTTGCAAATTGTCTATAAATCTTTGAGTTCCTTGAAATATTAATAGTAAAATAAATCACGTGCATTGCATATCATGCATCATATTGTACATACTTCTTGCATTTCTGTTTATATCCAGGTGTCTTACCGAGCTTCTTTACTTTATTCAGCAAGTTGTCTCACCAGTATAATACTCGAGCTAATTTCAAAAGGAAGATGGAGAATTTTGAACAAGATAATCGCGAGCTGCGTGAAGAAGTTTCTGCTCTGAAGGCTGGTATGGCCAATCTCACTGCTTTGATGGAATCATTGGTGGCTGCTCAGAATCATCCACCACCTACTCAACCTCAACAGACACTGAATACTTCCAAAGCTCCGACAATTCCTGTTTATGTTACTCCAGTTATTGTTGTTCATAATCGTATACCTTAGGGTTATCCGTGGGGAATGCCAGATAACTTCATGCTAGAAGGTTATAATCAAGATGCTCAGGTTGCTCCATTTGCTTAGATTGCTGCTGTTTCTGCACCTCCTGTGCTGCATATTACTCCTGCTGCTAGAAATGAGATTCACTATGTTGCACCTCCTTCGGTGAATGTTGTACAATTTACTAATGATGAAGTTTATCGCCCTTTTCCTTCACCAAGTGAAAGTTTAGGTGTCTATGATCGAATGGATGATTTTCATGATCAGTTTGATAAGATGCAGAACGAGTTCAAGGCCCTCGGAGGAAAAGAATTGTTTGGGCAGAATGTGAATAATTTTTGTTTGGTTCCAAATGTGAAAATACCTGCGAAGTTTAAAGTACCAGAATTCGAGAAGTACAAGGGAAATACATGTCCCTGTGCTTACTTAGTGATGTATGTGAGAAGGATGTCTACTCATATTAATGATCAACGCCTATTAATTCACTTCTTTCAAGACAGTTCGCCTGGTGCAACATTGAAATGGTACATGAGTCTGGATAGTGCCAATGTTCATACTTTCAATGACTTGGGTAAAGAGTTTATTAGTCAGTACAAATATAATATGGACATGGCACCTAACTGTGATTAACTCAGGGCAATGGTCCAGAAGGACAAGGAATCATTTAACGAATATGCACAGAGATGGCATGAAGTATCCGCCCAGGTGGTTCTTCCAATGGAAGAAAAAGAGATGACAAATATTTTTCTAAAGACTTTAGGTGCATTCTATTATGAAAGAATGGTGGCGAGTGCACCGAGTGATTTTACCGAGATGGTGGGTATGGGCGTTCGTTTGGAACAAGTCGTAAGACAAGGTCGCTTAACAAGAAGTGAAAATTCTGGCAGTGCAAAGAAACCATCATACAGGTTTATTAAAATGAAAGAAGGAAAGACAAATGTTGTTATTCAAGAGAGAAGGGTTAATCCTCCTAGAAGAAATCATCAGCGCCACCAACAGGTTGCTTCGGTAACTCCGGTTGTTAATACGGCTCTGACCAAA
This sequence comes from Vicia faba, assembly GCA_948472305.1. NCBI lineage: Eukaryota > Viridiplantae > Streptophyta > Magnoliopsida > Fabales > Fabaceae > Vicia > Vicia faba. Next base: position 152,550 of record CATIWC010000855.1, on the reverse strand, counting down.
GTGGCTTATCAAAGACCAGCCCCTCAGTAAAATCAAGGGCAGAAGCAGAGGAGAGATGAATTTGACTCTATCACCATGAGCTATGCAGAGTTACTTCTGACATTGATTCAAAAAAAGTTGGTTCAGACTAGACCACTTCCTGCTATACCATCACCTTTGCCTTGGTATTATAAGGCAAATCAGACATACGCTTTTCATCAGGGTGCACCAGGGCACAATGTGGAAAACTGTTATCCCCTGATATCGAAGGTACAAAAAATGGTGAGATCTGGCCTTTTGACCTTTAAATATGTCGTCCCTAATGTAAAAGATAATCCCTTGCCAAAGCACGGAGGAGAAAATGCTGTCAACATGGTTTCTTGTTGTCTAGGGGACTTCCAGATTTTTGATATAAACCTGGTAAGAGGAAACTTGGTAAAGATGCATGTCGACCTTTGCGAGTTTAGTTACTATACGCATGACCATGCTGGTTGTGGTATCTGCAGTACTGATATACATGGGTGTGATAAAATAAAGGCTGATTTACAGGAAATGATGGATGAAGGCCTCATCCATATAATCAGGCATAGAAAAGAATATGAGGAAGAAGTGAACATGGTCTTTGGATGTTCGAGAGAGTTCCATATCTTCGATGTGAACCATATGAATGATGATTTGGTGCAATTGCACACTACTTTCTGTCACATGGATGGTCAGGTAGAACACCACTATGGATCTTGTTGGGTTTGCTGCAGATATTCTCGAGGTTGTTCCATTGTGAAAAGAGGTGTTCAGTTGTTATTAGATAATGATACCATCAAGGTTTCAGGCCAAAGAGATTATTACAATGTGATTAATGCTATTGAAGATTGCTTAGCTGATACTGAGTCGGATGATGAATATGCTTCTGCGGATGAATTCTTTTCCTCGGACGAAGGTATGTTCTCTAGTGATGATTCTATAATAATTAAATTTTATGAAGAAGGGGTGAATGTAATTGTGTCTTGTTTCAATGATTCCGCCCCTATCGAGATTTAATATTGTAGCAAGCCAGTTGTTGCTCCAGTGGTGATTTTCTTACCCGGCCATGTTCCTTACGAATCAGACAAAGCCATATTGTACAAGTATAATGCTACAATTCTAGAGGATGGTATGGAAGTACCCATCCATCCTTTGTATAATGTCGAGAATATTGATGAAACCAATAGAGTGACCCGCAGTGGTCGTGTGTTCGCACCGGTTATTTGAGGGAATGTTAGTGTTGATAAGAAGGCTGTTGAAAGTGTTAAAGCTAAGAAAGAAATAAGGGAGTCCAGTGGTGCTACTCTAGAAAAAGATGTGGATGATATATTGAAGATTATCAAAATGAGCGACTACAAGATAGTAGATCAGTTGTTGCAGACTCCTTCAAAGATATCTATTTTGGCCTTGCTAATGAATTCTCCTGCCGATAGATAATCCTTGATGAGAGTATTGGATCAAGATTTTGTGGAAAGTGATATGTCGTTGGACCAACTCAACAGTTTGGTAGGAATATTACATCCTGTAATAACCTAAGTTTCTGTGATGACGAATTTCCCGACGAAGGAAGGAATCATAATCTTGCTCTCCATATATCCATGAATTGTAAGAACGATTCATTGTCAAATGTGTTGATTGATAATGGGTCCGCCTTAAATGTCATACCAAGGAGAACGCTGATGAAGCTGAAGTATCAAGGAACTCCCATGCGCTCAAGTGGCATAATTATAAAAGCTTATGATGGATCAAGGAAGTATGTTATTGGGGAAGTGGATCTTCTTATTCATATAGGCCAGCACCTTTTTCATATTACTTTCCAAGTCATGGATATTGTGATTGCATACAGCTTTTTACTATGACTGCCATGGATACATGAGGCAGGGGCTGTCACTTTAACTTTACACTAAAAGCTAAAGTTCGTGCGTGAAGGAAAGGTGGTTATTATAAATGGAGAGCAAGCATTGTTGATCTCTCATTTATCCTCTTTCAGTGTTGTGGAGGCGGATGAAGCTGTTGTTGGAACTCAGTTCCAAGCTTTATCTGTTGATAATGTAAGAGAGAATGAGAATTTTATGGCTTCATTCAAAGATGCTCAAAAGGTTATACGTAATGGCCCTAGCAAAGTACGGGGACAAATTGTTGATCCATCGATGAACAAGAACATGGCTGGTTTGGGATTCTCTACAAATAATGATAAAGGTGAGAACAGGAAGTCGAAGACTGCTCTGGGCAAGTATCAGGATATTTTCCATAGTGGAGGTTACCTTCATCCAACTATTTACAGGATCAATGCTATTATGGACAATGAAGAAGAGAAGGAGATGCCAAACTATGTGATGCCTGGAGTCAAAGTCCAAAACTAGGTCACTATTGATGTTCCCACTTGCATCCATGTCTCAAAGTAATTTGTTTTTGTTAATCTTCGCAAAGATTTCACTCAGCCCAAGGTGAAATTTGATGTTGTATGGGCTTGTCTGTTTGCTTTGACCATTAAAATCATTAATAAAAGTTGTATTTGTTTCTCCAATTGTATTTTTATTTTCTGGTTTTTCTTGGAAAAATGGTAATTAGAAAAAATCCTTTTTTGAATAAATAATAACTATAAATAAATCTGCATAGCCACTTGATATATGAGTCAGTTTCTAAAAGCAATCATAAATCATATGTGCAGATTAATTAAAAAACTTGTTGAATAAAATGACCCTGCACCCTCTCCCAACTTTGGATATCCTACGTATGTGGCCGAAGAAGAAGAATATGATGAGATTCCAGAAGAGGTTCCATGGTTGCTCGAGCGTGAGGAAAATGCCATTCAGCCATATAAAGAGCCGTCGGAGACAATCAATTTGGGTTCAGAGGAAGATCCGAAGGAAGTCGAGATTAGAGCATTGCTGCATCCTGATGTAAAGAGAAAGTTGATTGAATTGTTGAAAGAGTATGCAGACGTCTTTTCTTGGTCATACCAAGACATGTCGAGTTTGGATACGGATATTGTGAAGTATCATTTGCCGCTAAATCCAGAATGCCTGCCATTCAAGCAGAAATTACGAAGAACTCACCAAGATATAGCAGTAAAAATTAAAGAAGAAATCTTAAAGCAGATTAATGTCGGTTTTCTTGTGACATCAGTGTACACTTAGTGGATTGCCAATGTTGTCCCAATACCAAAGAATGACGAAAAAGTTTGCATGTGCGTTGTGTGATCGGTGGATCTAGAACTGACTGTTTAACGCTGGTTCGCGAAATGTCGCGGAAGCAAGAGTCGCCACCGTCTTTTATTTTCTCCAAATGGAAAGGACAAAAGCACAGAAAAATTCCTTAAAGAAATTGCTCTCGGTTCGGGAGGTAGATTATAGAAAGGGAAGGTGTTAGCACCCTTTCTATCCATGGTTATCCATGGGCTCTTAGATACTTGCTCATTTGTGTTTTCAAAAATGGTTTGTTTGCTTTTCAATGTGGGTTTTAAAAAAGTTTCTATGAAAATTTCAGTTCGACTCTTGTATCGGTCCTCAAGAGTGTTTGAAAAGATGCTTTCGAAAGCTTTTTTGAAAATGTGTTGGTGTGAAAAGTAGTTTTGAATTTGTTTTGAAATTTAGAGCAAGTATCTACGAGAACCTACCTACCCTAAGGAATTCGTCTATGTAAATGTCCTTTAAAGTAGTGCCATCCCACCATTGAGAGGTAGGTAGCACCACCGTTGGAGGTGTTCGGGTCAATTCGAGGGTTCGGGACATGGTGATCACCGGAGCAATGGGAAGACACCTTAGAAGCTACCCTCATGCCAGGTTCCCGGATCATGAGGACTTACTAAGACATCCTCTACTCGACGATCACCTTTCGAGGCAAGGCAACAATGAGGCGTACCCTAGAGGTGGTGTGTGATTTGTGTGTCATGTTCATTTATTTCATCTTGTCATGTTATGAGTGAGCTACGCGTTTGTTTTTATTTTTGTCATCCATTCTTGCATGCATTTGTTTAACAGTTAAAAATCGCGAGAAAAGTAAAATTCTAAACTATTACAAAGGCGCGGGTCCACATCGCCAAAATTTCCAGGACCCGATTTGACAGAAAAATAAAGAAATAAAGTAAAAGTGCGAGAAATAAATATTACACGGCTTTGGGAGAGGTACATAAATAATTAAAAGAAAAAGAAATAAATACGCGAATTGAATTAAAATTAGAAACGAGGGCGTTGGACCCTTTTTACGAAATTAAATTAAATGATTAAATTAATGAAAATTAAAATGAAAGGAAATTATTTTTGGTATTTTTGTATTTTATGGTTTTAATGAAATTGAATTAAATTGAGAAATTAACCCTAATTCTAATTTTTTATTTATTAAGAAAAAATATTAAAGTTAAACCTAAATTAACCTAATTAATTACATGGTAATTTAATTACAAAAATAAATAATATCTAATTATTAATAATGGTGAAAAAAGAATAAAAGTAATTAAAATAATTAAACCTAATTTCTACAAATTTTTGAATTAATTAAGAAAATGCTTGAATTAAACCTAATTTAATAGCTAAAATTAATGAATAATATTTATTTACAAAAAATATATTAATTAAATAAAAATACTTATTTTTGTCTTTTTCTGATTTTATATTGTTTTTATGTTTTTTATGAAAATAATTAAATTAAAGAACTAATTAAAAATAATAATTGAATCAAAATAAAAAATGAAAAAAATATAAAAGAAACTTGCAAACCTTGGGGGGTTCTGTCCCCAGTTGGAGGTTATTGTTAGCATTTTAAGCCCATTAAGCTTTTGGCCTTATTGACCTTTTGACTAGCATGCATGTGTATTGACCAACGAATATGGTGCTCCTCTGATCAGAGCCAATGGATCAATCTCAGTGGCGCGTGGCATGGTTGGATACAGGGTTGTATGGTGTTCCTTAGTGTTGAAACTGCATAGAATCATTAATAGAAAAATAATATTGAAGGGGTGGGGGACCTGGGATTCGAACCCAGGTCCTGATGATTACCAATGCCTATGCCTGCCAAACGCGCTGCTTGAGTTCTTTGTATATCATATAACTAATAAATATAATAAAACAAAACAAATGTTAGTGCTCCTTTTTCGCGCGAAATTCAAATCAACCACTTATGCCTCGCCACCTAAGCGTCTTCTTCCTTAATGCGTTTTTCCTGAAAATACAAAAGGGTTAGTGGGGGTTTTGAACCCCCCCAAAATATGCAGCTTTTGATAATAGCGATTAAGCCATGGTAGCACATAAATTAGGCGCGAGGATTGATTTGTTTTCGTCCGAACACGCTGAATTCATTCATGGCATTATGGTGTTCTAATTTTATAGCTTTTAGAAACGCCCAATTTGGAACTCAAGGAACCCTAGCCTGTATCAATGGTGGAATCGCGTATAGCACATGAAAACTCAATTGAATTATACAGTTAGCTTCAGAATTAGACAATGAACATAAATCAAATGTTAGAAATTGCTAAAGATGCATGAATCAAGATGCAAGAATGTAAAATATTTTCTGTACAGGTCACCATCATTCTCACGTTTCTTGGTGTTAGGATGGTTGGTTTTGATTTGAAAACCTTCCTTGAAGCCTCAGGAAGGTGATGGAACAAGTGTTTTTGCTTGAATCGGCCTGTAACCTAGTTTTCAGTTTCCAATTTTTTGACAAAAAATTCAACTTTGGTTCTTGAGTTTCTGCGCCGCTGGGAGGTTATGGGCACGAGGGTTTGCATCCATATATGTATGTGAGTGATTAGGGTTGAGAATTTTAGCCAAAGGATCAAGGAATTGATGGAGAGGATATTGATTTTCATGGCAAAATATTTTCCAATCTTTTCATGCATATTTGCTATCAAATCATGACAAATCATATTGATTCTTTCCAAATCTATCCATGCACGAAATATTGAGTATATATCATGCATAAAAAGATTTAAAACCTAGGTTTAGTATTTTTCATATATTTTAATTAATTAAATGAATTTCTAGCATTTAAAAATTCAAATAAATAAAATAAAAATGATAAAAAAACTTCCCTTTGGGCCAAATGGTCGTGCACATGCTTTGGATGATGAATTGTGAAAGAAAAAGAGGCCCATTAGCATTTTTAGGTCATTTGGAGCAATGTTGACTTTTCAAAATATCCAAAAATTTCCCAACTTCCACAAGGCATAACTTGCTCAATTTTTAAGCTTTGCTCATGTTCTTGGACATTTTGGAAAGGTCTTTGAGTCCTCTAACCAATGCCTCTGGTCCCATGTCATTTTGATTTACCAATTTCAAGTTATGGCCTTTGACTTAAAGTCCCTTTTTGTTGACTTTTGAAAATGACCTATAATGTTGAAATTGATAACTTTTTGTGAGAGAATTTCTTGGACTTGAAGTATGAAGAGGAGTTGTAGGAAATGTCTTTCTCTTCAAAATGAGCTTTGGATGGAATTTTTCTGATAATCCATGTGGAAGTTATGCCTTAGTCAATTTACAGTTGACTTTTTCAACTGTCCAAATATGGAAACTTTTGCATCTTGATGATTTTTGAGCCAAGCTTTGAGAATCATGATCAAGCATTGATCAAATGATATTTGTGGCTTCAAAATGAGATGTTGACCAAAAATTTGAACTTTTGACTGTCAAATGACCATTTTGCCCCTACAGTTGACTGTAGTGCAATTAGGGTTTTTGACTGTGCAATTTTGTGCTGTAAGTCTTGAAACTTGGTATGATGATGCTTGACCATATTTGTAGGCATGTGGGACTTGATTGGACCCTTGGAAACTTCATTTTCTTTTGTCAGAACCAAAACCCTAATTTTGACTGTTAGGAGGCCCTTGAACTGTGCAACCCTTGGGGAGATTTGAAGCTTTTGACTTGGCAAATTTTGAAGAATGTGGGAGGGAAAATTTTGGGGTACAACAGTTGCCCCTGTTCAATCTTCTTAGACCTGAGGATGCAGATTGGCTGACGTGCCTTTCGTAATCCGAAGGTGGAAGATGATTGAACACTAGAGTGCCCAGAAATTTGCGCTCACATAGTAGTGTGATGTGGGGAATGGGCTTACAGATGCCATTTGGAGATTGATGGATAGGGTGATGGGCTTATAGATGCCATGCTAAGAGACGATGGAAGGTGGATGGGCTTATAGATGCCATCTGGACATTGATCGCATAAGAGATTCCTTAGCGAGAATTTGCGTACCTGCAAAAGAAGAATGATTACCTGACCCATTACCGGAGCTGGTCTTCAGAGTCTTTGTATAGATGTGTCCTGACTGGTTACAGGAGCTGGATCTGGATCTTCAAATGGTGATGAATGATCCAGGGATGGTTACTACCTCAACAGGAACGGTGAGAGAACCTTGGATAACTTCAACCTCAACAGCAATCGTTGGGAGAATCTTGGGATGATTACTACCTCCGTAGTATCTGGGAGAGAACCACAGGCGACTACAACCTCAACAGCAATCATTGAGAGAATCTTGGATATCTTCACTTCAACAACAATCGTTGATCGAATCTTGGGATGATTACTACCTCCGCAGGATCGGGGAGAGAACCATAGGCGACTACAACCTCAACAGCAATCATTGAGAGAATCTTGGATATCTTCACTTCAACAGAAATCGTTGAGCGAATCTTGGGATGATTACTACCTCCGCAGGATCGGGGAGAGAACCATAGGCGACTACAACCTCAATAGCAATCATTGAGAGAATCTTGGATAACTTCAACTTCAACAGCAATCGTTGAGCGAATCTTGGGATGATTACTACCTCCGCAGGATCGGGGAGAGAACCATAGGCGACTACAACCTCAACAGCAATCATTGAGAGAATCTTGGATAACTTCTACTGAGTCTTTATCAGGAAAATCTGTTAGGGGTCGACTTAACTGGACTAGAGAAGGCCTTGGACTGGATAAGAAACAGAAAATCTTAGGGTCGATTAGCTGAACTGGTCTAGGTCTTGAAATGTCTTCAACTGGATAAAAAACAGGGAGATCTTTGGAGTCGATCTGACTGAACCAGAGAAGGCCTTTGAAATATGATTGAGAACTTAACTGAATATTTCCTGAAAGGTAAAGGTCAGTCATATGCAATGCGTGATATGGATCAAGCAATGATGTTCTCAACATAAATGAGATTTGTAAAATATGATGCGTATATGCATGCTATAATGATGTATGTGATATTTATGAATGTATGTTTTTGTCTTAGGAAAACAAATCCTTGACGGGTGCCAGGAAGTCACTCCTGGGCTGATGTTGAAGAATAGATTTTTGCCTCCGCTGGGGATGATAGCTGCAAGAATACCGGCAGGAGAAGATAACTCCGTTGGGGAATAAACTTGGCGAATGGATTACTCTGCGGGGAGAAAAGTACTCTAACGATCTTACTGGGAAGCAATACTCTGTGGGGAGAAAGATACTTTGTTGAGTTGTTGATAATAACTTGCTGGGGATACCCTTGTTGTGTTGGAAGTGTTAATAGACTTCGCTGGGGATAAGAAGACTACGTCGAGGACACTCTTTCCGTGGCTTTTGGCTGAGGATAACCCAGTTATATCCTGGTAAGGAAATAACTCTTTGAATAAAGCCGGGCGACGTGTTCGTGCTCTGCGAGGGATAAGCTTCCAGAATCTACTGGGGATAAGCTTACTGCTTGGGGAGATGGATTCCAACTTTCTTGGGGAAACTGGATTGGACTCTCCTGGGGAAGTCTTTGAATTGTATCGGGGAAATGACTCCTTCGAATATATGATATACCGCTGGGGAACAATCTTTAGACCAAGATTGCCGGGGATGCTTGTTAAGAATACTTGTACTACTGGGGAATGTTGAGATCTGCGGGAGGATACCCAACTTCCTTAAGTTTGATGAAAGCTTTGCTTGGGGAGAGTGCACTGACTTGCTGGCTCACTCTCTGGGGAATTAAGATATCTGGTTATGTTCTTTAGCCGAACCTACCTTGGTACCTTGGAGGACAGAACAATTAGATTGCTTAGACGACTCTTTATTTCCCCTGTTTCTAATGTTACCTGTAATTAATCCTTTGTTTCGTATGCAAATATTTATGAATTAGCAAATTATTGTCAATGCATATATCACAAATTGAACCTTGGACGTTCTTCGCAAAACAAAACAGAAAAGGAAAAACAATTGGCAATTTTAACTAAAAGTGTATTTTTATTGATTTTGAATTTGCTTGTAAATAGGCGTTTTATGTACAAGAGGCTGACGTCCTAGTAAGAGAACGCCGCCGAGCAAAAGAGTTTATAAAAATTTTGTACAAGAGAAAATAAAACAGCCGTGTGAAATGAATGATCCCACTGGGTTTCAACTCTGCTATTGCCTTTATAACTCCGAGCGTCTCATCACTTGATGACCTTGGTTGAAGGTGAAGCTGACTGATTGATGCCGTCTGATCTTGATGTAGATACCGGATTCTGGATGCAAAGTGATCCAATGAGACATAGTATTACGCTTTTATCCCTAACTTTTGCCTGGACCGCCCTTTCGGGTTTTCAGTCCACTGGGATACCCATTTTTGCCCAAGCCGCCTTTTCAGGTTTTCGATTTGCCGGGTGTACAGATTTTTTTCATTTCATCCCTTCATTTTGCCCGAACCCTTTTGGTTCGCCGGGAAGCCCTAATTTTTGCCTAGGCATGTCAGCCTAGCGGGTCTTTATTATGTGTAGTATCTTTTTACTATGTCTGCATTGGCGGGGTGAGGAAGGTCGTCTCCATCCATGTTGGTTAGAATCATGGCTCCTCCTGAGAACACATGTTTAACCACAAATGGCCCTTCATATGTAGGGGTCCACTTGCCCCTTGGATCACTCTGAGGAAGGATGATTCGCTTGATTACCAGATCCCCAACTTGATATTCCCGTGGTCTGACCTTTTTGTTAAATGCCCTGATCATCCGTTTCTGATACGTCTGACCATGACAGATAGCAGCAAGTCTCTTTTCATCGATAAGGTTTAACTGATCAAGTCGTGTCTGGATCCAATCATCTTCGCTCAGATTTGTATCCTTCATTATCTGGAGAGAGGGTATTTGCACTTTAATCGATAAGACTGCCTCCATACCATAGACCAAGGAGAAAGGAGTTGCCCCGGTTGACGTCCTGGCTGAGGTACGGTACCCATGTAGAGAGAACAGTAACATCTCGTGCCAATCTTTATAAGTCACTGTCATCTTCTGCACGATTTTCTTAATGTTCTTATTTGCTGCTTCTACAGCCCCATTCATCTTCGGTCTGTAAGGAGAAGAGTTATGGTGCTGTATCTTAAACTGCTCGCAGAGCTCAGTGATCATCTTATTATTCAGATTGGTACCGTTGTCTGTAATAATTCTTTCTAGGATGCCGTATCGACAGATCAGATTGTGCCAAATGAACCGTGCCACAACAGTCTTGGTTACCGTAGCATAGGAAGCTGCTTCAACCCACTTCGTGAAGTAATCGATCGCTACCAGGATGAAGCGATGCCCGTTAGATGCCGTAGGTTTAATCTCACTGATCATGTCTATGCCCCACATTGCAAACGTCCAAGGCGCAGTCAGAACATTCAAAGGAACTGGAGGAACATGCACCTTGTCTGCATAAATCTGGCATTTATGGCATGTCCGAGAGTGTTGATAGCAATCAGCTTCCATGGTGGACCAGAAATACCCTGCCCGTAGGATCTTCTTTGCCATGGTGTGCCCACTGGAATGTGTTCCGAAGGTCCCTTCATGTAGCTCTTCCATGATCCTTTCTGCTTCAGTCTTATCCACACAACGCAGTAAGGTCGAATCATGGTTTCGCTTATACAAGATGTCGTTGCTAAGGAAGAACTTTGCTGCAAACCTTCTCAGGAACTTTTTGTCGTTGACAGACGCACCTTCAGGGTATTCCTGAGCTTCCAAATATCTCTTCACCTTATGGTACCAAGGCTTCTCAGTTACCAACTCAGTTTCGAGATCACAACAGTATGCCGGTTCGTCCAGTTTCCAGATGATGATCCGGGGAGCCTCATTGTCCCATTTGACCTTGAACATAGAAGACATTGTAGCTAACGCGTCCGCCAGCTGATTCTCCTCTCTCGGAAAATGTTCAAAGGTTATCTTCGTGAAGTGGGGGATCAAGGTCAACACACATTCCCTGTAGGGAATAAGATTCGGATGTTTCGTATCCCACTCTCCTTTGATCTGATTGATCACAAGAGCGGAATCTCCAAAGACACTTAGAAACTTGATCCTTAGGTTGATCGCAGCTTGAAGACCCATGATGCACACCTCATACTCCGCCATGTTGTTGGTACAGTTGAAACATAGCCGGGCAGTGAGTGGAGTATGAGTGCCTTGAGGAGATATGATTATGGCGCCGATACCGTTACCCAAAGCATTGGAGGCTCCGTCAAAGTGCATAGACCATCGGGATCCTTCCTCAGGTCCTTCATCCGGTCGAGGTACTTCACAATCAGTCACTATCATGATGCTTTCGTCTGGAAACTCGAAGTTCATTGATTGATAGTCGTCGACTGCCTGATGTGCCAAGTGGTCTGCCAATACACTTCCTTTGATGGCTTTCTGAGTCGTGTATTGAATGTCGTATTCCGTCAAGATCATTTGCCATCTTGCAATTCTCCCAGACAGAGCAGGCTTTTCAAATATGTACTTTATGGGATCCATCTTTGAGATCAACAAGGTAGTGTGAGTCAGCATATACTGTCTCAGCCGGCGAGCAGCCCATACCAAAGCGCAGCAAGTTTTCTCAAGCAGTGAGTATCGGGTCTCACAGTCGGTAAACTTTTTGCTAAGGTAATAAATGGCATGCTCTTTTCGGCCAGACTCGTCATGCTGCCCCAGCACACACCCCATTGAATTGTCAAGTACCGTCAGGTATAGTATCAGAGGTCTCCCTTCAACCGGTGGCATAAGGATGGGTGGTTCTTGGAGATACTCCTTGATTCTGTCAAAAGCAGCCTGACATTCATCATTCCAACGTACTACCTGATCTTTCTTCAGCAGCTTGAAGATTGGCTCACAGGTAGCGGTTAGGTGTGAGATGAACCGAGCGATGTAATTCAGGCGTCCTAAAAAGCCTCTGACCTCTTTCTCTGTCTTAGGAACAGGCATCTCTTGAATAGCTTTAACCTTGGCAGGGTCCACTTGAATACCCTTATCACTTACAACGAAGCCTAGCAACTTCCCAGATCTTACCCCGAAGGTGCACTTGTTCGGGTTCAACCTTAGCTTGTACAATTTCAACCGGTCGAATAGTTTCTGCAGATGATCTAGGTGCTCTTCCTCAGTCTGGGACCTTGCGATCATGTCGTCAACATACACTTCTATCTCGTGATGGATCATGTCATGAAATAAAGCAACCATGGCACGTTGGTAGGTTGCCCCAACATTCTTTAGTCCAAAATGCATGACCTTGTAACAGAAGGTGCCCCACTGAGTAACAAAGGTAGTCTTCTCCATGTCTTCAGGTGCCATCTTGATCTGATTATAACCTGAAAAACCATCCATGAAAGAGAACACCTTATGCTGAGCTGTATTGTCAACAAGGACATCAATGTGAGGTAGAGGAAGTCATCCTTGGGACTGGCCCTGTTCAGATCCCTGTAATCGACACACATTCTGACCTTCCCATCTTTCTTAGGTACCGGCACCACATTAGCAACCCACTGAGGGTAAGAAGTCACTGCAAGAAACCCAACATCAAACTGTTTCATAACCTCGGCTTTGATCTTCTCAGACATCTCTGGACGCATACGGCGGACCTTTTGCTTAACCGGAGGGCAGTCTTCCTTAGTAGGCAGGTGATGGACCACAATGTCGGTATCCAACCCAGGCATGTCTTCGTAGGACCAGGCAAAGATCTCCATATAATCATGTAGCATCTTAGTCAACCGTTGCTTCACGCTGAGCTCTAGGTTGGCACCAATCTTTACCTCTTTCCTGTCTGCCTCAGTACCTAGGTTTATTGTTTCCACTGGCTCTTCATGTGGTTGAATTGCCCTCTCTTCCTGGAGCAACAGTCTTGCAAGCTCGCCAGGCACTTCGCAATCATCTTCACCTTCGTCTTCGGCTAAGTTGATCGAATTTTCGAAGTCATAACCGGCAGTAGCAGAGTCGTTACCAGTGAGATCCAGAGTGGATTGGAACCTGTATGAGTGAGTGTGTGTAAATACAGCTGTTTTGAAATATATATAAAGGAAGGAAAGACAGAAAAGGAGCATAAGATTTGAAATGCGAGAAAACGTCCAAGATTTTCATTTATGATATATGAAATGACAATTTATATGCCCTCACAAATAAAACCACGGTGCCTCGGGTAAGACACTGGGCCATAGAGTTCAATTTATTGTTTATTACAAATGCCAAAAACATAGGAATTCATTACTCAGTAACAAGAGAAACAGGTAGGTTGTCCTTTGCACTCCAATTGTTAGGTCCACTGTCGGTTGCCGGGTAAATCCAGCTATCAAACTCAGCTTCATCCATTTCCTCTTCGTCCCCAATAGCATTCACTCCATGAGCAGGCAGGGGAGATGTCACTACATTAGGCTTCTCAGATGCCTCAAATTGTACCTCTTTGGCGTCAATAAGGTCCTGCAGCTTGTTCCTTAATGCCCAACAGTCATCAGTAGAATGCCCCGGGCTGTCAGAATGATAAGCACAGCGGGCATTTGGATTGTATTTGGGGGAAGCAGTGTTCACAACTTTTGGGGCCTCCCTGACAGTCACTAAGTTGGTGGACAGCAACTGTGGCAAGATTTGTGATAGAGTCATGCTCAAACGGGTGAACTCTCTCCTGGGTCTCTCAGCCCTCTGAGGGTTGGTTTGCCGAGGAGCGGCAGCAGGCTTAACAATCATTACTGCACTGACAGATTGGCGACGCTCAGATTTCTCTTGTCCCCTGGTCCCGTACACAGCACTAGCATCCTTTTTGAAGGGTTTCTTCTCAGAACTTGAAGATGCCCCTTTCGGAATCTTACCAGACTTCAACCCAGCCTCAATTCTCTCTCCAGTCAGAATAAGATCGGTAAACCCTGCAGACGAGTTACCAATAAGATGGTTGAAAAATGGCCCAGATAGGGTCCCCAGGAACATGTCTACCAACTCCCGATCAGTCAACGGAGGCTGCACCCTGCCAGCCAGATCTCTCCACTTCTGAGCGTACTCTTTAAAACCTTCACTTGAACCTAACGACATACCCTGGAGTTGGGTACGGGTAGGAGCAAGGTCGGCATTATATTGATACTGCTTATAGAAAGCAGTAGCCAACTCCTCCCAGTTACGAACCTTGGTCCCATCCAGCTGATAGAACCATTCGAGATGAGTCCCTGAAAGACTCTCCTGGAAGAAGTGGATCCACAAATTCTTATCCACTGAGTACGGTTGAATCTTCCGAACATAGGACCTGAGATGTAGCTTGGGACAAGACGCCCCGTCATACTTAGTGAAAGATGGTACTTTGAATTTGCGAGGAATGATCACACCAGTAGACAAACCCAAGTCTCCGAAATCCAGCCCAGGCACTTGTTGGATCTCCATAGCATTCAATCAGTCCTCCAGCTGCTTGTATCTGTCTTCTGCAGGAGGATATTGTTCCTCATCAAAATCAGTCTCGTTGTCAGAGACTACCGGACTTGGACCTTTTCCCTCTTGAGGAGTACCCTTGCCAACAGAAGAACCAGCCTCTTCATTCTGCAGAGTGTTGCCAAACCTTCGGCCCGAGTTGAAAAGAACAGTCCTTCTCTTCTTCTTCTTTTCCTTCTTCAGGAGCAGAGCCTTCAGCTCTTCTTGGCCCTGAGCCAAACCCATGATTAATTCCTGAAATTGCACATTCTGCGCCTGAAGAGCCTTGATGGACATCTCGGTTGATGATGAGTCAGGATTCATGATGCTGAAATAAACAGCGAAGAACGGTAAGCAACCTAAAAAGAGGAAAACCTGCTATGCACATGATGAATGGAATGCGTATGATTTATGTTTTCAAAGACAAACGGGAATCAACTTTGTAAACAAAAAAGGAACACGCTTCATTAGATTCAACTTTGAAACTTAGATTGTTCAACAGGTTGCCCTTAGGCGTTACATGAAAGGAAATACTGAAAAGGGAAATAAAACTGTAAAAGAACATTCAGAGCTCCTTATTGATCCCATGGTCTCCTCTTCTCAGTACGGATGTAGTCATTCAGAGCTCGCTCATTCTCCAACTGCTTTGTCAGCTTCTGGATCTTTAATTCCTGCTCGTTGAACTTTTCCCGGTAAGAATCCCGTTCTTCTCGCAGTTGCGACCAAGACCTCTTTAATGTCTCATAATCAGTAGGTATCTGAGGAGGAAGGACAGTTGGAGGAACTCCACCTTTGTCAGGACACTCAAGAATGACGGGTCTGACAGCTTCATACGGCATACCTAACTTCTGAGCACGGATGCGAACCCATTTGTAGTAGGCTTCCATAGGTAAAGAAGTCTTTGGCCCTAACTCTTGTGGATCAGCTTTATGAACTTTGTCCCAAGCCTTGATGAACCTACGACGCAGCTCGTCACTATCCACCTGAAACTCAAAACTGATGTGAGGCACCAACATTTCATGAGGCCCTGCTCTTCTGGCTCTTCCAAATTGACGGAGTGCTAGACACGGATTGTAAGAGATTCCTCCTTGGGTACCAATCAGAGGAACATTAGGGTATTCCCCGCATCGATCAATAATAGCTATCTCATCCAAACCTCTGCAAGTCCAAATGATGTCCTTATCGGTGAGAGACATTAACCTATGAGCCCAACCTCTTCCTTCTTGGTTCTTCAGTACGAACTTAGGGAGGTGCGAAATAAACCACCTCACCAACAAAGGGATACAACATCATAGGGTTCCTCGTCTTCGGGTAGTACGAGCATGAAGTTGTTGCAAGATGTCACCCAAGAGAGTGGGCACAGGATTCTGAGACATAAAGATCCCTATGGCAGTGACATTGATGAAGTTGTCAGGATTAGGAAACAAGACTAACCCATAGATTAAGAGTGCCAAGATGTCTTCATATGCCCTAAAGTCCAGGTTATTCCAGAAACTGTTAGCCTTACCAATCAGAAACTTGGCCAAGAAACCCTTGACTTCGCTTCTAGTTACCCAGTTGTCCATTACCTCTTGATGTGTCAAGGGAAGAGCTGCAGCAACATCCTCAAGCCTGAGGGTCTTTTCCCAACCAGTAAAGGGAGTCTGATCCAAGATAGGGATACCAAGCAAATCAGAGAACTCTTCCAGGGTAGGGACCAGCTGGAAGTCTTGAAAGGTGAAGCACTGGTACAGAGGGTCATAGAACTGGGTCAGAACACTCATCAACTGTTGATCCCGCTTTGCAGTGACTAAACTGAGAAGGGAACCATGCCTCTGAATGAAGGAAGTGGTATTTGGAATTCTTCCAACCCACTCTTCAAGTAACTCAGGTGAGTGAACAAAGTTGAACCGGATAGTATTCCTTCGCACAGGCATCATGATGTCCTACAAAACAGAGCAAAGGTGAAACCCTCTTGTCTTTGAAATGGTCAGTCCTTATGCAGGATGCATGCAATGCTCATGATGTTATGATGTTATGATAAAGCACACCACAAATAGATACAAAGGCAAACATGGTAAGGCACACAAGTCACACAAGGCAAGCCCCTAAAGTTTAGGCCAGCGTGAGGTCTAGGTACTACCCTCTTTCAGTTTGTTGGTTCATACCTGTCCTATCAAAGTAACCGGGTTCTTAGAGGATCCCAATATCATTGACTACCCTCAATTGGTCAGAACTCCAGCATCGCAATCTTTTCTTGCGGCCAGAACCATCACGAGAGTTTAGCCTCAATGGGCGTAGCATACTGCTACTGTTCTAATGGCCAAGTTGTGTCATTTAAGGTTCTAAGGTTGTTGGTGCTTAATGACTCCTCAGAAGACCCATATTCTCCTTGTTGCGACACAAGGGATATCGGTACAGACCAAGGTGCCACACCAACGTAGCCACTGCTTCACCCATGTCGGTCTACGCCGGACAGGTCCCTCACAGATTATGCTACCTAACAGGGTATCCCCAGATCCGGGTTAGGATCTATGTAACTCCCATGCAACCCACAAATTTAAAGCAGACAAGTCAATACAATTGAAAACACAGTTATGAACTAACCCTAAGGTACACCTCACTTTATAAAGTATATCCCCAGCAGAGTCGCCAGTTCTGTGATCGGTGGATCTGGAACTGACTGTTTAACGCTGGTTCGCGAAATGTCGCGGAAGCAAGAGTCGCCACCGTCTTTTATTTTCTCCAAATGGAAAGGACAAAAGCACAGAAAAATTCCTTAAAGAGATTGCTCTCGGTTCGGGAGGTAGATTATAGAAAGGGAAGGTGTTAGCACCCTTTCTATCCATGGTTATCCATGGGCTCTTAGATACTTGCTCATTTGTGTTTTCAAAAATGGTTTGTTTGCTTTTCAATGTGGGTTTTAAAAAAGTTTCTATGAAAATTTCAGTTCGACTCTTGTATCGGTCCTCAAGAGTGTTTGAAAAGATGCTTTCGAAAGCTTTTTTGAAAATGTGTTGGTGTGAAAAGTAGTTTTGAATTTGTTTTGAAATTTAGAGCAAGTATCTACGAGAACCTACCTACCCTGAGGAATTCGTCTGTGTAAATGTCCTTTAAAGTAGTGCCATCCCACTATTGAGAGGTAGGTAGCACCACCGTTGGAGGTATTCGGGTCAATTCGAGGGTTCGGGACATGGTGATCACCGGAGCAATGGGAAGACACCTTAGAAGCTACCCTCATGCCAGGTTCCCGGATCATGAGGACTTACTAAGACATCCTCTACTCGACGATCACCTTTCGAGGCAAGGCAACAGTGAGGCGTACCCTAGAGGTGGTGTGTGATTTGCGTGTCATGTTCATTTATTTCATCTTGTCATGTTATGAGTGAGCTATGCGTTTGTTTTTATTTTTGTCATCCATTCTTGCATGCATTTGTTTAACAGTTAAAAATCGCGAGAAAAGTAAAATTCTAAACTATTACAAAGGCGCGGGTCCACATCGCCAAAATTTCCAGGACCCGATTTGACAGAAAAATAAAGAAATAAAGTAAAAGTGCGAGAAATAAATATTACACGGCTTTGGGAGAGGTACATAAATAATTAAAAGAAAAAGAAATAAATACGCGAATTGAATTAAAATTAGAAACGAGGGCGTTGGACCCTTTTTACGAAATTAAATTAAATGATTAAATTAATGAAAATTAAAATGAAAGGAAATTATTTTTGGTATTTTTGTATTTTATGGTTTTAATGAAATTGAATTAAATTGAGAAATTAACCCTAATTCTAATTTTTTATTTATTAAGAAAAAATATTAAAGTTAAACCTAAATTAACCTAATTAATTACATGGTAATTTAATTACAAAAATAAATAATATCTAATTATTAATAATGGTGAAAAAAGAATAAAAGTAATTAAAATAATTAAACCTAATTTCTACAAATTTTTGAATTAATTAAGAAAATGCTTGAATTAAACCTAATTTAATAGCTAAAATTAATGAATAATATTTATTTACAAAAAATATATTAATTAAATAAAAATACTTATTTTTGTCTTTTTCTGATTTTATATTGTTTTTATGTTTTTTATGAAAATAATTAAATTAAAGAACTAATTAAAAATAATAATTGAATCAAAATAAAAAATGAAAAAAATATAAAAGAAACTTGCAAACCTTGGGGGGTTCTGTCCCCAGTTGGAGGTTATTGTTAGCATTTTAAGCCCATTAAGCTTTTGGCCTTGTTGACCTTTTGACTAGCATGCCTGTGTATTGACCAACGAATATGGTGCTCCTCTGATCAGAGCCAATGGATCAATCTCAGTGGCGCGTGGCATGGTTGGATCCAGGGTTGTATGGTGTTCCTTAGTGTTGAAACTGCATAGAATCATTAATAGAAAAATAATATTGAAGGGGTGGGGGACCTGGGATTCGAACCCAGGTCCTGATGATTACCAATGCTTATGCCTGCCAAACGCGCTGCTTGAGTTCTTTGTATATCATATAACTAATAAATATAATAAAACAAAACAAATGTTAGTGCTCCTTTTTCGCGCGAAATTCAAATCAACCACTTATGCCTCGCCACCTAAGCGTCTTCTTCCTTAATGCGTTTTTCCTGAAAATACAAAAGGGTTAGCGGGGGTTTTGAACCCCCCCAAAATATGCAGCTTTTGATAATAGCGATTAAGCCATGGTAGCACATAAATTAGGCGCGAGGATTGATTTGTTTTCGTCCGAACACGCTGAATTCATTCATGGCATTATGGTGTTCTAATTTTATAGCTTTTAGAAACGCCCAATTTGGAACTCAAGGAACCCTAGCCTGTATCAATGGTGGAATCGCGTATAGCACATGAAAACTCAATTGAATTATACAGTTAGCTTCAGAATTAGACAATAAACATAAATCAAATGTTAGAAATTGCTAAAGATGCATGAATCGAGATGCAAGAATGTAAAATATTTTCTGTACAGGTCACCATCATTCTCACGTTTCTTGGTGTTAGGATGGTTGGTTTTGATTTGAAAACCTTCCTTGAAGCCTCAGGAAGGTGATGGAACAAGTCTTTTTGCTTGAATCGACCTGTAACCTAGTTTTCAGTTTCCAATTTTTTGACAAAAAATTCAACTTTGGTTCTTGAGTTTCTGCGCCGCTGGGAGGTTATGGGCACGAGGGTTTGCATCCATATATGAATGTGAGTGATTAGGGTTGAGAATTTTAGCCAAAGGATCAAGGAATTGATGGAGAGGATATTGATTTTCATGGCAAAATATTTTCCAATCTTTTCATGCATATTTGCTATCAAATCATGACAAATCATATTGATTCTTTCCAAATCTATGCATGCACGAAATATTGAGTATATATCATGCATAAAAAGATTTAAAACCTAGGTTTAGTATTTTTCATATATTTTAATTAATTAAATGAATTTCTAGCATTTAAAAATTCAAATAAATAAAATAAAAATGATAAAAAAACTTCCCTTTGGGCCAAATGGTCGTGCACATGCTTTGGATGATGAATTGTGAAAGAAAAAGAGGACCATTAGCATTTTTAGGTCATTTGGAGCAATGTTGACTTTTCAAAATATCCAAAAATTTCCCAACTTCCACAAGGCATAACTTGCTCAATTTTTAAGATTTGCTCATGTTCTTGGACATTTTGGAAAGGTCTTTGAGTCCTATAACCAATGCCTCTGGTCCCATGTCATTTTGATTTACCAATTTCAAGTTATGGCCTTTGACTTAAAGTCCCTTTTTGTTGACTTTTGAAAATGACCTATAATGTTGAAATTGATAACTTTTTGTGAGAGCATTTCTTGGACTTGAAGTATGAAGAGGAGTTGTAGGAAATGTCTTTCTCTTCAAAATGAGCTTTGGATGGAATTTTTCTGATAATCCATGTCGAAGTTATGCCTTGGTCAATTTACAGTTGACTTTTTCAACTGTCCAAATATGGAAACTTTTCCATCTTGATGATTTTTGAGCCAAGCTTTGAGAATCATGATCAAGCATTGATAAAATGATGTTTGTGGCTTCAAAATGAGATGTTGACCAAAAATTTGAACTTTTGACTGTCAAATGACCATTTTGCCCCTACAGTTGACTGTAGTGCAATTAGGGTTTTTGACTGTGCAATTTTGTGCTGTAAGTCTTGAAACTTGGTATGATGATGCTTGACCATATTTGTAGGCATGTGGGACTTGATTGGACCCTTGGAAACTTCATTTTCTTTTGTCAGAACCAAAACCCTAATTTTGACTGTTAGGAGGCCCTTGAACTGTGCAACCCTTGGGGAGATTTGAAGCTTTTGACTTGGCAAATTTTGAAGAATGTGGGAGGGCAAATTTTGGGGTACAACACGTTGATTATAAAGATTTAAATAAAGCTAGTCCAAAAGATGATTTTCCATTGCCACATATTGATATGTTGGTTGATAGTACAACAAAATTCAAAGTACTCTCGTTCATGGACGAATTTTTCGGATATAATCAAATTAGAATGTCTCCTGAGGACATGGAAAAAACAACGTTTATC
This sequence comes from Vicia faba, assembly GCA_948472305.1. Classification (NCBI taxonomy): domain Eukaryota; kingdom Viridiplantae; phylum Streptophyta; class Magnoliopsida; order Fabales; family Fabaceae; genus Vicia; species Vicia faba. The sequence goes on along the minus strand of CATIWC010000855.1, from coordinate 131,461 downwards.
ACACCCTGAGGAACATTCTATTACAGAGTGATGCCCTTTAGGTTGAAGAACGTTGGTGCAATGTACCAGAGGGCTATGACAACCCTATTCCATGATCCGATGCACAACGAAATTGAGGTATATATTGATGATATGATTTCAAAATCCTAGAATAAAGAAGGGAACATAGAAGATTTGTAGAAATTGTTTCAGCTTTCGAGAAATTATCGTCTTCGCTTAAATTCAAATAAATGCACCTTTAGTGTCCGATCAGGGAAATTGATAGGTTTCATTGTCAACCAAAAAGGAATTAAAGTTGACCCTGATAAATTCAAAGCAATTTAAGAAATGACAGCGCCAAGAACTGAAAAGTAAGTTAGAAGCTTCCTTGGGAGGTTAAATTACATTACCAGATTCATTTCCCATATGACTGCAATGTGTGAACCGATATTTAAGTTGTTAAAGAAAGATCAAGGTTGTGTGTGGACAGATGATTGCCAAAGGGCATTTGAAAGTATTAAAGAGTATTTGCTTGAACCTCCTATCTTGCTCCCTCCCGTTGAAGGAAGACCATTGATCATGTATCTGATAGTGTTAGATAATTCTATGGGCTATATTTTGGGACAACAAGATGAAACAGGAAAGAAGGAATATGCCATTTACCATCTCAGCAAGAAGTTTACTGACTGTGAGTAGCAGTATTCTTACTGGAAAAGACATGATGCGCTCTGGCCTGGGAGGTAAAGCGGTTGCAGCAATATATGTTGAATCATAGTACTTGGTTGATTTCCAAAATGGATCCAATTAATTATATCTTTAAAAAACCCGCTCTTACTGGGAGAATTTCCCGTTGGCAGGTGCTGTTGTCTGAATATGATATTGAATACCGTAATCAGAAGGCTATAAAAGCAGTGTGTTGGCGGATTATCTTGCTCACCAACGGGTTTATGATTATTAGTCTGTCAAATATGATTTCCCTGATGAGGATGTGATGTTTTTGAAAATAAAATATTATGATGAACCTTTTCCCGGGGAAGGTCCTGATCCTAAATCCCGGTGGGCTATGGTATTTGATGGAGCTGTGAATGCTTATGGGAAAGAAATTGGTTATGTGATTATCACTTCTCATGGATCACATATTCCTTTTACTACAAGGCTGGCATTTGATTATACCAATTATATGGTAGAGTGTGAAGCTTGTATCATGGGTCTCAAGGCCATTGATCTTAGAATCAAAGTTCTAGATGTGCATGGCGATTCGACTTTGGTAATAAATCAGATTAGAGGAGAATGAGATACTCGTCACCCTGGCTTGATCCCTTACAAAGATTATGCTAGAATATTATTACCCTTATTTAATAAAGTTGAATTCCATCATATTCCCAGAGATGAAAATCAAATGGTGGATGCTTTGGCAACTCTGGCTTCTATGTATCAAGTGAATACTTGGAACAATGTGCCTCATATCACGGTGTGACGTTTGGATAGACCGGCTCATGTGTTTGTAGAAGAGGGAGTAGAAGATGAAAAACCTTGGTATTATGATATCAAACATTTTCTCCAGACTCAATAATACCCAACCGGTGCATCAAATAAAGATAAAAAGACATTGAGAAGGTTGGCATGTAGCTTTTTCTTCAATGAAGATGTGTTATACAAAATAAATTATGACATGGTCTTGCTCAAATGCGTGGATAGACACGAAGCAGACATGTTCATGCATGATATCTATGAAGGTTCCTTTGGTACCCATGCCAATGGACATTCAATGGCAAAGAAGATGCTTAGGGCGGGTTACTATTGGCTGACAATGGAATCTGATTGTTATAAATTTGCAAAGAAGTTCCATAAGTGTCATATTTATGCTGACAAAATTCATGTGCCTCTGACACTTCTCAATGTTATTTCTTCCCCATGGCCCTTTTCTATGTGGGGTATTGACATGATCAGAATGATTGAACCAAAGGCGTCGAATGGACATTTGTTGTACCCTAAAATTTGCCCTCTCTTTTTCACAAGAAATCACAGCTTCGGGCTTTTCCTGATTTTTCAGATTGGCTCAAGAATCGGTCAAACAGACTTTTCTCGTCTGTCAGACAAAATTAGGGTTTCCATTGATTTTGAATCAGTTCAAGCAGATTATTAGGGTTTTTAGTGATTTGGTTGAGTTTGGCTCAGAGTTTGATCAGGCGGACGCTTATTTGACAATAAATCAAGAATTAGGGTTTGCACGCGCATTTTCAGAAGAATTTGAATCCACAGTGTATTAATTGGCTGTTACACTACTTTGACGCCTGCTCAAGATTTCAGTTTTGTTTCTCAAAAAACCTGAACCTCTGGGTTAGAAGCTGAGGCTTCTGGTTGAAAATTTGCAGTGTTTGGTTTAATCAGTAAAAGAAAAGGCATATGGATGTTTGTTTGATTGACTGTGCAATGCTTATGACTAATTGGAACGTCGGGTTTATTATTGATTAATGCGAAGTTGCAAGACTACGGTGTTTATTAATTATTTATTCTAAGTTAGAATAGTTGGGATTTACTTCCAGTTATTTTAATTCAAGAAACTTAAATAATTAAATAGACAGTGAATTGAAAGAGAATTAACTGACAAAGGATTATTTTTATTCATTTTTAATTGTTTGTTACAATTATTATTTGAACACTGTAAATTTATTTACAATTGTTTACATTAATATTGTTACAATGATTAAAGGTAATTTAAAACTATATCCTAAATCTCCTAAATCTTCATCTTCTACTGCTCCTCCCCATTGCTCAATTGATATTTACCTGCAAAAAGAGAAGAGAGAAGTCAAACACAGATGAATTAAAAAGGCAGACATATAATTAAAGCTCATCATTAAAAGTGTTGGCTGGAATCAGTTTGTTCGCCCTCTCTGCAAATCACAAGAAGACTCTTGGTTCACAAAGAGGGAAAGAAAAATGTTTGCAAGCATTGGAATTAATTAAATGTACAAGGCTGCATAATTTCAAATTGCAAAGTGTCAACAAAAATGTCAAAATGGACAAACTGAATATGCCAAACAAATTACAAAGTCCAAACTGAACTGCACATATGCAAACTGAAAAAATGCCTAACCAAGTCCAAAATGTCAACCAAACTGTCCAAAAGCTGTCAAAACTGTCCAAAGAAGATATCAAAGATATGCAGGAAATCTGGAAAAGAAGAAAGTACACAGAGCAAAGCTAACAATGCAAGCAAACTTATTTCAAATTTCCATCATTTTCCAGGCCAAACACTTTTTCAGAGTAAGTACAGTCTAAAGCAATAAAAAAATGCTTTTTATCTGTGGAGAGAGAAAGAGAGAGAGAGAGAAGTAGAAAGGCTTACAGTTTTGCAGGCTAGAGATAAATAAATATAAGGATATCAGAACAAGAAAAAAGGAGGCAGAAAACACATAAAGAAAGATATAACCAAAGCTTGTCTCAAACCTCCAGCCTTAACCTGCATGTTCCAAAACAAGCAAACCTGTTAAGCTTCAAACATATTAACCTGCTCTAAGCAAACAAACAGCCTTCAAACCAAAAATTCAAAACAAGCCTCGAAACTGTTTGCAACCAGAAACAAGCCTTAAGCCTGTATCAGTAAACACAACAAAACTGCCTTAAGCCTTGCAGCAAACCCCAAGCCTGTAACTTGCAAGCCTGCCTCTAAGCCCTGTCAAAGACAAACCATACAAAGCCATCCAAATATCCAAACTAGAAGCAAACAAAAAGCCTGCTTCCAAGCATCATGCATAGCCTAAGGGCCAAGCATCTCAAAAACAAACAAGTCACAAACATAGCCCAGAAACCTGTTACAATCATAAGCCTGTTTCAGCCTGCCTAAAAGCCTGTAACATACAAGCCTTTATTCAAACAAACTTCAACCAGCAAGTCTAATATCCAAACAACAGCAAAATGCCTCAGAACTAGTTTCCTCATAGGCTACACAAATCCAAATCTCAGAATCAAATCCATCATTGAAAAAAGGCCAACAAAGCCCAAGAGGACAAAGCAAGCATCTCAGAATCAAAGAACAAATATTCAACGGGCAAACAAGCAAAAGAGAGGAAGAAGATTCACAAGAGGCTATCTTAGGGTTTTCAGAAGCTCTTCATCATAAAACCAAACAAAAGTAAGATACAAATACCAGGGAGTCAGCAAGCCTCATCACTGCGTATCTCCCGCCTCCGGCCGCCTAAGACGCCGCTGTCCTCCTCCGTCTCCTCTCCAAAGGTAGTATTTTTCCCCTTCCTTTTTCAGCTTCACACCTCACACAAACACGAGCATCTATGATTAAAACATGAAAAAAGCTAAAACATGCACGGACATTCAAGACAAAACAAAATGATACCTTTTATCGCCGCCTGGGTACGACTATGGAGGGTGGAGAATGGAGACGGCGCCTGGTATCCTAAGGCGTAGAGAGCGTCATAGGCCATGCTTTGAGAAAGATGAAGACGTTAAGAAAGGAGAGAAACGGCGCCGCTCATTAAACTGTAAACCCTTATTCTGAAACAAAGAATTGAAAACCCTAACAAACAAAATGTGTCAAAAGCGCAGTTGGGCCTCTGCCCCATTAAACTCTAAGCCCAATGCAATCTGGCGCATACCCCCCCTTTTTGCAAATCTGTTTGTTAAAATCTTTGGGCCAAATGCCTCCCTAAGGCCCATTCAAACCCTTTTTTTATTTTCTACAAATCAACCTTTTTTTATCACTTTACTTTGTTTATATACATAACCTAAATTAACATTTTTGTTAAATAAAAATAACACATTTTTTATACAAATTTTTTTTAATTGTTTCTTTTTTTATTTTATTACATTTTAAAAAAATACATAAAAATAGATTTTTTTTTCTAAGTTAAATAGTTTTCTCTTTAAACCCCTTTTGTTTATATATATAACATTAACAAAAACACCAAATAAAGATAATAAAATACTTAATACATTAGGTTAACACTTTTACTCATTTGTAAATAATCACATACATTTTACATTACTTTTGATTCTCTTTTATCCTTATACTTGGATTATACTTTACATTGAGAATGCGATTCGATTTGGTTGTAAATATTATTTGGACATTACTATTCTGATAAGTCTCATCCCCATTTGTAAATATTTGTACCCCCATTCCCGGATACTTATTTGTAATAGCTTAGACTTTAAACTCCCGCAATTTATCGCTTTCTATATAATGTATAGTAATTAGGGTTTGTATGTGAAGATTCAAAATCAACCGCTAGATAACCTAACACAAGATAAATGCATGACAATTAATACATAATTCACACTTGCACCCCTAGGGTAATCCCGCTCGTTGCCTTCCAAAAAAGGCCATGTTGCATGTTGAGTATCTTTGGCAAAACAAAAACAAATCAAATGATCATAGTCCCTCGATGACGCTTTCTCAAGTTGCCTAAAAAATGATCAAGTCCCCTAAAGAGAAAATTGCCAAAGACACTTGGCACTATTGCATTCATGGTCTAAACGATGACCCGCGCCTGTCCCGTTAACATCCTAACACAAGATTGCCCACCAAATACAATGGTGGAACAATACTGTTAAAAGGGTTAAAACATAGGAAAGATCTTTGAGTAAATTTAGGGGTAGACAACTCTTAGTTACTTGATCAAACTTGCAAAACACACTTGCCTACTTTCAAAACACACTCCACAACACAACTTTCCAAAAACAACTTTCAAAAACATTGAAACATCTTTTCAAAAAGACAAACACCTTTGTAAAACATTCGAGTAAAGAATTGTTACAACGGTTGCCTAGACAAGGCATCTTTTTCAAAACATTTTCAAAAACCATACACACACAAACACCATTTCAAGAAATTGAAAATCAAGGCAAGTGATCTAAAACAAGTAACTAAGAGCCCATGGATAACCATGGATGAAAAGGGTGCTAGCACCTTCCCTTTTCATAATCTACCCCCCGAACCCACGAAAACATCTCAAAGGTTTTTCCTGTGCTTTTTAACCTTTAGGATAAAATAAAAAGTCGGTGGCGACTCTTGCTAAACCGAACAAGTGCGAATACAAACGCAAAACCTCTAGTCAGTTCTCCCACCGTATCATAGAACTGGCGACTCTGCTGGGGACGTAAGACTGAGTGGGGTTACCTTACGGTTTTAGATCACCCATACATACTTGCTTTGATTGCTTTGATTGCTTTGATTGCTTTACTTTTTGGGTCCTTGTTTGGGTTTGTTGTAAATCCTACACCCGGATTTGGGGGCACCTTTTTAAGTAAATAGCAATAAAACTGTGAGGGAACTGTACGGGGTATACCGACATGGTTGAAGCAGTAAGCTATGTTAGTGTGACATATTTGTGAGTACCGGTAACCCTTGAGTTCAATCAAGGAGAGTACGGGGCCGCTGAGTGATGTCATGAAGCACTAACGAACTCTTAGAACCTTACTTGACCATCTTAGCCTTTTTAGGGGTAGTGAGATGACCGACTTTGGTGCAGTCCGAAGATGGTAGATACTCGATACTACACTCATTGAGGGTTGTTTTCTTGGAATATTTTGGTTTCCAGTTAAGTGGCTAAACCAAAACAATGAACACAGAAAATAATCCAATGATATTGAGCTCCTTAGAACCCAGTTTCTATTTTAGGACAGGATGAGCCAACTAACTTCAAGAGGGTACTTACCTACAAACCCCATGCAAGCCTAAACCTAAGGACTTGTTTGATTTTTGTGAATATGATTACCTGTATATAAACTTGCTTGCTTTTGCATACATGTACATAACATCATGACATCATACCATAGCATTTTTTCAATAACCATTTCAAGGATCCCGAGGGTCTTTTGATGCAGGGTCACGTTGAACCAGACATCTACCAAAGGGCAAGAGGTTTTCTCCTCTAAACAAATGCCATCAAAGATCAAGTGCAACAACTTGAATCAGGGGCTATGACCCACTTGACATGGTGAGCTTGATTCTAGTGGAAAGACATCTACCGGTGCAAAGTTCTCCAATCAAAGACCGAAGTTCGACCTCTAACATTCTCTTGTGTTTACCCTAAGAGATCCTTGAAAACATGCATTCACATATCATGCATTGCATCATAACAGTTTTTCCTTTTCAGGTTTCCTTATTCTTCTACTGTTTATTTCAGTAGAGATGGCTCTAGAGAGGACTGTCAAGGATATCCAGGATCAAAATGCTCAACTTCAAGAAATGTTCTTGAACCTGTCCCTGGGGCAAGAAGAAGTGAAAGCTCTCCTCACAAGGGGCATGGTCCAGGTGAATTCAAGCAATGCCAGGAGTGATAAGTTGGAAGAACTGCAGTTTGAGCTGACAACAATTAGGATCCAAATGATGGGACAACTGGTGGGCCAGATGGCTCTCATCCAGGCCTTGGCTCAAAGACAAGAGGAGCTCAGAGTTCTCATCAACCAACTGCTTCGGGACAACCAGGTGGGGCAAACATCTGAGGTTGAAGAGCAAGTCATCATTCAACCCCCTTTGAGACAAGAAGACAAGGGAAAGGCTCCTCTACTTGCTTCGAGGTCACAAGCCCATCAACAATCGCGTCAGTGTCAACGGGGTAATCGGCGTAAGCAAAATACGTCAGGAAGACAGTTCACTGAGACTGACATATCGTCATCTCTAATACTAGAACGCTTGTTGGAGGTCAATCTGACTGCTTTGAGGGATCCTATTTGGAAGCCCAATACCTCCGCTCCTAGCTATCATCCCGACGCATTTTGTGTATACCACTCCTATAGTCCGGGACATGACACCGACGACTGTTGGGCCTTGAAGAACAAGATTCAAGATCTGATTGACATTGGAGTGCTGAGATTCATGCCAGATGGCGAGATGAAAATCTTCCGTTAAGGGTTTCTCCACCTGAAGTGACAAGGCTCGAACTGAGAGACTTTTGTTTCATTTGAATTTTCAAGTTGTAATCTCTTTGTTATTCAAACAATTAACTGTTAATGTCAAACTCTATTTCATTAATGCATTGCATATGTTTGTCTTGAATTCATCCATTCGTTTTCACTACTCTTATGCTTTCTTTATGATATTTAACTCTTGATAAAAAGCTACAAGCCTTTAGAGGGAGGATGACGAAACAATACCATAATCTCATACAGTATGCTTTTGAACAGACCTTGCTGATGATGTACATGCATTTCTTTCAAATCCCAAACACTGGAGTTATAAGGAAGATAATCCCTAGTCAATCCCTTCGAGCCAAAGAAGTAGGAGTTTTCTATTCTAAACAAATTGAAACCTTTGATTTAAACCTGGGGCAGGGTAGTCTCTCAGTTAATTCAAAAAAAGATGCACATTGAAGTCGCAAACTCTCATTTCGTAATACAACGAACGACATCAAAAAAAGAAAAGCATTCCTCTGGAATCAAAAGACAGTGATGGTTCCTTATCTCATAGGCAGTCATTACCTCTCAAAAGAGAAAAGCCCACTGAGCCAAAACCTATAAAGGAGGCTTAAGAAAGCTGGGGCATCCCGCTGACTGTAATCACGAAAACAGGAACAGTCAGGCAAAAGTTAGGGATAACAAATCAAGAACGAGGTCATTACAAATCCTCAATAACATGAAAAATGATGGTTGTCTTCCCATAAAATTCAACTGGTGAACAATCACCAAAAAAGTCGTTCCAAACTCGAATAGAGTTCAACTCACAATTAACTGAGTTTAGGATTGAAGAACATCACGAAGAGCGGGTGGGTACAAATATACTTTGAGCCTTTATCCTTTGTTTCTTAAACCGTGAACCAAGCCACGTTACAACCTTTCAAAAGTCCTAATTGAAGCATGGGTTAGTTCGAAAGCATACTGTTACAAAAGGTATCCTGACTCCTGTAAGGCTTTGCCCTAAATCTTGTGTTGAATTTGTCTTATAAAAAGTTTTCTGCTAAAAAACGCATTTTCTCAAAACTTCAAGACAAGCATAAACTTTGCATTATTTGAATATCGTTGTTTGCACATGGTTATTTGTTTGACAGCGAAGAAATTCATACAGCGATTGTTCGGAGGAACGAAAACTCTCTCAGTGAGCAAAATCACTTCAAAAAGGATGACACTTCCATTGGCAAATCTCCTATCAACAAGGGGGCATGACATGTCACTATCCAGTTAACCTGGGGCAGTCCAGTCAAGATTTCAATAAATCTTTCAAAGTCCAATTAACCTGGGGCAGTCCAGTCAAGATTTCAACAAAATCTTTCAAAGTTCAGTTAACCTGGGGCAGTCTAGTCAAGATTTCAACAAATCTCTCAATCACAGATTAACTTGGGGCAAGTCTCCCTCACCATCACTTGGGGCATTCGAATGTCAAAACCAAGGTCGTTCAAAATTTCCTTCATCACCTGCTGGAAGTTACGATCAACATCACAAATTCCTTCATCACCTGTTGGAAGATACATTTTCAGATACGCTCCAGACACGGTAGCCATTCTGTCACTCATTCAGATCCAGTTACAGTTTCAGATACACTCCAGACACGGAAGTCATTCTGCTACTCATACAGATCTCAACTCCAAGATACAGTTTCAGATACGCTCCAGACACGGTAGCCATTCTGTCACTCATTCAGATCCCAGTTACAGTTTCAGATACACTCCAGACACGGAAGTCATTCTGCTACTCATACAGATCTCAACTCCAAGATACAGTTTCAGATACGCTCCAGACACGGTAGCCATTCTGTCACTCATTCAGATCCCAGTTACAGTTTCAGATACACTCCAGACACGGAAGTCATTCTGCTACTCATACAGATCTCAACTCCAAGATACAGTTTCAGATACGCTCCAGACACGGTAGCCATTTTGTCACTCATTCAGATCCCAATTACAGTTTCAGATACACTCCAGACACGGAAGTCATTCTGCTACACATACAGATCTCAACTCCAAGATACAGTTTCAGATACGCTCCAGACACGGTAGCCATTCTGTCACTCATTCAGATCCCAGTTACAGTTTCAGATACACTCCAGACACGGAAGTCATTCTGCTACTCATACAGATCTCAACTCCAAGATACAGTTTCAGATACGCTCCAGACACGGTAGCCATTCTGTCACTCATTCAGATCCCAGTTACAGTATCAGACTACCGCGAAGCCTGGATTACGACCAGATAGTGGTGTCTCCTAAGAGCAAGCTATGAAGCCCGGATTCGACCGGATAATAGTTTTATCCCCAACAAGTTATTGTGAATCCTAGATTACGACCAGATAGCAATACAAGTTTCTATGAAGCCTGGATTACGACCAAATAGCAGCCAAGAATACTACGAAGCCTGGAGTCGACCAGATAGTGGTATATCTTTAACACAAGCCGTGAAACCCGGATTCGACCGGATAACAGCTCAACAAGTTATTGTGAAACCTGGATTACGACCAGATAGCAATACAAGTTTCTGTGAAAGCCTGGAGATCGACCAGATAGCAGTTAACGGTTAATAGAATGAAGATTCTCATCCTTAAAACCTCAGAAGATTGGTATACTCCCAATTTCTGAACGTTAACAGAATGAAGACTCTCATCCTTAAAACCTCAGAAGATTGGTATACTCCCAATTTCTGGCCCCCAACAGAATGAAGATTCTCATTCTCAAAGTGGCGTATAACCCAAGTTCCAGATTAATACCTGTAGCAAGCCAGGAAAACTATTTGTGGACGACTGATTGTAGATTAACACCTGAAACCAGCTAGGAAAACTATCTACATGAAGATATTGAAGATTAATACCTGTAACAAGCCAGGAAAACTATCTTTCTTTCTCAGGTCAGAGATTAATACTTGAAACCAACCAGGACAACTGTCTCACCGACCAATCTTTTCAAGATCCCAGATCAACACCTGCAGCAATCAAAAGATTCTTGCAATCCCCAGCGGAGTTAAAACTTTCAACTATCAATCCCCAAGCAGAATGAAGACTCTCATTCTCAGTTCCTCACAGGATATTCAGATATTCCCCAGTGAAGATCTTCTCAAGACAGGAATCCCCAGTAGATTGGCATCCAACCCAAGCTCCTGATTCCTCAACAGTGGTTCCAGGACTTCTCATTTCCAACAATCCCCTGCAGCAGTCAAGAATTTACTTTCCCCTGCAGCAGTCAAGGATTTACTTTCCCCGGCAGCAGTCAAGATTCTATTATCTCCAGCCATCCAGGATTCATCTATCCTTAGCAAGACAGCTCATCAGCTTACATGCGCATTCATTACATGCATATCATAAACATTGATATAACATATATTGCATCATACATTTCATGCAACATAACTTTGTGTTTAGCTAACATTTTGTCCTTTTCAGGATAAGAATAAAAGGCTATCATTAACAATTATCCAAGATGTAGTTTTACACGGACTCATCATCAGGCAACCCTACACCGGTTCCTTCTCAATTTCAGATGCAGTTTTACACGGACGCATCATCAGGCAACCCTACACCGGTTCCTTCTCAATTTCAGATGCAGTTTTACATGGACTCATCATCAGGCAACCCTACACCGGTTCCTTCTCAATTTCAGATGCAGTTTTACACGGACTCATCATCAGGCAACCCTACACCGGTTCTTTCTCAATTTCAGATGCAGTTTTACACGGACTCATCATCAGGAAACCCTACACCAGTTCCTTCTCCATTTCAAGACTTCTGAAAACAGTTTATGGGTTCTCCAGACACGGATGTTAACCTATCGCTTGTTCAGATTCTTCAACTTTGGAAAACAGTTTACGGATTCTCCAGACACGGATGTTAATCTATCGCTTGTTCAGACTCAACTTTTGAAAACAGTTTACGGACGCTTCCCAACATGGATGCTGCTCTATTGCTTATTCAACTTCAAGACTTCTGAAAATAGTTTACGGGTCCTCTAGACACGGATGTTAACCTATCGCTTGTTCAGATTCTTCAACTTCTGAAAACAGTTCACGGGTTCTCCAGACACGGATGTTAACCTATCGCTTTTTCAGATTCTTCAACTTCTGAAAATAGTTTACGGATTCTCCAAACACGGATGTTAATCTATCGCTTGTTCAGACTCAACTTTTGAAAACAGTTTACGGACGCTTCCCAACATAGATACTGCTCTATTGCTTATTCAACTTCAAGACTTCTGAAAACAGTTTACGGATTCTCCAAACACGGATGTTAATCTATCGCTTGTTCAGATGCAACTACTGAAAATAGTTTACGGATGATTCCAAACACGGATGTCAATCTATTGCTTATTCAGACCCCCAGTTCAGAGATGTTCCAAAACATGGATACCTTTCTGATACTCACTCACTCACCAACGACATACAGTTCAACAAACATTCCCAGATGGCATCTCTAAGCCCATCCTCCTACCAGCAATTTCCAGATGGCATCTCTAAGCCCATCCCCCTGTCACATCTCCAGATGGCATCTTTAAGCCCATCACTAAATGGCATCTTTAAGCCCATTCCCTCAAACTACGCTTTGACGAGTGCAAATTTTTTGGGCACTCTAGTGTCCAATCTCCTTTTACCTTCGAGTCTCGAACGGCAAACTTGCCAATCTAACTCTTCAGGTTCAAGAAGATTGAACAGGGGCAATTGTTGTACCCCAAAATTTGCCCTCTCTTTTTCACAAGAAATCATAGCTTCGGGCTTTTCCTGATTTTTCAGATTGGCTCAAGAATCAGTCAAACAGACTTTTCTCTTCAGTCAGACAAAATTAGGGTTTCCATTGATTTTGAATCAGTTCAAGCAGATTATTAGGGTTTTTAGTGATTTGGTTGAGTTTGGCTCAGAGTTTGATCAGGCGGACGCTTCTTTGACAATAAATCAAGAATTAGGGTTTGCACGCACATTTTCAGAAGAATTTGAATCCACAGTGTATTAATTGGCTGTTACACTGCTTTGACGCCTGCTCAAGATTTCAGTTTTGTTTCTCAAAAAACCTGAACCTCTGGGTTAGAAGCTGAGGCTTCTGGTTGAAAATTTGCAGTGTTTGGTTTAATCAGTAAAAGAAAAGGCATATGGATGTTTGTTTGATTGACTGTGCAATGCTTATGACTAATTGGAATGCTGGGTTTATTATTGATTAATGCGAAGTTGCAAGACTACGGTGTTTATTAATTATTTATTCTAAGTTAGAATAGTTGGGATTTACTTCCAGTTATTTTAATTCAAGAAACTTAAATAATTAAATAGACAGTGAATTGAAAGAGAATTAACTGACAAAGGATTATTTTTATTCATTTTTAATTGTTTGTTACAATTATTATTTGAACACTGTAAATTTATTTACAATTGTTTACATTAATATTGTTACAATGATTAAAGGTAATTTAAAACTATATCCTAAATCTCCCAAATCTTCATCTTCTACTGCTGCTCCCCATTGCTCAATTGATATTTACCTGCAAAAAGAGAAGAGAGAAGTCAAACACAGATGAATTAAAAAGGCAGACAGGTAATTAAAGCTCATCATTAAAAGTGTTGGCCGGAATCAGTTTGTTCGCCCTCTCTGCAAATCACAAGAAGACTCTTGGTTCACAAAGAGGGAAAGAAAATGTTTGCAAGCATTGGAATTAATTAAATGTACAAGGCTGCATAATTTCAAATTGCAAAGTGTCAACAAAAATGTCAAAATGGACAAACTGAATATGCCAAACAAATTACAAAGTCCAAACTGAACTGCACATATGCAAACTAAAAAAATGCCTAACCAAGTCCAAAATGTCAACCAAACTGTCCAAAAGCTGTCAAAACTGTCCAAAGAAGATATCAAAGATATGCAGGAAATCTGGAAAAGAAGAAAGTACACAGAGCAAAGCTAACAATGTAAGCAAACTTATTTCAAATTTCCATCATTTTCCAGGCCAAACACTTTTTCAGAGTAAGTACAGTCTAAAGCAATAAAAAATGATTTTTATCTGTGGAGAGAGAAAGAGAGAGAGAAGTAGAAAGGCTTACAATTTTGCAGGCTAGAGATAAATAAATATAAGGATATCAGAACAAGCAAAAAGGAGGCAGAAAACACATAAAGAAAGATATAACCAAAGCTTGTCTCAAACCTCCAGCCTTAACCTGCCTGTTCCAAAACAAGCAAACCTATTAAGCTTAAAACATATTAACCTGCTCTAAGCAAACAAACAACCTTCAAACCAGAAATTCAAAACAAGCCTCGAAACTGTTTGTAACCAGAAACAAGCCTTAAGCCTGTATCAGTAAACACAACAAAACTGCCTTAAGCCTTGCAGCAAACCATAAGCCTGTAACTTGCAAGCCTGCCTCTAAGCCCTGTCAAAGACAAACCATACAAATCCATCCAAATATCCAAACCAGAAGCAAACAAAAAGCCTGCTTCCAAGCATCATGCATAGACTAAGGGCCAAGCATCTCAAAAACAAACAAGTCACAAACATAGCCCAGAAACCTGTTACAATCATAAGCCTGTTTCAGCCTGCCTAAAAGCCTGTAACATACAAGCCTTTATTCAAACAAACTTCAACCAGCAAGTCTAATATCCAAACAATAGCAAACATCTCAAAGGTTTTTCCTGTGCTTTTTAACCTTTCCTTTAGGATAAAATAAAAAGTCGATGGCGACTCTTGCTAAACCGAACAAGTGCGAATACAAACGCAAAACCTCTAGTCAGTTCTCCCACCGTATCACAACATCGTTTCATTTTAGTGGCAATTGACTACTTCATCAAATGGGTGGAAGAAGCTTCATATGTCGGTATGGCGTGCCGAGCAGGATTATCACCGACAACGGCTCAAATATGAATAATAAAATGATGACAGAACTTTGTGAAGAATTTAAGATTGTCCACCACAATTGATCTCCCTACAGGACAAAGATGAATGAGGCTATTGAAGCTGCTAATAAGAACCTCAAGAAGATTATCCAGAAAATGGTTGTTACTTATAAAGATTTGCGTGAGATGCTCCCTTTTGCTCTGCATGAGTATCGAACATCTGTCCACACTTCAACAGGGGCAACCTCGTTCTCTCTTTTGTATGGAATGGAAGTAGTGCTCCCCGTTGAGGTTGAGATTCCCTCTTTATGCGTGATGACAAAAACCAAGTTGTTAGAGGCTGAATGGGTCCAGAACAGGTTTGACCAATTAAATTTGATTGAAGAGAAGAGAATGACGGCCCTGTGTCATGGTCATCTATACCAGAAGATAATGAAGAAAGCTTTTGATAAGAAGATCAAACCTTGTGAATTCAAAGAAAGCGGCCTCGTGCTCTAGAAGATCATGTCTTTTAACGCTGATTCTAGGGGCAAGTGGACTCCCAATTTTGAAGGCCCGTATGTTGTCAAGAAAGCCTTCTCTGGTGGTGCATTGGTTCTTGAAATAATGGATGGCGAGGAGTTCCCACGTCCCGTGAATGCTGATGCAGTCAAGAAATACTTTGCCTAAAGAAATAAAAGAACAGCTCGCTAAGCCGAAAACCTGAAAGGGAGACTTAGGCAAAAAGGAGCGTCTCGGTAGGTAGAAAACCCGAAAGGGCGGTCTAGGTAAAAATTAGAGAAATAAACAAAATAAATTCTCCCGCTAGGTTGAAAACCTGCAAGGGCAACTCAGGAAAAAGTTAGGGATTTCTTGGCAAGTAACTGCGTCAAACAAGACTTGATCATTGAAGCAACAATCTTCTTGGATCCTCACCACTCTTCAACTGAAGTCACTGCTCTGGAATTCAAAGTTGTTAGAGAGAATAGTGGTCATTGTATTTCAATGTATCTTTTCCAATATATATTACCATTTTCCAAACATTGTAATCATATATGGAGTCTCACCATTTGCAGACTACCATTCTATTAATAAAGTTTGAGCTTTTATCCAATTCTTTACAATTCTTATTTTATTCAGCTTACAAAGACTTCATTTATTATTGATAGTAATTTTCAAAGCAAACAGATTAAATAACAAATTTTTTTTTTTAAAAGAATTTACAAATTACTTCTTGCTTTGGATTTTTGTGACTTAAGGAGAACAAAAATAGTGACTCCAAGGATGGACGAACTCTGAAATTTTGGATGTATTCCCCATGAAATTTATCCCAAGTCACTTTTGTTGGTATGAGTAGGATCTTCTTGTGCTTCTCAGATAATTGATGATACCAATTGATTATGGTGCGGTGTTGGGGTTTGTGATCATGTTTTCCCTAGTCAGGTCTTGGATCGTTTTGATTTTGGGTTTGCATGGTATGAAGTCTCTATCCTAAATTCCCTAATAAGGTCTTCACTCACATAACAAAAGTCTTTTCCTCTTTGTGTGATGAGATGAAATCATTTGCGAAACATCGCCCTTTGCAGTGTTAGCATTATAGTTGTTATTTGTTTCCCAGGCAACCAGACAAGGGCAATATCTTCTCTAAGAAATGTTGAAGCAGTTGTTAAATTTTTGGGTTGTCTCCCCCCGAGTGTTGGGTTTGATTTAAAATCCCCATAATTTTTATTTCTTGTTGTATTGTTTGACTTCTTAAATTTCAAAGAAAAGTAGAGATAACGGGCTCTCTAAAAATTGCTACCCCCATGAGGTTTCATAATTTCTCCCTAGAGAAGTTGGGATAATCATCACTCTCAAAATTGAAGAATGTATCTTGGGTTCCCCTCGACGATGTAGCGTTGCCCTCCCCAATAAAGTCAGTACGAGATCCTCAGTTGATGTCTCGACAATGTGGTTTTCGTCTACACTATTGAAATCAGTATTGCAATCCCTAGCAGAAGTGCAGACCTGGAAACATTTGTTTTCCTCATTGAAGTTTGTGTGTTATTCCCCAGTGAAGCCTGGAGGAGGATGTTATATCCCTGTATTTGCATTGATTTATTATTATGACTTTATTACTTTTTGATTATGTACCTTTCCAATGGAGTTAAGCCATGAAGTAGGAATCTATTTCCTCAATTGGTGCTTGCTTCCTTATGAAATTTTCCTCCTGGATGTGATTTAGACGAGTCTTGACGTTACCCAAGTTTGTTTTGTCTGGTTATCCCCAGTGTTATATGTCTATTTTGTCAGCATATACATGATAACATTCATACATTCATGCATATATCATGCATAGTTGAATTTAGCAAATCATTGCTCATTTGCATTCATTAATATTTTGTTGGCATATTACCTTGTTTTGTAGAGTTGTGTTATCCTCTCTCCAATAGAGTGTCAACCTTAAGCAGAAAGTGTATATTCTTTCAATTTCCCCACTGAGTTATCCCTTATGGAAGAATTTTATTTTAGCCTTCCTTTCAGCTCATTATCTGGATAGAACGTGGTTCCCTCTTGAGTTTATTTCTCATGAGGTGTTATTATTGTTGACTGATTCATTCTGGTTTATTTCTGGTTGGAATCTATGATCCCCACCAGTATTATTATTTGGATTTCTGTAATCTTTAAACCCTAGTTTGAGATTATGCATTTATTTTGCATGTGAAGATTTTGTCTCCTCAACAGGAATATATTGATATTTCCCTAGGAGTCCTATTTATTTCTCCCGGAAATCATTATTGCAACTCCTTCTCATAAACAGCAAGTGGAAGGTCTTTTTATTTGAGCAACATGTACTTCCCCAATAAGTCTGACAGTTCCTAGAGAAGATTCATATTTGTTACTCTAATGAATGGTAGACTTGTCATTATAGAAGTTAGTTCATTGTTGAGATTTGTTACTCCAATGAATTATAGCCTTGTCATTATGGAAGGTAGTTCATTGCTTAGATTTGTTACTCTAATGAATGGTAGACTTGTCATTATGGAAGGTAGTTCATTGTTGAGATTTGTTACTCCAATGAATGGTAGCCTTGTCATTATGGAAGGTAGTTTGTTGTTGAGATTTGTTACTCCAATGAATGGTAGCCTTGTCATTATGAAAGGTAATTAATTGTAGAGATTTGTTACTCCAAGGAATGATAGCCTTGTCATTATGGAAGGTAGTTTGTTGTTGAGATTTGTTACTCCAATGAATGGTAGCCTTGTCATTATGGAAGGTAGTTCGTCGTTGAGATTTGTTACTCCAATGAATGGTAGCCTTGTCATTATGGAAGGTAGTTCGTTGTTGAGATGTTTTTCTAATGAATGGTAGTCTCGTCATTATGGGAGATAGTTCGTCGTTGAGATTATATTACTCTTAAGAAGTTCATTTGTCTCTAGTCATAAGTACTAATGCTAATCATTTGATACCAACCCTAATATTGGAATTTACCGGTATTATCTTATCATTTCTTTCCCCGGTAGGTTGAGTTACTTTTTTTGCTATCTCCTTAGCGAGTGAATAGTTTGCAGTCATCTGTCGATGATCGGGATTATACTGTATGTATCCAATGATTCGAACTGCAAGTGCACAGTCTTATTGTGTAGTTTTAAAAGATATCGAACCACAGAGACTGATGAATCGATCTATCATCTTCTATTGTTACTTTGCAAATCTAAAGCTAATGAATGTTTTGATTGGGTTGTAGGGAAAACTAAATACTAAATTAAGTTGGATTTTTAATAATCAATGAGCGTAACTACCAGTATGCAATAGTCGAACCTCGGGAACTAGAGACCGGTTGGGTGTCTTTATATTTTCAAAACAGCTTTCAGTAAAACTTATTTAGTTTAAAAACCCTCGTCTCACACTGTCGTTTTGTTGATCTAGGCCATGCAGTTAAGTCCTAACATACACTTCTGCCATCCCTCAGGAGTTAAAAACACCTTTTGAAAACTAAATAAAATCTTAATTAACTTTAAAGTGCTACTGCTGTATTTTAAGCTAATGCCTAATTACTATTGTCCAGTTAAAAGATCTCAAACTTCCGCTTTGTTGACCCTAACCTCTATCTGTTCTTTACTTTCGTAACAAAATAATTTAATGATTAAAAATAGTAACTTAGGCCAGAAAAGAAAGTTTTGTAGTAAAAATAATCCCAACTAAGTTACTCGTTCCCTCAGTTAAGTGACTTTACATACCGGTATAGGGATTCTAGCCTAAGATAATATCAGACCAAATCACAGAATAATTTAAGAGACATACGAAAATAAACATAATTATATTGATTAAAAACAATAAGAATTCGTAAACATAAACCTGGTAATAATTCTGAAGATAGAAGCACTCCTGCACAAACTATAGGCTTTGCTTCGATCGGAAAATAGATGTAACCGTACAATGAAAATAAATGCTGGAGGGGATATAAAAATAACTGGGAAATAAAATAATGCTTAAAGAATATTTGCTAAGAGTAAACATAAATTCTCCAAAGTTTCTGCCAAAAAGAAGAACTCCTTTCTCGTATGGTCCAAGGCTCTATTTATAAGTCTTGTGTGATCAGTTGTTCTCGAAAATGTAGGAACAATTTATGTTCCTTTGAGAAATAATAGGACCATTAATTTTGTTACGTTCCTATGGCTTTGACTGAATGGATAAGATAATATAGGTGATCGTTGGATTTACTTTGAATTGGCTTATGTCTGTTGGATGCGAAGAAAGTGGGAGAAAATGGCCTTGTGACATTTGTCACGTCCAAGTGACGATAGTCACTTGGTCATCCTCAATGTGTGACATTCGGCAATACTCCTTGACGATCGTCAAGGTCTTCTTCATGGTGGGCCACGTGCTCACATGCTTGATGGGTTTAAGCTCATTTCTTCTCCTTTGGCCTTTTTGCTATCTTTTGCACCTCTTTTCTTCATTTCTTCCAAAGTGTTCAACTTAATGTATATCTGCGAAAATAGAAAAATACCTGCATAATACCTATAAAATAATTTAATTTAAACTAAAGTATGAGAAATATTTTGTGTATATCAAGCCATAAATATCACATATTTGTGTGTCATCAAACTCCCCCATACTTAAACTTTGCTTGTCCTCAAGCAAATGCTAAGTACGATGTTTTTCTAAACATGATCAGATGCACGGTTATGACTCGGATCAACTAATATATAGTTGCGTTGTGTTTTTGTCAGAAAATCGATGGCTCGATTCATGCTCCATTACTACGTCAATGACACTAGACAGTCCCATTTTACGTAAACTAGTTACAGGTCCTATCATAGCCTACCTCGAGTATTTATCTTGTTTTGCCCTTTTCATTCTAGCGCAATCACATTAATCCCTTTATCTTTACACGCACATAGCAGAACAGTCGGTTAGTGGTTATGATCCTTTTAAACTTTAGAAGTTTTTTGGCACAGTAATGTGGCAACCTTTTCCAATTCAATGGTTGGATGCGGGGGATCAGACTGTAATCTGCCCTACCGAGTTCAGTACCAGATGCTCCTGAACCATCTACCAAATGATTTATTCATGTTACTTTGTAAGGTTTACATCCTTTGTATTAGGCGATCAGGTAAGGATCGTCCAATTTAATTGGTGTGTTTCCTTGCAACTTTTTGCTGAAATATTATATCATCCACTTATATTCATCGACTTCCTGTGTAGTTTGTGTTTAAGACGGTGCTGACTGCTAATATAAACTACCCGGGGTTACTACAAAGACTAAACTCAAGGTGTTGGAATAACAGGTACTTGAACTGATCTATCATACTCTGGGGTTGTAGAATGTCTAGACGATAGAAATTTCGCTTAATCTTGCCACAATTCATGACAATTAAAGATCTTGCAGTCTATGTACTTGTCGAGTGAGTCAAAAAAATATTTTATAAGACTCAAAAAGAAAGGGGAGTCTAAAAGAACAACACAAATTGCTTCAATAGATAACTTGATAATTTTTTTTTATTGAATTAAAGATAACGGAAGGGAAATTATAAAGAAAAATAAAAATTACTAGGAAAGGGAAATACTTCCTCCCCCATACTTGAATCATACATTGTCCTCAATGTATTGACAGAAGATGGAAAGGGGAAATGGAAACTGGACAATCATTCTTCCTCCTCTTGTCTTCGGAATCGGCCACGTGTCCTCGCTCTTCGACATGCTTGCTCACCGTTTCTGGAAGATTCGCCTCCATCTCTCTGAGATATAACGTTATGCAAGTCGTCAACACGAAGTGTTAAGGTTCGCTTATCTTCCGTCATTCCTGCGGTAAATTCCAGCATACTTTGATCATGACTGTGAGTGTAGTCATTTTGGTCTCTCTGCATTTGTTGCATGAGAGTCATCATTTCGATTTGGCGCGTCTCGAAGCTCTGGTAGCGTTGAGTGGACAGCTGGTTTTGCTGCATTATTGCGGCATAGATTGCGTCCATGGTGGCGGGATTGTTGGCTTGTTGTGGTTGGGGCTCTTGTTGTTCTAATTCTTCTTCGATTTCATCAGCGGCAGCGTTGTTGGCCTCACCTTGGTTTCCTTGCTCATTTTCTCTGGGTTCTGGGGCGTTCAGGTTGTAAAGCCAATTATCCGGATTGCCCAAATTAGTACGATTGTGATTCGGCATGATCACGCTACGAACTTTTACATTTTTAACCATTAGATAGTACCCTCCAGCTTCTTGTACTTTGATCAGGCGGCCAGCTCTACAGTTATCAATATCCATATAAACTGCTGGCAGCGGGGGTATGAGTTGAATCCTTTCCCCCCAGTTCAGGTGAACTGCGATTGTGGTGACAATGCCTCCAATACAAAAAGGCGTAGTTCCGTCTCTTGTAACGAGGTTTTGAATGTGGGCCATCATTAAAGTAACGAGATTAAGATGGAGGTTTTGTGAAAAGGTACAGTGAAGAGCATACAACTCTTTAGTGTTGACTTTGTTGTTGTTTGCCCTTCCAAATATTGTGTTTGCCATAACACAGTGTAAGAAGCGAATGTTCGGGTTGTGGATGTGAGAGGCGTAACGTGCTTCGGGATTAACATTTGGTTCACCGGTTATTCTCTCCCATAGTGCGTATGCACTTCCATTCCAATCCAGTTCTGGGGGAATGCGATATTGCACATTATTTCCATGGGGAAAATGAAATATGTCGCTCAAATTTTCATGGGTAAGTGTGTACTCTCGGTTGAACATCCGAAATTGAGCGGCTCCCGTTAGGTGTGCGTCGGCATCATCGCGAGTGTGATAGTCATAGGAACTTAAGAATTCCAACGTTAGAGCTTCGTAGGTTGGTGTGTTCATCGTGCTAATAAAGCTCAGGCCAATTTTGTTCAGCAAGCCTTGCATATGGGTTTGCAACCCCAATTCTTGCAAGCAGTTGTTGTCGATGAACCTCGTGGATGTTAGCCCTCGATGATGGAATTTTATGTACCTTTCCTTTTTAAGTTCACCTACTTCTCCTTGTCGGAGCACGAGATGTCGCATGTCGGGTTCGGGTTGGTTTGGTGGATTCCTTTAGGCGGCCATGATTTTGAACTTGATAGAAAAAATGTATGTGTGGTGAAGGGATGGAAGGTGGGTGGTAGTGATGAAACTAAGGGATGGTGGAAAGGTTTATATAGATGGTTTTATTGAGTAGGAAATTGAATGAGGTTTATGGAGAATTTTGAATATGAGAGGTTATAAAAGTTAAAGATGAATGGAGTAAATGGGGTAGTGGGGGTTTTAAAACAAAATTTCGTGCAAGTTTCAATGTGGTTCAACAGTCACGGGAAGAGAAAACGTGGGAGACAAGCTCTGACGTTCGTCAGGGTCAAAGGGACAACCTCTGACGCTCGTCACATGCTTCCTGACGTCCGCCAGGGTGTAATGTTGTGTGCATGTCTGTTGTTTGACCGCGTGCAGTAAAGCATGGTTCGATTAATTAATTAATTCGTATAATTTGAGTAGTATTGCAAGGGATATTTAGTGGCACATAGTAGAATTGGAGGAATGATAGGAATAAATAAGAAATAATATAATTAAAGATAAATAATAACTGAATATGTAAAGTATAAACTGAAAATAAATAAATACTGTAAATGAAAATAAATAAATGCTTTGAAATAAAAAAGATAAATATGAAATGAATAGATAAATAGATATTTGAAATTTTAGAACCGAAAGTAACAAATTATTCGAAAATATGAGTATAAAACAATAATGAGTATTAAGAATAATAATGAACCCCCCCCCCCATACTGAGAACAAACAGTGACCTCACTAGGGTGGCACATAAACAAAACTATCGAGTACTAGGACCTCCTGGAGGTGGGGCAGTAGCGTGCAGATGCTGATAAATATGATCAAACTGCTCTGTGACGACATCCATGAAATGAAAGAAGTCATGCCGTAGTGTGTTGATATTATCTTTAACGGTGGTGAGCTCTCCTCAGAGTGTAGTAACATCTGACTGCAGTGTCGTGATAGCATGTGCATGATCAACCATAGGGACGTCAACAACTTCGGTAACAAGGGGAAGTGTAGGGTATTCTGATGGAGTATAGTCATGGTAATCGGTAGGTGTGGACGAGTCTCTCTCCTCCCTCTCAGGGTCATGTTCATCTGTCTTTTCTAGGTTATATAGCCAGTTTTTCTTAGTATAGACACTTGTGTTCTCAGGGCTAGGCAAGAGGAAGTAATAGACAAGGTCATTTCGTACTAGCAGCTGAAAGTGAGGTGGGTCGAGGTTACCAATTAAAGATATGTTAAAACAGAAAGGGATATACATGGTATAGTATCTAGTATACGGCGTAAGGCGTGATAAATATGACCGTAGGGATAAGGCCTCGGCTATCATAGTGACTAGCCCGCCGACACAGATGGGGCCATGGGTACACTAAGCTATAGCAAACATGTTGGCGATCATAAATGATGCACCAATGACGGGTCGGGACTGAAAAGCACAGTAAATAATGAATAACTCATCCCTAGAAACTGAGTCTATTTATTGGTTTTCCAAAAAGGGTGAAAGCTAGTATGTGGTGGAAATACCTAATTGCAGGGTTATGGATCTCAGTTGCATCTAGGTGGTCAGGGTCCTCAGGGTATTGGCCCGCTATGTCCCTCCAAAAGTGGTTAAGTTCAAAATTAAGGTAGTCATCCTCCTGGGTTTCCATGTAGGCATCTATAGAACTAGGGAATCCTAGCAACTCAGCAAGACTACAAACTGTAAACTGGTGGGTGAAGCCAAATAATCTGAAGGACATCTGTCCCCTACTACGCCCTAGGCGTTGGGTGGGTTTATAAATGAGTGAGCTCAAGAATTCTAAGGTGAGGCGTTGATGTGTAGGGTATTTATGGGCAAGGAATCCTTCCCATCCTATCTGGTTGAACAAGAAATATACACTTTCCCTGATGCCTAAAACGATCAACATGGGATCATGCACATAAGTAGTCATGCTCATCTGGCGCTGAGCCAGAATCTCATACCACCGCTGCTGGGCCTCCGTGGCGAAGATGATAGTATCCATAAATGAGTTTATCTTGTAAGTTCCTGTGAGTCGGTACTAAAATTTTTAAAAGAAAAATGCAAATAAATAAAATATGCAATTGGAGAAAGAAAAATAAAAATCCGAAAATAAAAATCAAAATTCAAAATAAAAGTGTAAAGAGATTTGAAAGAAATTAAATGAAAAACTTGTGGGTTGCCTCCCACACAGCGCTTGTTTAATGTCGTTAGCTTGACAATGTTTTTAGACGTGAATTAGTTTCCTGATTCGGGTGGTAGCTCTAATAGTGTTAAGCTCGCGGTGTAGTCCTTGTTTTCAATGCTGTAATAATGTTTTAGACGTTGGCCATTTACTAAGAACGAGTTCGTGGACTTTCCTTTAATCTCTATGGCACCACTGGGGAAAACTTTGGTCACTTCGAAGGGTCCAGACCATCGTGAACGGAGTTTCCCAGGAAAAAGTTTTAGATGGGTGTTGAATAGGAGAACAACATCTCCTTCATTGAATTCCTTCCTTGAGATTCGTTTGTCGTGCTACTTTTTCGTCCTTTCTTTGTAGATCCTCGCATTTTCATAAGCGTCTAATCTTAGTTCTTCTAATTCATTTATGTCGAGGATCCTTTTCTCACCTGCCGCAGTGTAGCTTAGGTTTAGAGTTTTAATTTCCCAGTAAGCTTTGTGTTCAATTTCCACTGGCAGGTGGCATGACTTACCATAGATGAGTTTAAAGGGTGTTGTACCTATTGGCATCTTGAACGCTGTCCGGTAGGCCCATAATGCTTCAGGTAACTTAGTCGACCAGTCCTTTCTTGACGTGGCAACAGTTTTTTCCAATATTTGTTTTGTTTCTCGATTTGAGACTTCCACTTGTCCGCTTGTCTGGGGGTGGTATGGTGTTGCTACGCGGTGTTTCACCCCATATTTGGTTAGGAGTTTATCAAAGATTCTTGATATGAAGTGGGAGCCACCGTCGCTTATGACTTGCTTGGGTACACTAAACCTTGGGAATATAATGTTTTTTAAGAGTTTAATCACGACTCTAGTATCGTTTGTTGGAGAAGCTATTGCTTCAATCCATTTTGAAACGTAATCTACAACCACGAGTATATATTTGTTACCGAATGAGGACGGAAATGGTCCCATGAAGTCTATTCCCCATACATCAAAGACTTTGACTTGTAGAATGCCAGTCTGAGGCATCTCATTGCGTCTGGATATGTTTCCAGTGCGTTGGCATCGATCGCAGTTAAGGATGGCTATGTGCACATCTTTCCATAAATTTGGCCAATAGAAACCAGACTGCAAAATTTTGGCACATGTCTTTGATGTGCTTGCATGTCCTCCGTAAGGAGCATCATGACAATGAGAAATAATGTTTTCAATTTCGTTTTCTAGGACGCATCGTTGGAAAATACCATAGGCACTTCTCTTGAATAGTAAAGGTTCATCTCAAAAGTAATGTTTCAAATCGTGAAAGAATTTTTTCTTCTGTTGATAAGTCATATCAGGGGGTAGGATTTTGGAAGCCAAGTAATTTGCTATATCCGTATACCATGGTAAGGTTTGATTAGTTCGAACAGAGACCACGTTTTCGTTTACATCATTATTTATTGCGTCTTGGCTTTCTTGTGAATTACGGCTAACAACTTGTGTGTCAAGTTCTAAAAGCAATTGATTTGGATTCAGTTCAGGTGGTTCTTCGCTGGCATCTCCTAAGTCCATCTGAGCTAACAGACGTTCATACGGGAAGTCATCGTTAATGGGTACTTCTTTTGGTGTCGGCCTTTCCATTCGGGATAAATGGTCGGCTACTATGTTTTCGGTACCTTTCTTATCTTTAATTTCTAAATCGAACTCTTGTAGAAGCAGAATCCATCTCAATAGTCTCGGCTTTGAATCTTGCTTGGTTAAGAGATATCTAATAGCTGCGTGGTCTGTATAAATGATTATTTTTGCGCCTACTAGGTAGGAGCGAAATTTGTCTAGTGCAAAGACTACAGTTAAAAGTTCTTTTTCCGTAGTTGCGTAATTCATCTGTGCATGGTCCAAGGTTCTTCTAGCATAGTATATCGCATGAAGATTCTTATCTCTTCGTTGTCCCAGGACTGCACCTACGGTGTAATCACTTGCGTCGCACATGATTTCAAATGGAAGTCTCCAATCAGGTGGTTGCATGATTGGTGCGGATATAAGAGCTGATTTTAATTAGTTAAATGCTTTTAGGCATTTGTCATTGAAATCGAATTCAACGTCTTTCATAAGGAGGGTAGTTAGAGGTTTTGATATTTGCGAGAAATCTTTTATGAATCGTCGGTAGAAACCAGCGTGTCCTAAGAAACTGCGTATTTCTCTTACTGTTTTAGAGGGTTGCAAGTTTTCTATGACTTCGATCTTAGCTTTATCGACTTCAATCCCCTTTTCAGACACAACGTGTCCTAGTACGATTCCTTGTTTTACCATAAAGTGGCACTTTTCCCAATTCAGAACGAGGTTAACTTTTACGCATCTATCAAAAACTTTCTCTAAATTTATTAGACAATCTTCAAAACTCTCTCCACATACAGAAAAGTCGTCCATAAAGACCTCCATAATGTTGTCTATGAAATCAGCAAAGATTGCCATCATGCACCTCTGAAATGTGGCGAGAGCATTGCATAATCCAAACGGCATTCGTCGGTAGGCGAAAGTTCCATAAGGACATGTGAATGTTGTTTTCTCTTGGTCATCGGGGTGAATAGGAATTTGAAAGAATCCTGAGTAACCGTCTAGATAACAGTAATGAGAGTGCTTAGCTAATCGCTCAAGCATTTGATCGATGAACGGTAGAGGAAAATGGTCCTTGCGAGTGGCCTTGTTTAGCTTCCTATAGTCAATACACATTCTAGCTCCGCTTATAGTTCGTTCTGCTACAGCTTCGCCTGCTTTGTTTTTTGTTACTATTATACCACCTTTCTTTGGTACACAGTGGACTGGGCTTACCCATTGACTATCAGAGATCGGGTATATGATTCCTGCATTCAGAAGTTTTTTTACTTCATCTTTAACTACGGTGCTCCATATTGGGTTAATTCTTCGTTGATGTTCTCTAGAAGATTTGCAGTCATTTTCCAGCATAATACGATGCATGCAAATGGAAGGACTTATTCCTTTGAGATCTGTAATGTTGTATCCCAAGGCGGATGGATATTTTCTTAAGACTTGTAATAATTTGTCTGTTTCTTGTTGTCCTAGGTCCGCGTTGACAATTACAGGTCGTTTTAACTCAGTGTCAAGGAATTCATATCTAAGGGTCTTAGGTAATGGCTTAAGACCCAATGCTGGTTTTCTTGGACAAGGCATGTGATCGGGTGTCAGAGCTAAGCATTCACTCAGATTGTCGTCTCGGTATTCGGGACACCATTCGTTATCTTCGAATATAAGAGGTGTGGGAATCTTCATGGTTTCAGAACAAGGTATCGGTTCCCATTCAATTTCTCTTACGCATTCGTCCACGATGTCTACCAGATAACATGTGTCATCTATGGCAGGCACTTGTAAGAATTGTGTCAGAATAAATTCGACTTTCTCTTCACCTACTTCAAAGGTTAGTTTGCCCCTTTTTGCATCTATGATAGCTCCAGCAGTAGCTAAGAATGGTCTTCCTAAAATGATAGGTGTACTTTCGTCTTCTCTAATGTCCATGATTATGAAATCTGTAGGGATGTAGAATTGACCTATCCGTACAGGAACGTTTTCTAAGATTCCTACTGGGGATTTGACAGAGTGATCCGCCAATTGAACGGACATCTTTGTTGGTCTTAGTTCACCCATTTCCAGTTTGTTGCATATGGATAAAGGCATAACGCTAATACTAGCTCCTAAATCGCATATGGCTTTGTCTATGACAAACTTACCTATATGACATGTGTTGTACCCCAAAATTTGCCCTCCCATAATCTTCAAAGTTATGACAAGCAAATGGTCCAAGGTCTACTCAAGGGCTACACAGTCAACCATCCTCCTAAGCCAGTCAAATTAGGGTTTTGGTTCCTGCAAGGAAGTTGAGGTTTTCAAGGGCTCAATCAAGTCCCATATGCTCATACACATTGTCAAGCACCTACATGTCAAGTTTCAAGGCTCACAAGGTCAAGTTGCACAGTCAAAAACCCTAATTGCTCCACAGTCAACTGTAGGGGCAAAATGGTCATTTGTCAGTCAAAAGTCAAAAATTTTGGTCAACATCTCATTTTGAAGCCACAATCATCATTTGGTCAAGTCTTGACCATGATCTCACAAGAATGGCTCAAAAATCATCAAGGTGTCAAAAGTTTCTATTTTTGGACAGCTGAAAAGTCAACTGTAACTTGACCAAGGCATAACTTTTTCATGGTTCATCAGAAAAATCCCATCCAAAGCTCATTTTGAAGGGGATGACATTTACTACAACTCATCTTCACATTCCAAGTCCAAGAAATGCTCTCACAAAAAGTTATCAATTTCAACATTATAGGTCATTTTCAAAAGTCAACAAAAAGGGACTTTAAGTCAAAGACCATAACTTGAGATTGGTAAATCAAAATGACATGGGACAAAAGACATTGGTTAGAGGACTTCAAGACCTTTCCAAAATGTTCAAGAACATGTTCATAACTTCAAAATTGAGCAAGATATGCATTGGAGAAGTTGGGAAATTTTTGTGAAATGGCCAAAATCAATTATCCTTGAAACTTCATTTTTGACAAAAGGGGCCCACTTTTTCCACTTGATTCAGCTTGGCCATGCTTCCCACGTGTCCCACAAATTATTTCAAGATTTAAAATTAATTTTTCCATTTTTATTTGATTTTATTTGATTTAATTCATTTTAAATCTTTTAAAATCAAATAAAAATCAAGAAAATTAATAAAAGGGAATATTTTGTGTTGAATAACTTTGAATCACCATCATGACCATTCCAATTTCGTGCAAGGGCCTAAATAAAGCAAGAATTCAAATTTTGGCTCAAAAATGGAAAGTGCTTCAATGGAGTTTATGGAAAATCCCAAGCATGAATGCATTGTGTTATTGGCCTTAACTCTGATCAAAACACATTACATAACATGTATGCAAGCCATCACAAACAGATTCACGACCAAAAAAGCTCCCAGGCGGCCAAACGCATTTTCAAAATTTCAAGCAAAAAAGCAAATCTGAAAACCTAGTTGCAGCGCCTCTCAAGCCTCCATTCCAATCCAAACATATTCCTGGTATCCCTAGGAAGCTTTGGCAATCAGAACCAAGCACAATCACTCAAGAAATCGTGCCATAAACCTCTTCCGGTTTGCTTTATTTTTCAAAATCGTATATCACATTTCATAAGCATTTAACCCATTTTCTTTGTTGTTTTGTGTTTCTAGGGGCTTTCTGAAGCTAATAGGATGATTCAATTGCATTCTAATGCATTATAGCATGATTCACCATTGAAACATTTTAGGTTTTTTCAAGCTTCAAATTGGGGATTTCCCCATACTGTAAAATTGGAACCTCAAACTGCCATGGTTGAATTGAGAAAGATGAGACGAATCCATTGAGCTATTCGCGCCCTTTTTATAGGGTGTAAGGAGCTAATCGCTATTTTTATTTTCACTGCATTTTGTGGGGGTTTAAAACCCCCGATATTTATTTATGTTACAGGGACAAACTGAGAAGAAGGTTGGCGTTGCAAGACCTGATTGGAAGGTTCAAATTCACACGCGCATTTTTTTTGTTTTTAGCATATAATGTTTTTATTCTATATAATATTTCGTTCCCATGTTATTTACAAACGCGTGCAATGGATCAGTTGGTAGGAAGGTGGCTTGGTAAATGCTGGGACCTGGGTTCGAATCCCAGGTCCCCCAAATGCTTGATATCATTTTATTTTACATGTTCACATGCAGACTTTCAAAAGCAGGCACACCATGAACTTCAGGCAATCAAGCGCCAACTGGCCATAATCACAGATCCAAAGGCCACAAAAGAGGCTCACTATATGCTTCAGTCAATGGATGCACACACGAGTAGAAAAGTCAACGAGGCCTTTGTCTTAATGGGCCCAGATTCAGCATTTCACCCCATTCCTGGCCCAACACCCCCTTCCACTTGGTTCTTTATTTTTTTTCTCATTTTTATTTTGTCCATTTAATTTCTTGCCTTTTTCTATTTTTTTATTACTAATAATTAATTTAATTAATCATTTTCATAAAAAAACAAAAAAATATAATTAACACTTTTATTATTATTATTCATTATTTTGTAAATAAATCATAATTGAACTAGTTTTTAATTAGGCCATTTAAACATTTTAATAATTAAAATAGATTTAGATTTAGGTTAACCTAGAATTTTAGTTCTTTTTCTATTTTATTTTAATAAAAAATATAAAAAAAAGAAAACAAAATGTATTTTCTTGTAATTAAAATAATTAATTAGTTTCCATTTCCTTTAATTACCAAAAAAGACCAAAAAAATTAATTTCTTTTCTTAAAAGGGTCAAAACCCTTAGAACATTCCGATTTAATTTTATTCGCGCGCATTTTAATTTTAATTCCTTATTTTTGATTATTATGTAATTTCTCCGGATATGTAATAGTAAATAGGACCTTTTACTGTCTTTTTTTTATTTTCCGTATTTATTTACTTAAAACGGGTCTTTGTAAATTTTTGGCGATGTATAGACCCGCGCCTTGTAATAGCGTAGGATTTACGTTTCCGCAATTTATTTTCCACACCCCCTTTAACTGTTAACTTGCATGAAAGAATGAATGGCCCAAATAAAATCAAAGCGTAGCTCACCAAATGCATGACAAGATAAATCATAACTGAAAACAATACACAAATTCACACACCACTCTTAGGGTACGCCTCACTGTTGCCTTGCCCCTCGAAACGTGGTCGTCGAGTATAGGACGTTTTAGTAAGTCCTTATGTCCATGACCCATGGCATAAGGGTAGCTTCTAAGGTGTCCTACTGTTGCTCTGGTGGCCACACTGTCCCTACAAACAAATTGACCCGAACACCTCCAACGGTGGTGCTACCTACCTCTCAATGGTGGGATGGCACTACCTTAAGGACATTTACACAGCCTAATTCCTTAGGGTAGGTAGATGACTCATAGATACTTGCTCTAATTCAAAACAAATCAAAACTTCTTTTCACACCGACACTTTTCAAAAAAGCTTTCAAAACGATTTTTCAAACACTCTTGAGGACTGATACAAGAGTCGATCTGAAACTTTCAAAGAAACTTTTTCAAACCCACTCACACTTGAAAAGCAAACAAACATTTTGAAAACACAAATGATCAAGTATCTAAGAGCCCATGGATAACCATGGATAGAAAGGGTGCTAACACCTTCCCTTTCTATAAATCTACCTCCCGAACCGAGAGATAATCTCATAAGGAATTTTGCTGTGCTTTTGTCCTATCCATGTTGGAGAAAATAAAAGACGGTGGCGACTCTTGCTTCCGCGACATTTCGCGAACCAGCGTTAAACAGTCAGTTCCAGATCCACCGATCACAAAACTGGCGACTCTGCTGGGGACTTCTTATAAAGTGAGGTGTACCTTAGGACTAAGATCACTTGTGTTTTCAATTGTTGTGCTTGTTTGCTTTATTATTGTGGGCTTCATCGGAGTTACATAGATCCTAACCCGGATCTGGGGATACCCAGTTAGGTAGCATAAGCTGTGAGGGACCTGTCCGGCGTAGACCGACACGGGTGAAGCAGTGGCTACATTGGTGTGGCACCTTGGTCTGTACCGATATCCCTTGTGTCACAACAAGGAGAATATGGGTCTTCTGAGGAGTCATTAAGCACCAACCGACCTTAGAACCTTAAATGACCCAACTTGGCCATAGAACAGTAGCAGTATGCTACACCCATTGAGGCTAAACTCTCGTGATGGTTCTGGCTGCAAGAAAAGATTGCGATGCTGGAGTTATGACCGATTGAGGGTAGTCAGTGATATTGGGATCCTCTAGAACCCGGTTACTTCTGATAGGACAGGTCTTAACCAACAAACTGAAAGAGGGTAATACCTAGACCCCATGCTGGCCTAAACTCTAAGGGCTTGTCTTGTGTGACTTGTGTGATTTATCATGTTTGCCTTTGTGAATATTTGTGGTGTGCTTTATCATAACATCATGCCATCATAAACATTGCATGCATCCTGCATAAGGACTGACCATTTCAAAGACAAAAGGGTTTCACCTTTGCTCTGTTTTGTAGGATATCATGATGCTTATGCGAAGGAACACTATCCGGTTCAATTTTGTTCACCCACCTGAGTTGCTTGAAGAGTTGGTTAGCAGAATTCTAAATACTACTTCCTTCATCCAGAGGCATGGTTCTCTTCTCAGTTTAGTCACGACAAAGTGGGACCAACAACTGATGAGTGTCCTGACCCAGTTTTATGACCCTCTGTACCAGTGCTTCACCTTTCAAGACTTCCAGCTGGTCCCTACCCTGGAAGAGTTCTCTGATTTGCTTGGTATCCCTATCTTGGATCAGACTCCCTTCACTGGTTGGGAAAAGACTCTTAGGCTCGAGGAGATTGATGCAGCCCTTCCCTTGACCAACCAGGAGGTAATGGACAACTGGGTGACTAGAAGCAGAGTTAAGGGCTTCTTGGCTAAGTTTCTGATTGGTAAAGATAATAGTTTCTGGAATGACCTAGACTTCAGGGCGTACGAGGACATTCTGGATCTCTTAATCTATGGGCTAGTATTGTTTCCAAATCCTGATAACTTTGTCAATATCAATGCCATAAGGATCTTCATGTCTCGGAACCCTGTACCCACTCTCTTGGGTGATGTCCTGCAACAACTCTATGCTCGTACTGCCCGAAGACGAGGAACTCTGGGGTGTTGTACTCCTTTGTTGGTGAGGTGGTTTATTTCACACCTTCCCAAGTTCGTGCTAAAGAACCAAGAAGGAAGAGGCTGGGCTCATAGGTTAATGTCTCTCACTGATAATGACATCATTTGGACTCTCAGAGGTTTAGATGAGGTGGCTGTTATTGATCGCTACGGAGAATATCCTAATGTTCCATTGATTGGCACTCAGGGCGGAATCTCTTATAATCCATGTTTAGCTCTCCGTCAGTTTGGAAGAGCCAGAAGAGCAGGACCTCATGAGATGCTGGTGCCTCACATCAGTTTTGAGTTTCAGAAAGATAGTGACGAGCTACATCGTAGATTCATTAAAGCTTGGGACAGAATTCACAAAGCTGACCCACAAGAGCTGGGACCGAAGACTTCTCTACCTATGGAGGCCTACTACAAATGGGTCCGCATCCGTGCTCAAAATTTAGGTATGCCATATGAAGCTGTCAGACCCATCATTCTTGAGTATCCTAATAGAGATGGGGCTCCTCCAACTATTCTCCCTCCTCAGATACCCACTAATGTTGATACCCTAAAGAGGTCTTGGGCGCAACTACAGGAAGAGCGGGATTACTATCGGGAAAAGTTCAACGAACAGGAACAGAAGATCCAGAAGCTGACCAAGCAATTGGAGAACGAGCGAACCCTGAATGACTATATCCGTACTGAGAAGAGGAGGCCATGGGAGCACTGATGGGCTTTGGATGTTTCTTTTACAGCTTTATTTCCTTTTCAGTATTTTCATCCTTGTAACGCCTAAGGGCAAATTGTTGAACAATTTAAAGTTTAAATCTAATAAAGTGTGTTCCTTTTGTTTACAAAGTTGATTCCCGGTTGTCTTTGAAAACATAATTCATACGCATTTCATTCATCATATGCATTACAGGTGCCCCTTTTTCCTACAGGTTTCTTAATCTCCTTCGCTATTTATTTCAGCACTCAAGCATCATGAATCCTGAACTCACTACCGAGCAAGCTATCAAGGCCCTCCAGGTCCAGAATGCCCAATTTCAGGAGATGGTCATGAACTTGGCCCAGGGACAACAAGAGCTGAAGGCTTTGCTTCTGAAGAAGAATAAGAAGAAGAAGAGGACTGTGCTATTCAACACTGGGCGCAGACTCGGGAACACATTGCAGAATGAAGCTGAGAAGACTACTCCATCTGTGGGGGAAGGTAGTCACCAGGGGAGAGAGGTCCCTAGTCCTGTGGTCTCTGACACTGAGACAGACTTCAATGACGAACAGTACCCTCCTGCTGAGGACCGGTACAAGCAGCTGGAGGACAGATTAAATGCTATGGAGATTCAACGTGTGCCTGGGTTGGATTTCGGAGACTTGGGGTTATCTTCTGGGGTGGTGATCCCACACAAGTTCAAGGCTCCTGCCTTTGTGAAGTATGACGGGGCTTCCTGTCCCAAGATGCACCTCCGCTCTTATGTAAGGAAGATCCAGCCTTACACAGCAGACAAGAACTTATGGATCCACTTCTTCCAGGAGAGTCTTTCAGGGACTCACCTCGAATGGTTCTATCAGCTAGATGGAACCAACATTCGTAACTGGGAGGATCTGGCCACTGCTTTTTACAAGCAGTATCAATACAATTCTGACCTCGCTCCTATGCGTACCCAACTCTAGGGTATGTCACTGGGAACGGGTGAAGGTTTTAAGGAGTACGCACAGAAATGGAGAGACCTGGCTGGCAGGGTGGAGCCACCATTGACGGACCTGGAGTTGGTGGATATGTTCTTGGGGACCCTATCTGGTCCATTCTTCAATCATCTCATTGGTAATTCTTCTGCTGGGTTTACTGACCTGATCCTGACTGGTGAGAGGATCGAGGCTGGTATAAAATCGGGGAAGATACAGAAGGTTGCCTCCTCAAATGCTGAAAAGAAGCCCTTCAAGAAGGAGGCAAGTGCTGTGTATGGTCCAAGAAGGCAGAACAAACCTGAACGCCGCCAAGATGTTAACGCGGTGGTTATTTCTAAGCCTGCTGCTGCTCCTCAGCAATACAACCAGCCCAGAGCTGAGAGGCCCAAACGGCAGTATACTCGGCTCAGCATGACTCTCTCTCAGATCCTGCCGCAACTGCTGTCAACTAGCCTGGTAATTGTCAAAGAGGCTCCGAAGATGGTAAACACAGCATCTCCGAAATACAACCCCAACGCCCGTTGCGCGTATCACTCTGATAGCCCGAGACATTCTACTGATGATTGCTGGGCCCTGAGGAATAAGGTTCAAGACCTTATTGATGCTAAAGAGGTTCAGTTTGAGGCGCCCGAGAAGCCTAATGTGGTGACTGCTCCCATGCCTAACCATGGAGTAAATGCTATTGGGGATGAAGACGAAGTGGAAGAATCCGAGTTTGACAGCTGGATCTACCCGGCAACCAACGGTGGACCTAGCAACTGGACTACCAAGGACTCCTTACCTGTTACTTTTGTCACGCAGTAATGAACTTCTTTGTTTTGGATTTGTAATAAACAATAATTTGAAACTTTATGGCCCGGTGTCTTACCCGGGGCACCGTGGTTTTATCTGTGAGGGCTTTTGTTTGTCACTTTCATATATCATGAATAAAAGCATTGGACGTTTTTTCACATTTCAAATCTTGCGCTCCCTTTCTTTCTTTATATATTGCAAAACAGCTATATTTACACACACTCACTCATACAGGTTTCAATCCACTCTGGATCTCACTGGTAACGACTCTGCTACTGCCAGTTATGACTTCGAAAATCCGATCAACTTAGCCGAAGACGAAGGTGAAGATGATTGCGAAGTGCCTGGAGAACTTGCATGATTGTTACTCCAAGAAGAGAGGGCCATTCAACCACATGAAGAGCCAGTGGAAACGGTAAATCTGGGTACTGAGACAGACAGAAAGGAAGTCAAGATTGGTGCTAATCTAGAGCTCAGTGTGAAACAACGGCTGATCCAGATGCTGCATGGCTACATGGAAATCTTTGCCTGGTCTTACGAAGACATGCTTGGGTTGGATACCGACATTGTGGTTCATCACCTGCCTACCAAGGAAGACTGCCCTCCGGTTGAGAAAAAGGTCCGCCGTATGCGTCCAGAGATGTCCGAGAAGATCAAAGCTGAGGTTATGAAGCAATTTGATGTCAGGTTTCTAGCAGTGACTTCTTACCCTCAGTGGGTTGCCAATGTGGTGCCGGTACCGAAGAAAGATGGTAAGGTCAGAATGTGTGTCGATTACAGGGATCTGAACAGGGAAAGCCCCAAGGATGACTTCCCCCTACCTCACATTGACGTTCTGGTTGATAATACTGCTCAGTACAAGGTGTTCTCCTTCATGGACGGTTTTTCAGGTTATAATTAGATTAAAATGGCTCCTAAAGACATGGAGAAGACTACCTTTGTTACTCAGTGGGGCACCTTCTGCTACAAGGTCATGCCGTTCGGGTTGAAAAATGCTGGGGCAACCTACCAACGTGCCATGGTTGCTTTATTTCATGACATGATCCATCATGAGATAGAAGTATATGTCGACGATATGATTGCAAGGTCTCAGACTGAGGAGGAACACCTTGACCATCTACAGAAGCTGTTTGACCGTCTGAAGTTGTACAAGCTGAGGTTGAATCCAAACAAGTGCACCTTTGGGGTAAGGTCTGGAAAGTTGCTAGGCTTCGTCGTGAGCGACAAAGGTATTCAAGTGGACCCTGCCAAGGTTAAAGCCATACAAGAGATGCCAGCTCCCAAGACAGATAAAGAAGTCAGAGGCTTTCTAGTACGTCTGAATTATATTGCCCGATTCATCTCGCATCTAACTGCCACCTGTGAACCAATCTTCAAGCTGCTGAAGAAAGATCATGTAGTACGTTGGAATGATGAATGTCAGGCCGCTTTTGACAGAATCAAAGAGTATCTCCAAGAACCACCCATTCTTATGCCACCGGTTGAAGGGAGACCTCTAATACTATACCTGATAGTACTTGACAGCTCAATGGGGTGTGTGCTGGGGCAGCATGACGAGTCTGGCCGAAAAGAGCATGCCATTTATTACCTTAGAAAAAAGTTTACCGACTGTGAGACCCGATACTCACTGCTCGAGAAAACTTGCTGCGCTTTGGTATGGGCTGCTCGCCGGCTGAGAAAGTATATGCTAACTCACACTACCCTGTTAATCTCAAAGATGGATCCGATAAAGTACATATTTGAAAAGCCTGCTCTGTCTGGGAGAATAGCAAGATGGCAAATGATCTTGACAGAATACGACATCCAGTACACAACTCAGAAAGCTATCAAAGGAAGTGTATTGGCAGACCATTTGGCACACCAGGCAGTAGATGACTACCAATCAATGAACTTCGAGTTTCCAGACGAGAGTATCATGATAGTAACTGATTGTGAAGTACCTGGACCGGATGAAGGACCTGAGGAAGGATCCCAATGGTCTATGCACTTTGACGGAGCCTCCAACGCTTTGGGTAATGGTATCGGCGCTGTGATCATATCCCCTCAAGGCACTCATACTCCACTCACTGCCCGACTATGTTTCAACTGCACCAACAACATGGCGGAGTATGAGGCATGCATCATGGGTCTCCAAGCTGCGATTGACTTAAGGATCAAGTTTCTGAGTGTCTTCGGAGATTCCGCTCTCGTGATCAATCAGATCAAAGGCGAGTGGGATACGAAACACCCAAATCTTATTCCTTACAAAGAATGTGTGTTGACATTGATCCCCCATTTCAGAGATAACTTTTGAACATTTCCCAAGAGAGGAGAATCAGTTGGCGGACGCGTTAGCTACGATGTCTTCTATGTTCAAAGTCAAATGGGACAATGAGGCTCCCCGAATCATCATCTGGAAACTGGACGAACCTGCATACTGTTGTGATCTTGAGGCTGAGGCAGTAACTGAAAAACCCTGGTATCATGAGGTGAAGAGATATCTGGAAGCTCAAGAATATCCTGAAGGTACATCTGTCAATGACAAGAAGTTTCTGAGAAGGTTCGCAGCGAAGTTCTTCCTCAGCAATGGCATTCTGTACAAGAGAAACCATGACTCAACCTTACTGCGTTGTGTGGACAAAGCTGAAGCAGAAAGGATCATGGCAGAGCTACATGAAGGTACCTTCGGAATGCATTCCAGTGGACACATCATGGCAAAGAAGATCCTTCGGGCAGGATATTTCTGGTCCACAATGGAAGCTGACTGTTACCAACATTCTCGGACATGTCATAAATGCCAGATTTATGCAGATAAGGTGCATGTTCCTTCAGTCCCTCTGAATGTCTTGACATCACCTTGGCCTTTTGCAATGTGGGGTATTGATATGATCGGCGAGATTAAACCTACGGCATCCAACGGGCATCGCTTCATCCTGGTGGCGATTGATTACTTTACAAAGTGGGTGGAAGCAGCTTCCTATGCTACGGTAACCAAGAATGTTGTGGCACGGTTCATTCGACACAACCTGATCTGTCGATACGGCGTCCCGGAAAGGATCATTACGGACAACGGTACCAATCTTAATAACAAGATGATCACTGAGCTCTGCGAGCAGTTCAAGATACATCACCATAACTCTTCTCCTTACCGACCGAAGATGAATGGGGCTGTAGAAGCGGCAAATAAGAATATCAAGAAGATTGTGCAGAAGATGACAGTGACCTATAAAGATTGGCACGAGATGTTACCGTTCGCTCTTCATGGGTACCGTACCTCAGCAAGAACGTCAACCGGGGCAACACCTTTTTCCTTGGTCTACGGCATGGAGGCAGTCTTACCGATTGAGGTGCAGATACCCTCTCTCTGGATAATGAAGGATGCAGATCTGAGCGAAGATGATTGGATCGAGACACGACTTGATTAGTTAAATCTAATTGACGAAAAGAGACTCACTGCTATTTATCATGGTCAAACGTACCAAAAACGGATGATCAGGGCATTTAACAAGAAAGTCAGACCACAAGAGTATCAAGTTGGGGACCTGGTAATCAAGCGCATCATCCTACCTCAAAGTGATCCCAGGGGCAAATGGACCCCTACGTATGAAGGGCCATTTGTGGTTAAACATGTGTTCTTAGGAGGAGCCATGATTCTAACTACCATGGATGGTGACGATCTTCCTCACCCCGCCAATGCAGACATAGTAAAAAGATACTACGCATGATAAAAGACCCGCTAGGTTGACATACCTAGGCAAAAATTAGGGCTTCCCGGCGAACCAAAAGGGTTCGGGTAAAATGAGGGATGAAATGAAAAAAATTTGTACACCCGGCAAGTTGAAAACCTGAAAAGGCGGCTTGGGAAAAAATGGGTATCCCGGTGGACTGAAAACCCGAAAGGGCGGTCCAGGCAAAAGTTAGGGATTAAAGCGTAATACTATGTCTCATTGGATCACCTTGCATCCAGAATCCGGTATCAACCTCAAGTTCAGACGGCATCGATCAATCAGCTTCATCTTCAACCGAGCAGCAAAGTGATGAGACGCTCGAGGATATAAAGGCGATAGCAGAGTGGGAACCCAGTGGGATTATTCTTTTCACATAGCTGTTTTGTATACTTTGTAAAATTGTATAAACGATGTTTGTTCGGCGGCGTTCTCTTACTAGGAAGTCAGCCCCTTGTACAAAAAACGCCCATTTACATGCTGTGATCGGTGGATCTGGAACTGACTTTTTAACGCTGGTTCGCGAAATATCGCGGAAGCAAGAGTCGCCACCGTCTTTTATTTTCTCCAAATGGAAAGGACAAAAGCACAGAAAAATTCCTTATAGAGATTGCTCTCGGTTCGGGAGGTAGATTATAGAAAGGGAAGGTGTTAGCATCCTTTCTATCCATGGTTATCCATGGGCTCTTAGATACTTGCTCACTTGTGTTTTCAAAAATGGTTTGTTTGCTTTTCAACTGTGGGTTTTAAAAAGTTTCTTTGAAAATTTCAGTTCGACTCTTGTATCGGTCCTCAAGAGTGTTTGAAAAATGCTTTCGAAAGCTTTTTGAAAATGTGTTGGTGTGAAAAGTATTTTTGATTTGTTTTGTTTTTAATTAGAGCAAGTATCTATGAGTCATCTACCTACCCTAAGGAATTAGGCTGTGTAAATGTCCTTTAGGTAGTGCCATCCCACCATTGAGAGGTAGGTAGCACCACCGTTGGAGGTGTTCGGGTCAATTCGAGGTTCGGGACATGGTGATCACCAGAGCAATGGGAAGACACCTTAGAAGCTACCCTCATGCCAGGTTCCCGGATCATGAGGACTTACTAAGACATCCTCTACTCGACGATCACCTTTCGAGGCAAGGCAACAGTGAGGCGTACCCTAGGGGTGGTGTGTGATTTGTGTGTCGTTTTCATTTATTTTTGTCTTTTGTCAAAGTGATCTATGCGTTTGTTTTTATTTTATCATTCATTCTTGCATGTCATTATTAATAGTTAAAAATTGCGAGAAATATAAAGTTCCTAAACTATTACAAAGGCGCGGGTCCACATCGCCAAATTAAACCAGGACCCGATTTGACATAAAATAAAGAAATAAAATGCGGGAAATATAAAATGTCCGAGTTACATGGCTTGAGCAATTACATAATATTTGAAAGAAAATAAATGTGCGAAAGAAATAAAAATAGAACGTTCGAGGGCGTTGGACCCTTTAAAGAAATTAAATGAAATTAAAAAGCTAATTAATTATTTAATAAAAGGAAAGAAATGTTTTTTAGTTTTTTTGTATTTATGAAATAAAGAAAATTAAAATTAAAAGAAACTCTAATTCTAAGTTTTTTTAATTATTAATGAAAATGTTAAAGTTTAACCTAATTTACTAAATATTTAATGTACATGTTTATTTACAAAAATATTTAATAATTAATAACAATAATAATAAGAAAAAATTATTTATTAAAAAGATGATGAAAAGTTAAAAACCCTAATTTCTACATATTTTAATTTATTAAGAAAAAGACTTAAGTTTTAAAACCTAATTTAACTAAATTAATTATTTAACATTTATTTACAAAAATATTTAATAAGTAAATTAATTAACATATTCTTAGTTTTTGATTTTCTGGTTTTATATTATAAAAATTAATTCATGAATTTAAAGAAAACAATTAAAACAATTAAAAGAATGAAAAAGGAAAATCAAATAAAAAATAAAAATGATGCAAACCATGGGGGGTTCTGGCCCTTTTTGGAGGTGAATTGGAGTGGTTTGACCATTTGTGTTCTGGCTGTTGGCCATTTGTGTTCTGGCCTCATCATACATAAGTTGTTCTACTTTGGCCATTTGGCTTTTGGCTTTTGGCCATTTGTGTTTTGGCCTCAACGTTCCTTAATGAACCTGCATGGGATCTTGTCTAAATCTGTAGTGTTGAATCTCATGAACACATTAAATAAAATCATAAAATGAAAATAAAGCCAATATATGAAGAAATTTAATGTTTAGGCACAATATGGCATGTATGAATGATTATACTCTTTTAATCATGGAGATCAAATCAATCTTACCCTTACTGGAAAATTAGTGACCTGGATGCTTTTATGCCTTACTGGAAAATTAGGATCATGGAGATCAAGTCAGCCTTATCCTTACTAAAGAAGTAGTGAGGTATTGGTTTGTAACTGTGATGGCTTGTTTGTAGTGAGAGAGGGATTTGTAATAAGGATTTCAAGTTTTAGGGTTCTTGAAAGAGTTTGATATTCTAACAGTGTTGTGGCAATGTTTTTTTCTCTCTTCTTTTCTCCTCTTCCCTGGTTTGTGTGAAAAGAAGGTGATTATATAATGGAAATTAGGGTAAAACAAATGGGCTTTGAATGTGCAATTGGGCCTCCAATATTCACTTGAATTCGTCACTTTCCAGGATAAATCGCAGGGACTTAAGTGCATTTTTTGAAGTTGAAATGTGAAATCAAAATGTAGCTGACATCGATAACTAACTCCTGTCCGAAAATCGGCTCAATCGGATAAACGGTGAATTAGTTATGAATTTTTGAAGTTTCAGCTCAGACAAACTTATTTTGGGCTCCAGTGTCGACTCTGACACGTTCTTCAATAAAAAACTGGTATTGATCGGAGCATAATCCGGTCTCGACTTTTGAAGCAAAGTTTTAGATCTATGAGTCAGTGACCTTGTGTAAAAATATGAGTCCAATCCGATAAAAATTGACCGAGTTATGAATTTTCGAAGTTTTGGCCCAGATGAAATAATATTCAGCATTCAGGATTTTCGGCGCGTCGCGCACTCTGAGCAAAAAACGAAGGCCTTTTGAATACCGTTTGAACTCAATACCTTCTGTGAAAATGTAGCC
The DNA here is from genome assembly GCA_948472305.1 of Vicia faba. Classification (NCBI taxonomy): domain Eukaryota; kingdom Viridiplantae; phylum Streptophyta; class Magnoliopsida; order Fabales; family Fabaceae; genus Vicia; species Vicia faba. The sequence continues at coordinate 89,088 of CATIWC010000855.1, read as the reverse complement.
AACTCAATTTTTGAAATTTTGGCGTCAGAACCAGCTCGATACGATGAAAATCGACCAAGTTATGATTTTTTGAACATGACGCAAATAAACTTCTGTCACAAATTTTCTGCACGAAAATACTTGATAAATCCACATTTTTGAAGACCTTCTGATCGAAATTGGCTTCCAGCCGTGAGAGATGAAAACGTAGATAATGTCAAGACGGAATTTTGGCCACCGGAACGGGTTCAAAACGAGTCACGATCTTCAAGTTATGAATTTTTTAGCGCGTAAAAACTGCACTTTCAGCACACTTTTTCACTATATTTCTTCAAGAAAACTCACACATTCGGATACCTTCTTTAAAGAATTGACTCTTGAGCCGAACCTGAATTTGAGAATATGTTATCAGAGATATCTTGGCGAAAGAACACCTGAATATAACGCGCCGGGTTGGACTTGTGAATTTTCTTGAAATGTTTTGAGAAATATGGGAGGGCAAATTTTGGGGTACAACAGTTGCCCCTGTTCAATCTTCTTAGACCTGAGGATGCAGATTGGCTGACGTGCCTTTCGTAATCCGAAGGTGGAAGATGATTGAACACTAGAGTGCCTAGAAATTTGCGCTCACATAGTAGTGTGACGGGGGAATGGGCTTATAGATGCCATTTAGAGATTGATGGATAGGATGATGGGCTTATAGATGTCATACTAAGAGATGATGGGTAGGTGGATGGGCTTATAGATGCCATCTGGGTGTCGATCGCGTAAGAGATTCCTTAGCGACAACTTGCGTACCTGAAAAAGAAAATGATTACCTGGCCTGTTTACAGGAGCTGGTCTTCAAACTCTTTGTATAGATGTGCCCTGACTGGTTACAGGAATCGAATCTGGAGCTTCAAACGGTGATGAATGAACCAGGGATGGTTACTACCTCAACAGGAACGGTGAGAGAACCTTGGACGATTACTACATCAACAGGAACGCTGAGAGAATCTTGGACGATTACTACCTCAACAGGAACGCTGAGAGAATCTTGGGCGACTTCAACCTCAACAGTAATCATTGAGTGAATCTTGGGCGACTTCAACCTCAACAGTAATCATTGAGAGAATCTTGGGCGACTTCAACCTCAACAGTAATCATTGAGAGAATCTTGGGCGACTTCAACCTCAACAGTAATCATTGAGAGAATCTTGGGCGACTTCAACCTCAACAGTAATCATTGAGAGAATCTTGGATAACTTCTACTTCAACAGTAACGCTGAGAGAATCTTGGGGCGATTACTACCTCCGCAGTAACGGGGAGAGAACCACAGGCGACTACAACCTCAACAGTAATCATTGAGAGAATCTTGGATAACTTCTACTTCAACAGTAACACTGAGAGAATCTTGGGGCGATTACTACCTCCGCAGTAACGGGGAGAGAACCACAGGCGACTACAACCTCAATAGTAATCATTGAGAGAATCTTGGATATCTTCTACTGAGTCTTTATCAGGAAAATTTGTTAGGGGTCGATTTATCTGGACTAGAGAAGGCCTTTGACTGGATAAGAAACAGAAAATCTTAGGGTCGATTAACTGAATCGGTCTAGGTCTTGAAATCTTCAACTGGATAAGCAACAGGGAGATCTTAGGGTCGATCTGACTGAACCAGAGAAGGCCTTGGACTGGATAAGAAACAGAAAAATCTTAGGGTCGACTTAACTGAACCGGTCTAGGTCTTGAAATAGCTGAGAACTTAACTGAATCTTTCCTGAAAGGTAAAGGTCAGTCATATGCAATGCATGACATGGATCAAGCAGTGATGTTCTCAACATAATGAGATTTGTAAGATGTGATGCATATATGTATGGGAGTGCGATGTTTATGAATGTATGTTTTCGTCTTAGGAAAATAAATCCTTGACGGGTGCCGGGAAGTCATATCCTGGGCTGATATTGAAGAATAGATTTTTGCCTCCGCTGGGGATGATAGCTGCAAGAATACCGGTAGGAGAAGATAACTCCGTTGGGGAATAAACTTGGCGAATGGATTACTCTGCAGGGAGAAAAGTACTCTAATGATCTTGCTGGGGAACAATACTCTGTGGGGAGATAGATACTTTGCTGAAATGTTGATGGTAACTTCGCTGGGGATACCACTGTTCTTTTGGAAGTGTTAATAGACTTCGTTGGGGATAAGGAGACTTTGTCGGGGACGATCTTTTCGTGGCTTTTGGCTGAGGATAACCCAGTTATATCCTGGTAAGGAAATAACTCTTTGAATAAAGCCGGGAGACGCGTTCGTGCTCTGCGAGGATAAGCTTCCAGAATCTACTGGGGATAAGCTTACTGCTTGGGGAGATGAATTCCAAATTTCCTGGGGAACTAGATTGGACTCTCTGGGGGGAAGTTTTGAGATGTATTGGAAGTAACTCCACTGAATGTTTGGTATACCGCCGGGGAACAATCTTTAGACCAAGACTGCCGGGGATGCCTGTTAAGAGTGCATATATGCTGCTGGGGAATGTTGAGATCTGCTGGAGGATACCCAACTTCCTTAAGGTTTAATTGTATAGCTTTATTTGGAGAGAGTATTGCTGACTTGCTGGCTCACTCTCTGGGGAATTGAGATATCTGGTTATGTTCTCCAGCTGAACCTACCTTGGTACCTTGGAGGATAGAACAATTAGATTGCTTGGGCAACTCATTATTGCCCCTGTTTCTGAGGTGGGAGAGGAAGACCTGTGAGGTGCTGATAGTTGTTGATGGACAAACTCTTCTTCTGATAGGCCAGTGACAAGATGCCGGGACATAGTCGTACGCTTTTGATCCCTAACTTTTGCCTGGACCGCCCTTTCGGGTTTTCAGTCCACTGGGATACCCATTTTTGCCCAAGCCGCCTTTTCAGGTTTTCGACTTGCCGGGTGTACAGATTTTTTCATTTCATCCCTTCATTTTGCCCGAACCCTTTTGGTTCGCCGGGAAGCCCTTATTTTTGCCTAGGTGTGTCAACCTAGCGGGTCTTTGATTATGCGTTTTTTTTTTTCTTTTTCGACCATGTCCGTGCTTTCAGGATGCAGGGAGTTGTCACTGTTAGGAGTGTTTTGTTGTCATACCACCCGAAGATCTTCGTTTGATCGTCCAATGTCCCAAGTGACTCAGGCGGAGATTTGCCCCAGGCTATTAGGCGTTTTGAGAGATTCTCTGAATTGACTTAACTGCCCCAGATGATGGACAATGATCATGTCGTGCCCCTTGATTGGAAGTGCTTATGTTCACTAGGCTTTCATCGTGCGAATTTCCCTGTTGTTCAAACAAATAGTCATATGTAAACAATGTTATATCAAAAATGCAAAGCTTATGTCTGTCTTGAAGATTTTGAAAATGCATTCTTTTTCATAAAATAAGTGAATGTTTGTAAAACGTGATGTCAACTCCGTATTTACCGTAGGCCTTAAGGAGTCAGGATACCTTTTGTAACAGTATGCTTTCGAACTAACCCATGCTTCAGCTAGGACTTTTAAGGGTTATAACGTGGCCTGGTTCATGGTTCAAGAAACAAAGGATAAAGGCTCAAATTATTTGTACCCACCCGCTCTTCGTGATGTTCTCCAAACCTAAACTCAGTTGATCATACGTTAGACCTTGTTTGAGTCTTTGCTCTGATTTTTCGGTGATGATTCGGATATTGATAACTTATTTTGAATAGGCAGTCCTTCCTTTTTTGTTGAGGGTTTGTAAGACCTCTTTCTTTTTTATTTTGCTATCCCTGAATTTTGCCTGAACTGTTTCTTTTGTGATTACAGTCAGCGGGATGCCCCCGTTTTGTAAGTCTCCTTCATAGGTTTTGACTTAATGGGCTTTTTTATTTTGAGAGATATAATGACTGCCTGTCCTTCTTGATTATTCGGAACCATCACCGTCTTTCTTTGTTTTGTAAGGACCTCTTTGGTGCCATTCGTTATGCACTTGGATCAACTGAGAGACTACCCTGCCCCAGGTTATGATTAAGGGTTTTAAATTTCGAAAAGAAAAACTCCTACTTCTTTGGCTCAGAGGGGTTGACGAGGGATTATCTTCCTTATAAATCCAGTGTTTAGGGATTTGAAACAATGCCTGTACTTCATCAGCGGGGTCTGTTCAAAAGCATACTGTAAAGATAGCGGTATCGTTTTCGTCATCCTCCCTCAAGAGGCTTAGAATTATTAATTGAGAGTTGATCATCAGAAAAAATATGAAAATAATTTGCGTATAGTGAATACGAATATATTGCTTCAAAACGGACATATGCGATGCATTAATGAAATAACAATGCTTAACAATGAACAAATGTTTGAACAATCAAAAAGAATTACAACTTGAACATTCGAATGAACAAAAGTTTCCTAGTCTCAAGGCTTGTCATTTCAAATGGTGAGTCTTGGAGGGATGATAGAAAAATTCAGCCTGACCATCTTGGGTGAACTCCAATGCCCCTTCATCAATCAGGTCCTAGATCTTGTTCTTCAGAGCCCAACACTCATTTGTATCATGTCCAGGACTGGCAGAGTGGTAGGCACACCTTTTATTGGGATCATAAGTAGGATGTGCTGTGTTGGGATTCTGGGGATGAGCCCTTAATGTGATCAAATTAAATCTCAGCAGGCGTTGTAAAGCTTGAAACAGCGACATGTTGAGCAGGGTGAATTGCCTCCTGGACTTGTCTGGCTGAAGCCGGTGAGGTTGATGCTGAATTTGTGACACTGGAGCCCTTTGAGGAGCTCTCCCCTTACCTCCTTGTTTCAAAGGTGGCTGAACGATGACTGGCTCTTTACCCTTAGACGCTTGCCCCAGTTGGTTACTCTGAAGCAGTTGGTTGATGAGAACACCGAGCTCTTCTTGTATTTGAGCTAAACCTTGAATAGCAGTCCCCTGCCCCAGCATTTGGGCTTTCATTGCATCCATCTCAGCTTGCAGGTGTTTCAGCCGTTCGTCCTCAGCGCTGTTCCTGACCAAAGTCTCCATGAGAAGTGTCCTTAGCTCCTCCTGCCCCTTGGATAGATTCAGGAGGATTTCCCCGAACCGAGTTTCTTGAGTAAGAAGGTCCTGGTTATCTTGTTGGGAAGCCATTGCTGAAATAAACAGCGAGAGAGGTAAGTGACCTGCAACAAGGATACCTGTTATGATGTGTATGTATGCATGCAATGTTTTCCAGGACCTCGCGGGATAAACAAGAAGACTGTTAGCATTTGAATTTGTTAGCTTGATTGGAGGAGCCCTATGTTGCTGAGAATCCTTCTTCAAGGGTCAAAAGCTCACCATTCCAGTGGGTCATAGCCCCTGACAACCTTGGCTAGGGCAACCTTCTTCAAGTGTCAAAGCTCACCATATCAAGTGGGTCATAGCCCCTGACTACCTTGGCTAGAGGAAAATAAATCCTCTTTGCCCCTTGCTGGGATAGTTGATTCACCATGACCTGCATCACAAGCCCTTGAGATCCTTGAAATGGGTTAGGATGTATGCAATGGTATGATGTTATGGTATGCATGGGGTAATGTGAGTAGCCCTGTTATGAGTCCCAATTAAGGACTGCAAACCAAAACCTACAAGAAACTTAATAAACCCTGTCATGAATCCAAATTAAGGACTATAAACGAAACCTGCAAGAAACTCGGTAGACCTTGTTATGAGTCCTAATTAAGGACTACAAACAAAACCTGCAAGAAGCTCAAGTGTCAGACAACAAGCATGCAAATAGTCAAGTACGAAGGCACACAAGTCACACAAGAGAAACCCTTAGAGTTTAGGCCAGCATGGGGTCTGGGTATTACCCTCTTGAAGTTGGTGGGCTCAACCTGTCCTATTAGAAGTAACCGGGTTCTAAGGGTCCCAATATCACTGGATTGCTTTCATTGTTCATCGTTTCGATTTAGCCACTGAACTGGCGACCGAAATATTCCAGGAAAGCAACCCTCAATTGAGTGTAGTATCGAGTATCAACCAACCTCGGACTGCACCAAAGTCAGTTATCTCACTACCCTAAAGAGGCCAAGATAGTTCAATTAAGGTTCCTAAGGTCTGTTGATGCTTCACGACACCACGCGGAGGCCCCGTACTCTCCTTGACTGAACTCAAGGGTTACCGGTACACACCAAAGTGCCACATCAACATAGCAGACTGTTTCAACCATGTCGGTATACCCCGCACAGTTCCCTCACAGCCTTGTTGCTACTTTCTAAGAAGGTATCCCCAGATCCGGGTTAGGATCTATAGAACTCCCAAGACAGTCTCACAATTTAAAGCAAACAAGGAAAGCAATTGAAAACACAGTTATGAACTAACCCTAAGGTACACCTCACTTTAAGTTAAGTCCCCAGCAGAGTCGCCAGTTCTGTGATCGGTGGATCTGGAACTGACTGTTTAACGCTGGTTCGCGAAATGTCGCGGAAACAAGAGTCGCCACCGTCTTTTATTTTCTCCAAATGGAAAGGACAAAAGCACAGAAAAATTCCTTATAGAGATTGCTCTCGGTTCGGGAGGTAGATTATAGAAAGGGAAGGTGTTAGCACCCTTTCTATCCATGGTTATCCATGGGCTCTTAGATACTTGCTCACTTGTGTTTTCAAAAATGGTTTGTTTGCTTTTCAACTGTGGATTTTAAAAAGTTTCTTTGAAAATTTCAGTTCGACTCTTGTATCGGTCCTCAAGAGTGTTTGAAAAATGCTTTCGAAAGCTTTTTGAAAATGTGTTGGTGTAAAAAGTATTTTTGATTTGTTTTGTTTTGAATTAGAGCAAGTATCTATGAGTCATCTACCTACCCTAAGGAATTAGGCTGTGTAAATGTCCTTTAGGTAGTGCCATCCCACCATTGAGAGGTAGGTAGCACCACCGTTAGAGGTGTTCGGGTCAATTCGAGGTTCGGGACATGGTGATCACCAGAGCAATGGGAAGACACCTTAGAAGCTACCCTCATGCCAGGTTCCTGGATCATGAGGACTTACTAAGACATCCTCTACTCGACGATCACCTTTCAAGGCAAGGCAACAGTGAGGCGTACCCTAGGGGTGGTGTGTGATTTGTGTGTCGTTTTCATTTATTTTTGTCTTTTGTCAAAGTGATCTATGCGTTTGTTTTTATTTTATCATTCATTCTTGCATGTCATTATTAATAGTTAAAAATTGCGAGAAATATAAAGTTCCTAAACTATTACAAAGGCGCGGGTCCACATCGCCAAATTAAACCAGGACCCGATTTGACATAAAATAAAGAAATAAAATGCGGGAAATATAAAATGTCCGAGTTACATGGCTTGAGCAATTACATAATATTTGAAAGAAAATAAATGTGCGAAAAAAATAAAAATAGAACATTCGAGGGCGTTGGACCCTTTAAAGAAATTAAATGAAATTAAAAAGTTAATTAATTATTTAATAAAAGGAAAGAAATGTTTTTTAGTTTTTTTGTATTTATGAAATAAAGAAAATTAAAATTAAAAGAAACTCTAATTCTAAGTTTTTTTAATTATTAATGAAAATGTTAAAGTTTAACCTAATTTACTAAATATTTAATGTACATGTTTATTTACAAAAATATTTAATAATTAATCACAATAATAATAAGAAAAAATTATTTATTAAAAAGATGATGAAAAGTTAAAAACCCTAATTTCTACATATTTTAATTTGTTAAGAAAAAGACTTAAGTTTTAAAACCTAATTTAACTAAATTAATTATTTAACATTTATTTACAAAAATATTTAATAAGTAAATTAATTAACATATTCTTAGTTTTTGATTTTCTGGTTTTATATTATAAAAATTAATTCATGAATTTAAAGAAAACAATTAAAACAATTAAAAGAAGGAAAAAGGAAAATCAAATAAAAAATAAAAATGATGCAAACCATGGGGGGTGTCTGGCCCTTTTTGGAGGTGAATTGGAGTGGTTTGACCATTTGTGTTCTGGCTGTTGGCCATTTGTGTTCTGGCCTCATCATGCATAAGTTGTTCTACTTTGGCCATTTGGCTTTTGGCTTTTGGCCATTTGTGTTTTGGCCTCAACGTTCCTTAATGAACCTGCATGGGATCTTGTCTAAATCTGCAGTGTTGAATCTCATGAACACATTAAATAAAATCATAAAATGAAAATAAAGCCAATATATGAAGAAATTTAATGTTTAGGCACAATATGGCATGTATGAATGATTATACCCTTTTGATCATGGAGATCAAATCAATCTTACCCTTACTGGAAAATTAGTGACCTGAATGCTTTTATGCCTTACTGGAAAATTAGGATCATGGAGATCAAGCCAGCCTTATCCTTACTAAAGAAGTAGTGAGGTATTGGTTTGTAATTGTGATGGCTTGTTTGTAGTGAGAGAGGGATTTGTAATAAGGATTTCAAGTTTTAGGGTTCTTGAAAGAGTTTGATATTTTAACAGTGTTGTGGCAAGGTTTTTTCTCTCTCTTCTTTTCTCCTCTTCCCTGGTTTGTGTGAAAAGAAGGTGATTATATAATGGAAATTAGGGTAAAGCAAATGGGCTTTGAATGTGCAATTGGGCCTCCAATATTCACTTGAATTCGTCACTTTCCAGGCTAAATCGCAGGGACTTAAGTGCATTTTTTGAAGTTGAAATGTGAAATCAAAATGTAGCTGACATCGATAACTAACTCCTGTCCGAAAATCGGCTCAGTCGGATAAACGGTGAATTAGTTATGAATTTTTGAAGTTTCAGCTCAGACAAACTTATTTTGGGCTCCAGTGTCGACTCTGACACGTTCTTCAATAAAAAACTGGTATTGATCAGAGCATAATCTGGTCTCGACTTTTGAAGCAAAGTTGTAGATCTATGAGTCAGTGACCTTGTGTAAAAATATGAGTCCAATCCGATAAAAATTGACCGAGTTATGAATTTTCGAAGTTTCGGCCCAGATGAAATAATATTCAGCATTCAGAATTTTCGGTGCGTCGCGCACTCTGAGCAAAAAAAGAAGGCCTTTTGAATACCGTTTGAACTCAATACCTTCTGTGAAAATGTAGCCAACTCAATTTGTGAAATTTTGGCGCCAGAACCAGCTCGATACGATGAAAATCGACCAAGTTATGATTTTTTGAACATGACGCAAATAAACTTCTGTCACAAATTTTCTGCACGAAAATACTTGATAAATCCACATTTTTGAAGACCTTCTGATCGAAATTGGCTTCCAGCCGTGAGAGATGAAAACGTAGATAATGTCAAGACGGAATTTTGGCCACCGGAACGGGTTCAAAATGAGTCACGATCTTCAAGTTATGAATTTTTTAGCGCGTAAAAACTGCACTTTCAGCACACTTTTTCACTATATTTCTTCAAGAAAACTCACACATTCGGATACCTTCTTTAAAGAATTGACTCTTGAGCCGAACCTGAATTTGAGAATATGTTATCAGAGATATCTTAGCGAAAGAACACCTGAATATAACGCGCCGGGTTGGACTTGTGAATTTTCTTGAAATGTTTTGAGAAATATGGGAGGGCAAATTTTGGGGTACAACACATGCAAATTCAAAAATCAATACAAATTCACTTTTCAGACAAATTGCCAATTGTTTTTTCCTTTTTCTGTTTTGTTTTGCGAAGAACGTCCAAGGTTCAATTTGTGATATATGCATTTGACACTAATTGCTAACTCATAAATATTTGCATACGAAACAAAGGATTAATTACAGGTAACATTAGAAACAGGGGCAATAATGAGTTGTCTAAGCGATCTAATTGCTCTGTCCACCAAGGTACCAAGGTAAGTTCGGCTGAAGAATGCAACCAAGATATCTTAATTCCCCAGAGAGTGAGCCAAGATTCAACAACTCTCTCCCAAACAGTTGGTCCCCAATCAGCCCTACAAGGTACAATATCTCCAGCAAGTCAACATACTCTCCTCAAGCAGAGTTAGCCTACTCTATCAGCCTTAAGGAAGTTGGGTATCCCCAACAGATCTCAACATTCCCCATCGCAATATACAAACATTCTTAACAAGCATCCCCGGCAGTCTTGATCTAAGATTGTTCCCCGGTGGTATACTAGACATCCAGTGGAGCCGCTTCCCCAGTACACCTCAAAAATTTCCCCAGGAGAGTCCAGTCCAAAAGTTTCCCCAGGAAAGTGGAATCCATCTCCCTAGCAGGAAGCTTATCCCCAGTAGATTCTGGAAGCTTGTCACCCGCAGAGCACGAACGCGTCTCCCGTTTTTATTCAAAGGTTATCTCCCCACCAGGATATAACTGGGTTATCCTCAGCCAATTACCAGGGAAAGATCGTCCCCGATGAAGTCTTCCTATCCCCCAGCGGAGTTCATCAATTCACTCAACAAAGCTTATCAATGGTATCCCCAGCGGAGTTATCATCAACCTCAGCAAAGTACCTCTCTTTCTCCACAAAGTATCTCCCCGCAGAGTAATCTATTCGCCAAGTTTATTACCCCAACGGAGTCATCTTCTCCTACCGGTTTATTCTTGCAGCCATCATCCCCAGCGGAAACAACGAAGCTCTATTCTTCCACATCAGCCCAGGATTCAACTTCCCGGCACCCGTCAAGGATTTATTTTCCTAGACAAAAACATACATAAACATCACATCTTCATACATTATAGCACGCATATATGCATCATGAACACACAATATCATTTATTCTGAGAACATCACGCATGTCATACATCATGACATCACATATAACTGACGTTTGTCTTTTCAGGACAAAGGTCAGTACAAAGATGATTACTATCAATTGTCGCAATTCCAGATTCGATACCTGTAGCTAGCCAGGGCACATCTGTGAGCGATTATTTTCAGACTCGATTCCTGTATCTTGCCAGGGCACGTCTGAAGAGTTTGAAGATCCGATTCCTGTATCTTGCCAGGGTGTATCTGTTGACGACTATATTCCAGACTCGATTCCTGTATCCTGCCAGGGCACGTCTGAAGAGTTTGAAGATCCGATTCCTGTATCTTGCCAGGGTGTATCTGTTGACGACTATTTTCCAGACTCGATTCCTGTATCTTGCCAGGGCACGTCTGAAGAGTTTGAAGATCCGATTCCTGTATCCTGCCAGGGTGTATCTGTTGACGACTACATTACCAGACTCGATTCCTGTATCTTGCCAGGGCACATCTGAAGATTTCAAAGATCCGATTCCTGTATCTTTCCAGGGTGTATCTGTTGACGACTAATTCCAAACTCGATTCCTGTATCCTGCCAGGGCACGTCTGAAGAGTTCGAAGATCCGATTCCTGTATCTTGCCAGGGTGTATCTGTTGACGACTACATTACCAGACTCGATTCTTGTATCCTGTCAGGGCACGTCTGAAGAGTTCGAAGATTCGATTCCTGTATCTTGCCAGGGTGTATCTGTTGACGACTAATTCCAGACTCGATTCCTGTATCTTGCCAGGGCACGTCTGAAGAGTTTGAAGATCTGATTCCTGTATCTTGCCAGGGTGTATCTGTTGACGACTATTCTCCGGACTCGATTCCTGTATCTTGCCAGGGCACGTCTGAAGAGTTTATATATTCGATTCCTGTATCCAACCAGGGCACATCTACATAAAGAATTAAAAGATCAACTCCTGCAACAGGCCAGGTAATTATCCTTTTTCTCAGGTACGCCAGTTCTCGCCAAGGAATCTCTTACGCGATCGACACCCATATGGCATGTATAAGCCCATTACCGCCATCACACTACTGATACTCAACTATGTGAGTGCAAATTTCTGGGCACTCTAGTGTTCAATCATCTTCCACCTTCGGATTACGAAAGGCACGCCAGCCAATCTACATCCTCATGTTTAAGAAGATTTAACAGGGGCAACTGTTGTACCCCAAAATTTGCCCTCCCATAATCTTCAAAGTTATGACAAGCAAATGGTTCAAGGTCTACTCAAGGGCTACACAGTCAACCATCCTCCTAAGCCAGTCAAATTAGGGTTTTGGTTCCTGCAAGGAAGTTGAGGTTTTCAAGGGCTCAATCAAGTCCCATATGCTCATACACATTGTCAAGCACCTACATGTCAAGTTTCAAGGCTCACAAGGTCAAGTTGCACAGTCAAAAACCCTAATTGCTCCACAGTCAACTGCAGGGGCAAAATGGTCATTTGGCAGTCAAAAGTCAAAATTTTTGGTCAACATCTCATTTTGAAGCCACAATCATCATTTGGTCAAGTCTTGACCATGATCTCACAAGAATGGCTCAAAAATCATCAAGGTGTCAAAAGTTTCTATTTTTGGACAGCTGAAAAGTCAACTGTAACTTGACCAAGGCATAACTTTTTCATGGTTCATCAGAAAAATCCCATCCAAAGCTCATTTTGAAGGGGATGACATTTCCTACAACTCATATTAACATTCCAAGTCCAAGAAATGCTCTCACAAAAAGTTATCAATTTCAACATTATAGGTCATTTTCAAAAGTCAACAAAAAGGGACTTTAAGTCAAAGACCATAACTTGAGATTGGTAAATCAAAATGACATGGGACCAAATACATTGGTTAGAGGACTTCAAGACCTTTCCAAAATGTCCAAGAACATGTTCATAACTTCAAAATTGAGCAAGATATGCATTGGAGAAGTTGGGAAATTTTTGTGAAATGGCCAAAATCAATTATCCTTGAAACTTCATTTTTGACAAAAGGGGCCCACTTTTTCCACTTGATTCAGCTTGGCCATGCTTCCCACGTGTCCCACAAATTATTTCAAGATTTAAAATTAATTTTTCCATTTTTATTTGATTTTATTTGATTTAATTCATTTTAAATCTTTTAAAATCAAATAAAAATCAAGAAAATTAATAAAAGGGAATATTTTGTGTTGAATAACTTTGAATCACCATCATGACCATTCCAATTTCGTGCAAGGGCCTAAATGAAGCAAGAATTCAAATTTTGGCTCAAAAATGGAAAGTGCTTCAATGGAGTTTATGGAAAATCCCAAGCATGAATGCATTGTGTTATTGGCCTTAACTCTGATCAAAACACATTACATAACATGTATGCAAGCCATCACAAACAGATTCACGACCAAAAAAGCTCCCAGACGGCCAAACGCATTTTCAAATTTTCAAGCAAAAAAGCAAATTTGAAAACCTAGTTGCAGCGCCTCTCAAGCCTCCATTCCAATCCAAACATATTCCTGGTATCCCTAGGAAGCTTTGGCAATCAGAACCAAGCACAATCACTCAAGAAATCGTGCCATAGACCTCTTCCGGTTTGCTTTATTTTTCAAAATCGTATATCACATTTCATAAGCATTTAACCCATTTTCTTTGTTGTTTTGTGTTTCTAGGGGCTTTCTGAAGCTAATAGGATGATTCAATTGCATTCTAATGCGTTATAGCATGATTCACCATTGAAACATTTTAGGTTTTTTCAAGCTTCAAATTGGGGATTTCCCCATACTGTAAAATTGGAACCTCAAACTGCCATGGTTGAATTGAGAAAGATGAGACGAATCCATTGAGCTATTCGCGCCCTTTTTATAGGGTGTGAGGAGCTAATCGCTATTTTTATTTTCACTGCATTTTGTGGGGGTTTAAAACCCCCGCTATTTATTTATGTTACAGGGACAAACAGAGAAGAAGGTTGGCGTGGCAAGACCTGGGTGGAAGGTTCAAATCCACGCGCGCATTTTTTTTGTTTTTAGCATATAATGTTTTTATTCTATATAATATTTTGTTCCCATGTTATTTACAAACGCGTGCAATGGATCAGTTGGTAGGAAGGTGGCTTGGTAAATGCTGGGACCTGGGTTCGAATCCCAGGTCCCCCAAATGCTTGATATCATTTTATTTTACATGTTCACATGCAGACTTTCAAAAGCAGGCACACCATGAACTTCAGGCAATCAAGCGCCAACTGGCCATAATCACAGATCCAAAGGCCACAAAAGAGGCTCACCATATGCTTCAGTCAATGGATGCACACACGAGTAGAAAAGTCAACGAGGCCTTTGTCTTAATGGGCCCAGATTCAGCATTTCACCCCATTCCTGGCCCAGCACCCCCTTCCACTTGGTTCTTTATTTTTTTTTCTCATTTTTATTTTGTCCATTTAATTTCTTGCCTTTTTCTATTTTTTTATTACTAATAATTAATTTAATTAATCATTTTCATAAAAAACCAAAAAAATATAATTAACACTTTTATTATTATTATTCATTATTTTGTAAATAAATCATAATTGAACTAGTTTTTAATTAGGCCATTTAAACATTTTAATAATTAAAATAGATTTAGATTTAGGTTAACCTAGAATTTTAGTTCTTTTTCTATTTTATTTTCATAAAAAATATAGAAAAAAGAAAACAAAAAGTATTTTCTTGTAATTAAAATAATTAATTAGTTTCCATTTCCTTTAATTACCAAAAAAGACCAAAAAAATTAATTTCTTTTCTTAAAAGGGTCAAAACCCTTAGAACATTCCGATTTAATTTTATTCGCGCGCATTTTAATTTTAATTCCTTATTTTTGATTATTATGTAATTGCTCCGGATATGTAATAGTAAATAGGACCTTTTACTGTCTTTTTTTTATTTTCCGTATTTATTTACTTAAAACGGGTCTTTGTAAATTTTTGGCGATGTATAGACCCGCGCCTTGTAATAGCGTAGGATTTACGTTTCTGCAATTTATTTTCCGCACCCCCTTTAACTGTTAACTTGCATGAAAGAATGAATGGCCCAAATAAAATCAAAGTGTAGCTCACCAAATGCATGACAAGATAAAACATAACTGAAAACAATACACAAATTCACACACCACTCTTAGGGTACGCCTCACTGTTGCCTTGCCCCTCGAAACGTGGTCGTCGAGTATAGGACGTTTTAGTAAGTCCTTATGTCCATGACCCATGGCATAAGGGTAGCTTCTAATGTGTCATACTGTTGCTCTGGTGGCCACACTGTCCCTACAAACAAATTGACCCGAACACCTCCAACGGTGGTGCTACCTACCTCTCAATGGTGGGATGGAACTACCTTAAGGACATTTACACAGCCTAATTCCTTAGGGTAGGTAGATGACTCATAGATACTTGCTCTAATTCAAAACAAATCAAAACTTCTTTTCACACCGACACTTTTCAAAAAAGCTTTCAAAATGATTTTTCAAACACTATTGAGGACTGATACAAGAGTCGATCTGAAACTTTCAAAGAAACTTTTTCAAACCCACTCACACTTGAAAATCAAACAAACATTTTGAAAACACAAATGAGCAAGTATCTAAGAGCCCATGGATAACCATGGATAGAAAGGGTGCTAACACCTTCCCTTTCTATAAATCTACCTCCCGAACCGAGAGATAATCTCATAAGGAATTTTGATGTGCTTTTGTCCTGTCTATGTTGGAGAAAATAAAAGACGGTGGCGACTCTTGCTTCCGCGACATTTCGCGAACCAGCGTTAAACAGTCAGTTCCAGATCCACCGATCACAACATGGTATAGAGAAGCTTCCAGGATCTTTCATCTTAAGAGGCAACTTGTTTTGGATAATTGCGCTACATTCTGCTGTAAGTGTGACTATTTCGTTATCTTCTAGCTTTTTCTTGTTAGATATGATTTCCTTGAGGAATTTGGCATAGGAGGGAATTTGAGTTATGGCTTCTCTGAAAGGGATTGTTATATTAAGTTATTTCAGAAGTTCTACGAATTTTTTAAATTGCCCTACATTCTTAGGTTTGGCTAATCTACCAGGAAATGGGATCTGGGGTTTATAAGGCGGTGGAGGCACATAAGGTTTTCCTTTTTCTTTTTCTTTGGCCTCTCCTCCTTTATCTTCTTCATCCTCCTCTGGTTTCTCTGGTTGATTCTCCTTTTCAGTTGGTGTTTCGGACCTTTGATACATACCTTGATTTGACAGTCTCGGGTCAGATGGTCCATCTAACTCGGTTCCACTTCTTAATATGATGGCATGAGCATGCCCCTTCGGGTTAGGTTGTGGTTGACCAGGAAATGTATCAGCTGGTGCAGCTGTAGGTGCTTGTTGTTGAGCCACTTGAGAGATTTGGGTTTCTAACATTTTATTGTGGATGGCCAAAGCATCTATTTTGTTTGCTAATTGTTTTATCTGCTCGTTAGTGTGTATGTTTTGATTTTGGACGTCTTTGTTTGTTTGTGCTTAGGTAGCTATGAAGTTCTCCATAATCAATTCTAAGTTTGATTTTATAGGTGCACTAGGAGCGTTTGCAGGAGGTTTCTGATATCTAGGTGGCACGGCAGGTGCTTGGTTTGAAGCATACAACGCATTGGGGTTTTTATATGAGAGATTTGGGTGATTTTTCCATCCAGGGTTGTATGTGTTTGAGTAAGGGTTTCCTTGAGCATAACTCACTTGGTCAGTTGGAGTTCCTGCCAAGATCTTACATTCGGTAACTAAATGTCCAGGTACTCCGCATATTTCGCAATTGGGAGTTATAGCATCCACGGTGGCAGGAGGTATTGCGGTAAAATTATTTATCTTTAGGGTGAGGGCATCTACCTTAGCATGGACACTGTCTAGATTGCTTATCTCATACATGCCTCCTTTTGTCGGTGTTTTTTCTGCAATACCTTTGTCTGCTTGTCTTCTTTCACTTCCCCACTGATAGTGGTTTTGGGCCATACTTTCTATTAGAGCATAGGCAGCGGTGTAGGATTTGTCCATAACTGCACCACCTGCAGCAGCGTCTATTGTTAATCTTGTATTGTAAAGGAGACCATTATAGAAGGTATGGATAATCAACCATTCTTCCAAGCCATGATGTGGGCATAGTCCATTAGATCCTTGTATCATTCCCAAGCATCGAAAAGGGATCCGTTCTTCTTTTGTCTAAAATTGCTTATTTGAGATCTTAGCATAGCTGTTTTGCTTGGTGGGAAATACCTTGCAAGAAAAACTTTCTTCAGCTCATCCCATGTAGTGACTGAGTTTGCGGGTAGAGATTGGAGCCAAGCTTTGGCTCTGTCTCTTAGAGAAAAAGGGAAGAGACGAAGTCTTATTGCCTCTTGACTGACCCCGTTGTTCTTAATTGTATCTGCGTACTGTAGAAATATTGATAGATGAATATTAGGGTCTTCCATTGACCCACCAGAGAACTGGTTCTGTTGTACGACAGACAACAAAGAAGGTTTCAGTTCAAAGTTGTTAGCCTCGATTGGAGGAGCAACAATGCTATTGTGCGGTTCATCTTGAGAGGGAATGGCGTAGGATTTGAGTGGGCGCGGAGCAGGATTGGCAGCCATTTCTTCGGTTGGTCGAGAAATAGGAGATTCGAGTGATTGACGAGGTTGAGTGTTATGCAAGAGATGATACTCTTGAATGTGGCGTCTATGTCTAAGATAACGCTCAATATCGTTGATTTGTATGTATAACGGCTCGCCTTGCGAACGAGTGTTTGGCATACAATTAAGAAAAGAAATAGAAAAGGAATAAGAAAAGAAAAAGAGAGGTTTTTGCTCTAGTCTCTACTGCGTAACAAAAGAGTAGCGATATCGACTTAAATCAGTCCCCGGCAACGGTGCCAAAAACTTGATCGGGATTATACTGTATGTATCCAATGATTCAGACTGCAAGTGCACAGTCTTATCGTGTAGTTTTAAAAGATATTGAACCACAGATACTGATGAATTAATCTACTGTCTTCTATTGCTACTTCACAAATCTAAAGCTAATGAATGTTTTGATTGGGTTGTAGGGAAAACTAAATACTAAATTAAGTTGGATTTTTAATAATCAATGAGCATAACTACCACTATGCGATAGTCGAACCTCGGGAACTAGAGACCGGTTGGGTGTCTTTATATTTTCAAAACAGCTTTCAGTAAAACTTATTTAGTTTAAAAACCCTCGTCTCACACTGTCGTTTTGTTGATCTAGGCCATGCAGTTAAGTCCTAACGTACGCTTCCGCCATGCCGCAGAAGTTAAAAACACCTTTTGAAAACTAAATAAAATCTTAATTAACTTTAAAGTGCTTCCGCTTTATTTTAAGCTAATGCCTAATTACTATTGTCCAGTTAAAAGATCTCAAACTTCTGCTTTGTTGACCCTAACCTCTATCTGTTCTTTACTTTCGTAACAAAACAATTTAATGATTAAAAATAGTAACTTAGGCCAGAAAAGAAAGTTTTGTAGTAAAAATAATCCCAACTAAGTTACCCGTTCCCTCGGTTAAGTGACTTTACATACCGGTATTGGGATTCTAGCCTAACATAATATCAGACCAAATCACAGAATAATTTAAGAGACATACGAAAATAAACATAATTATATTGATTAAAAACAATAATAATTCGTAAACATAAACTTGGTAATAATTCTAAAGATAGAAGCACTCCTGCACAAACTGTAGGCTTTGCTTCGATCGGAGAATAGATGTAACCGTACAATGAAAATAAATGTTGGAGGGGATATAGAAATATCTGGGAAATAAAATAATGCTTAAAGAATATTTGCTAAGAGTAAAAATAAATTCTCCAAAGTTTATGCCAAAAAGAAGAACTCCTTTCTCGTATGGTCCAAGGCTCTATTTATAAGTCTTGTGATCAGTTGTTCTCGAAAATGTTGGAACAGTTTGTGTTCCTTTGAGATATAATAGGACCATTAATTTTGTTACGTTGCTCTGGCTTTGACTGAGTGGATCAGATAATATAGGTGATCGTTGGATTTACTTTGAATTGGCTTCTGTTCGTTGGATGCGAAGAAAGTGGGAGAAAATGGCCTTGTGACGTTCGTCACGTCCAAGTGACGATAGTCACTTGGTCATCCTCAATGCGTGATGTTCGGCAATACTCCTTGACGATCGTCAAGGTCTTCTTCATGGTGGGCCACGTGCTCACATGCTTGATGGGCTTAAGCGCATTTCTTCTCCTTTGGCCTTTTTGCTATCTTTTGCACCTCCTTTTCTTCATTTCTTCCAAAGTGTTCAGCTTAATGTATATCTGCGAAAATAGAAAAATACCTGCATAATACCTATAAAATAATTTAATTTAAACTAAAGTATGAGAAATATTTTGTGTATATCAAGCCATAAATATCACATATTTGTGTGTCATCAGTCGATCACGGGTATTCTTTACTTTCTCTCCTCAATCTTTGAGTTGATGACACCTTATCTCCTCTTTGGGCTTTACCAAAATAGAGTCGTGTCTCTTGTTCACCAGTTATTTATTTTCCTGGTCGGGTTTTTCTTTTGATCCCGGTTTTTATTTGCTACATCCCTCAGTGGTGTCTTATGTCTCTCTTTGAATTTGTTCATTTACATTCATAATCATAAGCATTGCATGGCATCTTAGGGCCAAAAATAATGCTTGTTTTATATTTAAGTATCTTTAATCACGTCGACGTGAAGATTTTAACCTTCACATCTTCGAATGGAAGACACTTAAATAAGGGCTGATGTTGTACCCAAATTTTTGCTCCTAAGATTCCTCTATCATATCATATCATATCAACTCAATCACAACAAGATCACACTAGGATTTGGTTCTTATCCTTATCTTTAGCTTTGTCCATGAGGAATCACCAAGCATCTTGACTTGTATTTTGTAATCATCTATTTTTTTATTGATTAATTTTTAACTAATAAACACAATGAATGTTTGCCCTAATTATTGATATTATAGGTGGAAGCACAACACAATCCATCAAGTTGATCTACATGTTCATGAGTTTGATCTCATTCCTTCTTCAACAAAGCTTAATTGAGATTCAATCTTCATCATTGAATATATTTTGAAGTAATATCATGATCCATCATGCCTCAAGTTGTCAAAGATAGTCAAAGGATGCAAGAGTTGATTGAAGAAGTTTGACCTAATTGGACAAGTTCTTGTTTTCTTGATCACAAGTTCATAATTCCCTAAATTATTAATATTTGGAAGTGGTTATGGTTTCTATGGTTTCTCATTATCATCATCAACAACTTCTATTTACATGACAAAAGTATTTGTGCAAGAAAGTTTGTCAAAATTGAAAAGGGTTTCCAAGGCATTTTGCTGCTCTAAGAGATAGGGTTTTAAACTTCTAAGGGCTATATCTTGCTCATCTTTTGGTATTTTTGAGTGATTCCAAAGACATGCTTATTTTCAAAGGGTTATCAATAAATCACTTCAAAATTTTCAAGAAAATTTTGTGTGGAAGATGCCTAATGATGAATAAAGATTACAAGTCCTCTAGACGAGCCATTAAATTCCCTTATGTGACTTCAAAAGATCATAACTTGGTCCATTTTTATCTTCTTGAGACTATTATTTTTCCAAAACAATCTTAAAGATGTGAACTTCAACCTTTCTCTTATGTGCTAAGCTTGAAATTAGATGGAAGATGCCATAAGGATGCAAAAGATTATAGGTTATCTCTTGAATTTTTGCCAATTTCACCAAGTCATAACTTTCTCATTTTTTGGAGATTTTAAATGGTTCAAGTCTTAAAATGACATTCAAGAGATCTACTTTATGCTATCTTTTTTGGTCAAGAGAAAATTTCAAATGGAAGGCCATGTTTGGATGCAAGACATTACAAGTCATTTTTGAAGAGAAAATGTGAAATTTTTCTAAGTACAAAAGTCAACCTCTTTTTCTCAACTTTGACTCACCACAACTTTCAGCTCAAGCATCCATTTGATCCCATTCTTTGCACATTGTAAAGTTTGTGATCTCATCTTTCCAATGCATCAAGAATTAAGTCTTAAGGTTCCCTAAATTGTGCACACCATTGATTTGAATATGTTACCTTGAAACTGAAGTTTCACTTCAAGACAAAATTTAAAATTCATATTGTGGCTTCTAAACATCAAATTAGCACCCGTTTTTGGTCTAAACATGTTTAACCAACTTGCCAAAGTGGATTAGAGCCTTAAAACACAAGGATTGAGGGAGTTTTGATGCTAAACAGATCACACATTCCTCATGTATCATGTTCACACGAATTCTCTCAAAATATCATCATTTCACACGCTTGAGCATCCCACTTGTTTCCCTATAAATAGAGGATCATACCTCATTCATTTTCTCAAGCTTAGAAAGCCAAAATCACCCTGTCAAACTTCCTCTTGATGCCACTTTTCTGCAACTTCGAATTTTCTTTTACAGTTTTCCTCAATCCATTTTCTTTGTCAATTCATCATCCTTGAACCTCACTAAAGCTAACAGAAGAAGAACCAAGCTCTAAGACTTCCTAAATCGTGCTAGCTAAGTCAAGTTTCAGAGCTCTTCATTTGAACTTCAATAGGTAGATTCCTTCACCAATTCTCTCAAACTTTGATATTGTTATGAAGCTCTTATCATATTGATTCTAGTTGCAACATTTCTTTTCAATTGGAAGTGAGTTTTGGCCGTGAAATTTTAATTCGCTTTTCAAATATTTCCATCCAAAACGACTGAGCTATGTCTTACATAAATTTTTCGCGAGGGTACCATTGGAATCGTCTTGAAAAGACGAAGCAAGTGGTACCGGTCTCGAGCTCTAATTTTACCATTTCAGGGACCTGCTATTTGCGTGGTTGGAGGTTGAACATGACCAACGAGTCATCTCTCAACCATTGATAGCGTGCCACACATTTTTTTCAAATATGATTTAATTAAGGATTCAGTGTTTTATTTACTAAGGACCATGATATGCACATCGCGTCTGATCCATTGGATTATCTTATTAACGCGTTTTAACTCTCATCCACTGGTCTATATTTTTTTTACTTTATTTTTTATTTTATTTTATTTGTTTTAAATTTCAAAAACTCATAGAAAATTCATTTTAACTTCAAAAAATCCAAAAAAATTCTTAAAAATACTTTTGATTTTTCTCTTTCTGATTATTATTTTTTCACAATTTTATTTTATGTTTTAATGTTTTTTTTATAATTTTTCACTTTATTTGAGTTGTTTTAAATGTTTAAAAATACTTTTATTAATTTTTAAATTCTGAAGAAAAAAATATGGAAGGATCCAATGACCTTTTGAAAAATATTGGTGACCTCATTTTATTTTTATTTCTGACTTTACTATTTTTTCACAATTTTTGGTTTATTTTGCCTATTTCTTTTAATTTTAAAAATAGTTGCTGACTTTTAATTTTAAAAATAGTTGCTGACTTTCAAAACACAAACTCCAGATTTAAGGTAAGTCTTTTTGACTTTAAATCTTTTCATTTCAAGCATCATTGATAACTTTTTGTTTGTTTTCGTTTCTACCCTTTTGTTTGTTTTCCTTTATTGTCAAGAACTAACCTGTACAGACCATAAAACAATATTGAAGTGAAAAATTATAGCATGGTTCGACACAAAGCCTTAGGATTAAATACCAACTGATTTTCACGCCCAAACGAAAGAAAACAAAAAAGGTTTGAATCGAAGGGTGTATGCTTCGATACACATTGACTTGTAGGACTAAACAAAAGAAAACAAAAAGGTGTGAATCGAAGGGTGTATGCTTCGATACACACTGACTTGCAGGCCCAAACGAAAGAAAACAAAAAGGGTGTGTGAATCGAAGGACACATGCTTCGAACGTTCTGTATGAATCGAAAGACTTGTTCTTTCTCTCTCTTTTCACTATTTTTTGCCTTTATATTTTCTTTCATTGCTATTCAATATGGTTGTAATAATTAGGAATTTTATTGCTTTCCACCCCCCATTTGTAAATTTGTATACCCCATCCTTAAATTAGTAATAGCGTAGGACATTTATTTTCCATAATTTACCGCTTTTATATAAAATGCTAGTAACTAGGATGTTTATGGCAAGACTAAAATCAACAAGTAGACAAGCGTAATTTCAAAGACAAAAATGCATGCAATCAAACACACTATTCACACATGTGCACCTCTAGGGTAATCTCGCTTGTTGCCTCATAAAATAGTCATGTCCTTCGAATATGGGTGTTTTAGCAAAGACCCTCGATAAAAAATATTGTAGTCCCTCGATGTTGCCTCCGGTAAACAATCTAGTCCCTTATGAAAATTGCTAAAACGTCTCTTAAGTTTCCTTCTATGACTATACGATTGACCCACGCCCATCCCTTCACATCCAACGATGGGGATTCTTACCAATCAATGGTGAGATAGAAACATCTAAAGGAGGAAAAGAACAAAGACCTTTTGAGTAGGTAGGACTCTCATAGTTGCTTGCTCGCAAAATAAAACCATTTCCACACTTACACTTTCAAAACATCTTTCAAAAACAAACATCTCTTTGAACTATTTTCAAAAACAACACTCTGTATGCATTCTTATAGAGACGAGAATCATTACAAAGTTAGCCGCAACAAAGACATTTTGAAAAATATTTTCAAACTTACACCCATCACAAAACACCTTTTCAAACAAAGAATTTTTTTGATCTAGCAAGCAACTAAGAGCCCGTAGATAAATACGGATGAAAAGGGTGCTAACACCTTCCCTTTTCATAACCTACCCCTCAAACTCAAGAAAACATCTCAAAGGTCTTTCCTGTTCTTTTCACCCTTTCCTTTATTGGATAAAAGAAAAGTCAGTGGCAACTCTTTCTATCCGCAATAATTGCAATCAAACGCAAAACAACCAAGTCAGTTCTCCCACCATATTACAGAATTGGAGACTCTGCTGGGGACAACTTAAAAGTAGGGTTACCTTAGAGATAGATCACCTTTAAAATGATTTCTTTGACTTGCTTGCTTTACATTTATGGGTCCTTGTTTGGGTTTGTATTGATCCTTTACCCGGATCCGGGGCACCTTTTTAGGTAAGTAGTAATAAATTATGGAGGTTGTACAGTGTAGATCAATATGGATAAAGTGATAGCTACGTTAGCGTGATACTATGGCTTGTACTAATGTTCCTTGAGTCAGTCAAGGATAATATCAGGATTCCTTATAGTGTCATTAAGTGCTAACTTACCTTTAGAACCTTTAATTGACCCATCCTAAGCCATTAAAAAGTAGTGAGATAGTCGGCTTTGGTTCCGGTCGAAGACTGGTTGATACTCGATACTACACTCATTGAGATTGGACTTTTGGGATATTTTGGTTGAAATACTTCGGTGCTTGAGCTAAAACAATGCCTAAAATAAAGGTCAGTGATATGGGACTCCTTAGAACCCTGTTACTATTGATAGGACAGGTTGAGCCAACTAAACTTCAAGAGGGTACTTACCTTTGAAACCCATGCAAGCCTAAACCTGAGGACTTGTCTGCTTTGTGTGTATATGATTATTTGTATATAAAAACTTGTTTGCTTTGTATGTACATAACATCATGATATCATACCATAGCATTATCAATAACCATTTCAAGGATATCAAGGGTATGTGATGTAGGGTTATGTTGAACTAGACGTCTATCAAGGCGCAAGAGGATTTATTCTCCTATAAACCAAATGTTGTCAAAGACCAAAGCACGATAACTTGAGTTAAGGGCTATGACCCCCTTGACATGGTGAGATTGATTATCATGGAAGGACATCCAACGATACAAAGTTCTCCAATCAAGGCGGTACTTCTAACATCTTCTTGTGTTTACCCTACGAGATCCTTGAAAACATTGCATCCACATACCATGCATCATATCATGACGGGTTTTCCCCCACAAGTTTCTCATCTACTCACTGTTTATTTCAATAGAGATGGCTCTAGAATAGACTGTCATAGATCTTCAGACCCAAAATGCTCAATTCCAGTAGATGTTCCTGACTCTGGCTAAAGGACAAGAGGACCTTAAGGCTCCCATCCTCAAAGACAAGAAAGAAAAGACAAAGAAACCAGTGGGTGTCCTGAATATGGGAAGGAGACTCTGAGGACCAGCAAAGCGGGCTCTAGAGTTTGCAACTCCATCCAACGAGGGGGGAAATCAAGAAGAAAAGACAAAACAAAAGGACCACAGTCTAGAGTCTGATGAAGAAGAGGCTGATTATGCTGAAGAGCAATATCCTTCTGCTGATGAAAAACATAAACAGTTGGAGGATCGTCTCAACACCATGGAAATTCAGAGAGTACCTGGTCCGGATTTTGAAGAATTAGGTTTGATTTTTGGAGTGGTCATTCCACCAAAGTTCAAGGTTCCCTCATTTTCTAAATATGACGGAGTTTCATGTCCTAAGTTGCATTTGAGGTCTTATGTCCGGAAGATCCAACCTCACACCGTTGATAGGAATTTGTGGATGCATTTCTTCCAGGAAAGTTTATTGGGGACTCAATTGGAATGGTTCTCCCAGCTGGAGGGAACCAACATCTGCAACTGGGAGGATCTGGCTGCTGCTTTCTACAGGCAGTACCAATACAATGCTGACCTTGCTCCAACCCGTACATAACTCCAAAGCATGTCTGTGACTTCCAGTGAGGGCTTCAAAGATTATGCCCAGAAATGGAGAGATCTTGCAGGAAGAGTCCAGCCTCCTCTGTCTGATAGAGAGCTAGTAGATATGTTCTTGGGCACTTTGTCAGGCCCATTTTTTAACCATCTGATCAGAAGCTCTTCAGCCGGGTTCACCGATCTAATATTGACAGGCGAAAAAGTAGAAGCTGGCATCAAGAGCGGTAAAATTCAAAGGGGTGCATCTTCAAGTGTAGGGAAGTAGCCTTTCAATGGGAAGAAAGAGTCCAATGTTGTGTACAACCAGAAGGGTCGTAACAAGAATAACCATGACCAATCTGTGGGGGCAGTCCTAATCTCTAGTCCTGCATCAGTGCGACCACAACAACGAGGAAATCAGCATAGGCAAGATGAGCCCAAGACACAGTTTACCAAAATCAACATGCCACTGTCTCAAGCATTGCAACACATGTTGAGGATTAATCTGATTACGTTGATAGGACCTCATCCAAACCCCAAAACTTCTTCTCCTAACTACAATCTTGATGCAATATGTGCCTATCATTCTGGAAGTCCTGGGCATGATACGAACAATTGTTGGGCGCTGGAGTACAAGATTCAAAATATGATTGACGCCAAGGAGATTGGGTTCGATCCTACCGAGACTCCCAATGCGATCACTGCTCCCATGCCAAATCATTGACAATGTTTAGTTCATTTTGAATTTTCAATTGTAATTTCTTTTGTTTATTCGAACACTTATCTGTTATGTCAACCTTTGTTTTCATTAATGCATTGAATATGTTTGCCTTGAATTAATTCATTCATTGTCACTATATTTAAACTATGCTTTCTACTTCTTTTATGATAATTCAACTCTCAACTACAAGTCTAAAGCCTTTAGAGGGAGGATGACGAAACTAATACCATAATCTCATACAGTATACTTTTGGACAGACCTTGCTAACGAGGTACAAGCGTTCTTTCAATCCCTAAAACCTGGAGTTATAAGCAAGATGATCCCTAGTCAACCCCTTTGAGCCAAAGAAGTAGGAGTTTTTCTTTTTCACACAAATTTAAACCTTTAATCAAAACCCGGGGCAGGGTTAGTTTCTCAGTTAATTCAAATGCGTGTTCAATCACAAGCTTTCACTTTATACACAACGAAGGACATAAAAAACGTCCTTCTTAATTAAAATGGTTCCCCATGAAATAGGCAGTCATGTCTCTCAAAAGAAAATCCCACAGAGTCAAAGCCTATGAAGGAGACTCAAGGAAAACTGGGGCATCTCGCTGACTATAATCTCAAAACAATCAGGAAAAAAAATAGGGACAGTAAATCAAAAAGAGGGCGCTACAAATCCTCGACAAACATGAAAAATGTTGCAAAAAATGACTGCCTTCACGAATGAAATTAACTTGTCTGAACCATCACCAAAACGTCATTCCAGACTCAATTGGAATTCAAAAAATGCGCAATTAGTTGATAATGGGGCTGAATAACATCATAAAGAATGGGAGGATACAAATACACTTTGAGCCTTATCCTTTGTTTCTTAAACCGTGAACCAGGCCACATTACAACCCTTTAAAAGTCCTAATTGAAGCATGGGTTAGTTCGAAAGCATACTGTTACAAAAGGTATCCTGACTCCTGTAAGGCTTATTGTAAATTCTGAGTTGAATTCATATTCTTACAAAATTCTCTTATCTGCTAAAAATGCATTTTCAAAACTTTAAGAAAAACATAAACTTTGCATTATTTTAAATATCGTTGTTTGCATATAGCTATTTGTTTGACAACAGAGAAATTCACATGACGAATATCTAATGAACGGAAATCCTCTCAAGAAATATAATAACTTCAAATGGAAAACACTCCATAGTCAAAGGCGCATAACATGATTATTATCCAACCCATCCGGGGAAGTCAAGTCAAGGTTCTAAGAAATCTCTCATAGCCAGGGACAAGTCTGCATCTGAATCACTTGGGGCATGGAACATGAATTCCAGCAAAGGGCCACGTACGACCAAGCACACATTATCTGGAAGTGATACAACACTTACTACTATGGACAACGATAAATCCCCATAAAGTATCTTTCATAAGGTGATTCATGGTAAAGTCGCCAAAGCCTCCTCTATAAGGTTATCCCCACAGAAAATTTTTCAGAAATAAAGGTAAAAACCCCACAAGGACAAGTTCATGGATATCCCCACAAAGTTGGATCCATGCAATCACCATCCAGAATTTCAACCTCCGGAAAACTACTCCCCAGCTGAATTGGTCTTAAGAGGAAGCCTTGAGGATTTTTGCCAGAAGAAAACACTTCCCCAGCAGATTGTCAAACAGGTTTATTTCCCCAACAAACTATAAATCCATCAGACCAATACAAATCAACATACAAAACCCATTAATCCCCGGTAGAGTCATTGATATCCCCAACGAATTTGTCATATCCTCAAAAGTTACTAAAACCTTGACCCGACCAGATATTAGTTTAACTTATTCAAATCACTAACAAAATTCCTCTTCCCTAGTAAAGTTTGCCACTATCCCCCGTGAGTTTCTGCAAAGCCTGGATGCCAATCAGATAACAGTTAACTTCTTTATCCCCAACAAGTTGTTAACTTCCATTATCTCCAATCAAGAGATAACTCCCCTGTAGAGCAACAAACAACTAAAACTCTTGAACTCTTTTCCCCTAGCAGAAATCAACACTCTCCATATAGATTTCTCAAGCCAAAGCCAATTTTCCGCAATTGATTTTTCCTCAAACAATAAAACTGGAATCCCCAATGGAAACATTCTAAGCAAGGTTTGAAGATGTGTGTGATACGGTGGGAGAACTGACTTGGGTGTTTTATGTTTTATCGCAATTGTTGCGGTTAGCAAGAGTTGCCACCAACTTTTCTTTTATCCAAAAGGAAAGTCTGAAAAGAACAGGAAAGACCTTTGAGATTATTTCTGAGTTTAGGGGGTAGATTATGAAAAGGGAAGGTATTATCACCCTTTTCATCCATAGTTATCTATGGGCTCTTAGTTGCTTGATAGATCACTTGCTTTGTTTGAAAAATGTGCTTTGTGTGTGTAATACGGTGGGAGAACTGACTTGGGTGTTTTGCATTTTATTGTAATTGTTGCGGTTATCATGAGCCACCAACGACTTTTATTTTATCCAAAAGGAAAGGTTGAAAAGAAAAGGAAATACCTTTGAGATTATTTCTGAGTTCGGGGGGTAGATTATGAAAAGGAAGGTATTAGCACCATTTTCATCCATAGTTATCTATGGGCTCTTAGTTTCTTGCTATATCACTTCCTTTGTTTGAAAAATGTGCTTTGTGTGGTTTTTGAAAGTATTTTAAAAAGGCACCATTGTTTTAAGCAAACTTTGCAATAGTTCTCGTTCGTAAGAACGTATACAACGTGTTGAACTTTAGAAAATATTTTATGTTTGGAAAGTGTTTTGAAAGTTTTTTGAAAGTGTTTTTGAAAGTGTTGGTGTTTGTTTTTGAAAATAAGCAAGAGTGTTTGATTTGAAAATGAGAAAGCAACTAGGAACAATCTACCTACTCAAAAGTCTTACTTCATTTCTTCCTTTTCTTTGATATTGCTATATTACCATTGATTTGGTAAGAAGCCTTATCTTTGGATGTAAAGGGATGGGTGTGGGTCATCGCATAGTCATGATAGAAATGTTGTGAGATATCTTAGCATTTCTTTAAAGGACTAAGATCATTTGAAAGGCAACATTTGTAGCGTCATCGAGGGACTATGATCTTGTATTTTTTATCCTTTTTTTGCTAAGATATCCCACATGCATAACATGACTATTTTTCATAAGGCAACAAGTGGAGTTAACCGTAGAGGTGCATGTGTGCAAAGTGTGTTTGATTGCATGCATTTTTGTCTTTTGATCAGAGTGGTCTACTTGTTGATTTTATCTTGCCATACACTCTAATTACTAACATTTTGCATAAAGCCAAAAGTGGAGAAAGATAAAATCCTACACTATTACAACCATATTGAATTGCATGAAAATATAAAGGCAAAAATAAGGTAAAAGCAAGAAAAATGGATCTTTCGATTTAGGACAGCAAACCCTTCGATTCTGCACTTTCTGACTCTCTTCGATCTGGCCTGAAAAGGGGGTGAAGGCATGACTTTTGATTGGGGCCTGGAGGCCATCATATTGTGTCTTTCGATTGCGGCCTGGAGGCCAGCATGTTGTGTCTTTCGATTAGGGCCTGGAGGCCAGCATGTTGTGTCTTTTGTTTGGGGCCTGGAGGCCAGCATGTTGTGCCTTTCGTTTGACCTGAAGGTTAGTATGGAAGTCAGAGGCTTCGTTTAACTCTTTCCTCCTGTTTCTTTCGTTTGGGGCATAAAATGGAAACATGGCCTAAGGCCGTGCTAGCCTTTGTCTTGTGGCCAAACCTAATATTAAAGTATATTTAATGAAACTCAAGCAACAAGAAACCAAAAGATTAGCCAGAAAAATAGATTCAAAGGGTTTAAACGAAAGGGATACAAAATATAATATACATGTTATAATTGAAACGAAGGATGCAAGGGTAAGAGTAACTTACCTTTCTTCAGCCTTGAATGGGAGTGGGACCTTGAGTGGAGGCCCTGGGTGCTGAATTCGAAAGAGGGGGCCTGGAACAAAGCCTTGGATGCTGTGTTCAAAGGAGGAAAGAAAGCAAGTGTGATTCTTATTTCCACTGGATTCGAAAGAGACTGAATGGTGGTTGTTCTTCAGAATCGAAAGAGGTGACAATGGGATTCTGGGTTTGATTTCACAAGTGTTGAAGGGACTTGAGAGATTTGTTGTGTGTGAGAAATTTGAAGATATGTTCCCCTCCTCTTCTTTTTTCTTTTCTCTCCTCCTTTTCGATGTGCAAATGAACTCTCTATTTATAGAGAGAAAATTTTTGAATGAGCAGCTTGGTGAAAGAATAAAATATAGTTTCTTTGAAAGGCCAACATCCACTTGTGTCAACTTTTTACAATCCAAAGATAAAAGTACCAAAATCAATGGTTTAGATGGGTGGCTCCTAGTTTATAGGGGGAAAATATGCATAAGAGACAGGCGGAAGGCTCAAAAACTTTTCTAAAAAGTAGCATTATACTATTAAGTGCAAGTTGGCTTGAACAACATTTTAATATGGAGTGTGGCAAAAGTTGGAGGCATATGTAGCCTGACATATGGATAACTTGACCCTTAGATCGAATACCCTATCTTTCGTTTTGGCCCTACAGATCCAGCCTTTGACCAAACTCAAGAGTAAACGAAATTGAATATTTCAAACAATGGTCTGTCTTTCGATTTTGCCATATTCAACTGCATGTACCATTTTGAACCCTTTTGTTTTTTATTATATAAGTACAACCTTCGACCAAACTCAAGGTAGGCAAAACTAAATATTTCCCACAATGGCATGCCTTTCTACTGGGGCCATATTCAGTTGCATGTACTACTTTGAATAGGTAAGAAAATCTCAATGGCATAGTCAAAACGAAAGGAACTCTGGATTACCTTCTTACTTCACCAACAGAAGCCAAATTCCCTAAACGAAGCAAAGGAACCAAGCTTGCTCAAAGAAGCCAGATGCCTAAACGAAGGATGTAACGAAAGCTTGTATTCAAAAG
Organism: Vicia faba; assembly: GCA_948472305.1. NCBI lineage: Eukaryota > Viridiplantae > Streptophyta > Magnoliopsida > Fabales > Fabaceae > Vicia > Vicia faba. Next base: position 58,202 of record CATIWC010000855.1, on the reverse strand, counting down.
ATCCCACCTTCCCAAGAAATGTAACCAAAGCTTTGTATTGAAGGGGGCCACACGCCCAAATGAAGAATGCATGCAGTAGGTAAAGGGAAAAAACAAAGCTTGCAACAAGGGGCCACAAGCCTAAACGAAAGAGGTATGCTAGGGTTGCAAAGATGCCAAGTCAAAAGAGGCATGCAGGAAGAAAATTTGAGCAATCGAAGGATGCCCAAAACGAGGCTTTTTGCCTTGGAATCGAAGGAGGATACAAGAGGCTTTTTGCCTTGTGCCAGCTGGCCCCGTGGGGGCCTCTTGCATGCAAGAATGAATCTGTGACTCAATTGAATGCTTGTATGCAGCAAAACTTGTCCAATCGAAGCAGGCTTGTAGGCAGCAAAACTTGTCCAATCGAAGCAGGCTTGCTGGCAGCTAATTTTGAGCAATCGAAGGAGGTGCAAAGTCCAATCGAAGGGGCTGAATCGAAGGAGGCCTATTTTTCTCCAAATTTGTCAAAATGTTATTTTTATCTATTTTCTCCCTTTTTGAAAGTTTCCTTTTAATTTTGGTACTGGAAAATCCCAATGCACTTGTGCAAGCTTAAATCCTGAGAATCTTTGTGAGAAAACCTTTGATAATTTAGAGGGAAAATTTTGGGGTACAACAGCTTCCCCTGTTCAATCTTCTTACACCTAAAGAGTTAGATTGGAAAATCTGTCGTTCGTGACTTGAAGGTGGAAGATGATTGAACACTAGAGTGACCAGAAATTTGCACTCGAAGATGTTGTGGTTGATTGTGTAGGGGATGGGCTTAAAGATACCATTTGGAGAAATGATGGAGAGTTGTCGCAGATGGGCTTATAGATGCCATCCAAAGGTGACTGTTGACAGAAATTAGACAAGTCTAAAATACTGACTTCAATTGGAGAAGAAAATCAGAATAAATCTTTAGAGCGATTTATCTGAACCAGAGGAAATGTCTACCACCAAGAATCAGGATAAACCATTGAGATATTTAAATTGAATCGAAAGAGGTCTTGAAGGAAGTGTTTGTCATTTAGGTAAGAAACCTTCCCTATTTTGGGGATTGATCTACAATCAATTTGCTCACAGAAGAATGTCTTGTTTTTTATAATGATACGTGATGAAGGAATCTTGGACGATTACTACCTCAGAAAGATGATGAAGGGATCTTGGACGATTGCTACCTCAGCAGGATGATGAAGGAATCTTGGACGATTGCTACCTCAGCAGGATGATGAAGGAATCTTGGACACGATTACTACCTCAGCAAGATGATGAAGGAATCTTGGACGATTACTACCTCAACAGGATGATGAAGGAATCTGAGACGATTTCTACTCCAAAAAGATGATGAAGGAATCTTGGACGATTACTACCTCAGCAGGATGATGAAGGAATCTTGGACGATTACTACCTTAACAAGATGATGAAGGAATCTAAGACGATTGCTACTCCAAAAAACCGATGAAGGAATCTTGGACGATTACTACCTCAGCAGGATGATGAATGAATCTTGGATGATTACTACCTCAACAGAATGATGAAGGAACCTTGGAGGATTACTACCTCAGCAGGACGACGCAGGAATCTGAGACGATTGCTACTCCAAAAAGATGATGAAGGAATCTTGGATGATTACTACATCACCAGGATGATGAAGGAATCTTGAATGATTACTACCTCAGCAGGATGATGAAGGAATCTTGGACGATTACTACCTCAGCAGGATGATGAAGGAATCTTAGACGATTTCCACCTCAACGGATGATGAAAGAATTTGAGACAATTCCTACTCCAAAAAGATGATGAAGGAATCTTGGATGATTACTACCTCAGCAAGATGATGAAGGAATCTTGGACGATTACTACCTCAGCAGGATGATGAAGGAATCTGAGACGATTTCTACCTCAACAGATGATGAAGGAATCTGAGACGATTACTACACCAAAAAGATGATGAAGGAATCTTGGACGATTACTACCTTAGCAGGATGATGAAGGAATCTTGGACGATTACTACCTCAGCAGGATGATGAAGGAATCTGAGACGATTGCTACCTCAACGGATGATGAAGGAATCTGAGACGATTTCTACTCTAAAAAGATGATGAAGGAATCTTGGAAGATTACTACCTCAGCAGGTTGATGAAGGAATCTTGGACGATTACTACCTCAGCAGGATGATGAAGGAATCTGAGACGATTGCTACTCCAAAAAGATGATCAAGGAATCTTGGACGATTACTACTCCAAAAGGATGATGACCTTTATCTGTTGACCTTTTCCTGAAAAGGTAAAGGAAATGTTGTATGCAACGTCATGATGAATGAGATGCATTATGTAATGATGTTCTCAAAAATGAGATTATGGTGTATGCATTTATTATGTGTGTAAATATGATGCATGAAATGTGAAATGTTATTGAAGTGTATCTTTGTATGGGAAAATAAATCCTTGACAAATGCTGGGGAGTCATTAAATCCCGACTTTCCATTGAAGAGTAGGTGTGTCTTTAAACTTTGCTTAGAATGTTTCCAATGGGGATTCCTGTTTTGTTGAGGAAAACTCTGCTGGGTAATATTGAAAACTCTGTAGAGAGTGTTGATTCCTGCTCGGGGAAAAGAGATCAGGAGTCTTGGTTGTCCGTTGCTCTACCGGGGGTTATCTCTTGAAAGTTAGATGTTATCTGGTCGGGTCCAGGTTTCAGTAATTGATAAAGTCAAACTATTATCTGGTCGGGTCCAGGCTTTAGTAACTTAAATTTGATTAACTATTATCTGGTAGGGTCCAGGTTTCAGTAACTCAAACTGTTATCCGGTCGGGTCCAGGTTTCAGCAATTGATAAAGTCAAACTATTATCTGGTCGGGTCCAGGCTTTAGTAACTTAAAATTGAGATTAACGGTTATCTGGTCGGGTCCAGGTTTTAGCAACTCAAATTGTTATCCGGTCAGGTCTAGGTTTCAGCAATTGATAAAGTCAAACTATTATCTGGTCGGGTCCAGGTTTCAGCAATTGATAAAGTCAAACTATTATCTTGTCGGGTCCAGGCTTTAGTAACTTAAAATTGAGATTAACTGTTATATGGTCGGGTCCAGGTTTCAGTAATTCATAAAGTCAAACTATTATTTGGTCGGGTCCAAGCTTTAGTAACTTAAAATTTAGATTAACTGTTATCTGGTCGGGTCCAGGTTTCAGTAACTCAAATTATTATCTGGTCGGGTCCAAGTTTCAGCAATTGATAAAGTAAAAGTAATATCTGGTCGAGTCCATGCTTTAGTAACTTTAAAATTGAGATTAACTATTATCTTGTCGGGTCCAGGTTTCAGTAACTCAAACTATTATTCGGTCGGGTCCAGGTTTCAGCAACTAATAAAGTCAAACTAATATCTGGTCAGGTCCATGCTTTAGTAACTTAAAATTGAGATTAACTGTTATCTGGTCGGGTCCAGGTTTCAGAAACTCAAATTGTTATCTGGTCGGGTTCAGGCTTCACAATGACTTGATTGAAGAGATAAAGTTGAATTGATATCTGGTCGTGTCTAGGCTTCACAACAACTTACTGAAATTACTGTTATCTTGTTGGCTTCCAGGCTTCACGGTAGCTTATTGAATTTGATTATTATCTGGTCGGATTCCAAGCTTCATAACAAATTCTTGAAAGGATGAAGTTAAACTGATATCTGGTCGGGTCCAGGCTTCACAACAACTTACTGAAGTTAACCATTATCTAGTTGGCTTCCAGGCTTCTCGGTAACTTGTTGGGGATTATAGAGTAGTCTACTGAAGAAGAAGAGTTGTGGTCCTTTGATTTGTAGTAGTCAGAGAGGCAAACTCAAACTGGGGAATCCTACTGTTTGTTGGGGAAATAAACCTTGTTTCCAGTCTGTTGGAGAGGTGGTGACTTCACTGGGGAATATCCTCAAGGATTCTTGAGGTTGACTCAGTTGAGAAAAAAGTTTTGAGAGATTAAACTTTGGCTGGGGGTTATCCTATGAGAAGGATTTTGGGGAGATTTGTCACTGCCCCTAGTAACAAGTGTTGGTGGAACTACCAGGAATTAATTGACTATATGTAACCCTTTGTTGGGATTTGCGTTCAATGCCCAAAGTGATGGAGATGGAGACTTTCCCCTGGTTATTCAGAACTTCTTGAGAGATTTCTTGGAATCTTGACTGGACTTCCCCCAGGTGTGCATGATAGTGACATGTCATGCCCCCTTGTTGATAGGAGATTTGTCATTGGAAATGTCATCACACTTGAAGTGATTTTGTTCACCGAGACAACTTTCGTTCACTGGATATTTGTTGTGTGAATTTCTCTGTTGTCAAACAAATAGCCATATGCAAACAACGATATTCAAATAATGCGAAGTTTATGATTTTCTTATAGTTTTGAAAATGCATTTTTAGCAAGAAATTTTGTACGAAAATTCAACTCAGGATTTTAGAGTAAAGCCTTACAGGAGTCAGGATACCTTTTTGTAACAGTGTGCTTTCAAACTAACCCATGCTTCAATTAGGACTTTTGAAGGGTTGTAACTGGGCTTGGTTTACGGTTTATGAAACAAATGATAAGGCTCAAAGTATATTTGTACCCACCCGTTCTTCGTGATGCTCTTCAGTCCTAAACTCAGTTAATTGTACCTTTGAACTCCAATTGAGTCTGGAATGACGTTTTGGTGATGGTTCAGACAAGTTTAATTTATCGGAAGGTAGTCATTTTTTGCAATATTTTTTATTTTGTTCAGGATTTGTAGTGACCTCTTTTTTGATTTGTTATCCCTGACTTTTTCCTGACTGTTATTCTTTTGAGATTACAGTCAGCAGGATTCCCCGGTTTTTTTTAAGTCTCCTTCGTAGGTTTTGACTTAATGGGATTTTCTCTTGAGAGATAATGACTGCCTATTTAGTAGGGAACCATCACTATCTTTTGATTCCAGAGGAAAGTTTTTGATGTCATTCGTTGTATTACGAGATGAGAGTTTACGATATGAATGCGTATTGGAATTAACTGAGAGACTACCCTGCCCCAGGTTTTGATTAAAGGTTTCAGTTTGTGTAAAAAAAAGAACTTCTACTTCTTTGGCTCGAAGGGGTTGACCAGGGATTATCTTTCTTATGACTCCAATGTTTAGGATTTGAAAGAACGCCTGTACATTGTCACCAAGGTCTGTTCAAAAGCATACTGTATGAGATTATGGCATTGTTTTTGTCATCCTCCCTTTAAATGCTTGTAACTTTTAGCAAGAGTTGAATGTCATAAAGAGAGTAAAAAGCATAGTTTAAAAGTAATGAAAATGAATGGATTAATTTAAGACAAACATATGCAATGCATTAATGAAACAGAGTTTGACATTAATAGATAATTGTTTGAATAACAAAAGAAATTACAATTGAAAATTTAAAATGAACAAGACGCTCTCAATGATTTGGCATAGGAGCAATGATCACATTTGGAGTCTCTGGAGAGTCGAATTCAATCTCATTGGCATCAATCAAGTCTTGAATTTTGTTCTTCAAAGTCCAACAGTTGTCAGTGTCATGTCCGGGACTTTCAGAATGGTAGGCACATCTTACGCTTGGATTGTACTTAGAAGAGGAGGTATCGGGGTTTTGAGGAGGATCCTTTAGTGTGATCAGTTTCACCTTCAGCAAATGTTGTAACGCTTGAGACAAAGGCATGTTGATGTTAGCGTACTGGCTTTCTTGATATATTACCCTACGCCTATTGCCTTGTCTTTGTTGAACAGGTGTAGGATTAGAGATCAGGATTTCCCCTACATGTTGGTCATGACGAATCTTTTGACCATACACAGCATTGGACTCTTTCTTCCCATTTTATGGTTTTTTCAGAGCATCGGAGGGTGTAGCTACTTGGATCTTTCCGCTTTTGATGCCAGCTTCGACCCTTTGGCCGATCAGTATTATCTCGGTGAACCCGACTGAGGAGCTTTCGATTAGGTGATATAAGAAAGGTCTTGTCAAAGTTCCCATGAAGATGTTAATCAGCTCCCCGTCAATTAAAGGGGGCTGCACCCTACCATCCAGATCTCTCCACTTTTGGGCGTATCCTTTGAAACTCTCGTTGGAACCCATGGTCATGTTCTGCAATTGCACACGAGTTGGTGCAAGATCAGTGTTGTATTGGTACTTCTTGTAGAAAGCAGTAGCTAGATCCTCCCAGGTGTGGATGCGAGAACTCTCCAATTGATATAACCATTCAAGTTGAGTCCCTACTAGGCTCTCTTGGAAGAAATGGATCCAAAGCTTCGGATCAGTAGTGTATGGTTGAATCTTGTGAATATAGGACTTTAAGTTCATCTTGGGGCAAGAGACTCCATCATACGGGGAAAAGGTAGGGATTTTAAATTTTGGTGGGATGAGCACTCCGGAAACTAAACCCATGTCTCCTAAGTCCAAGCCAGACACAACATCGATCTCCACAACTTTTAGTATGTCTTCAAGTTGTTTGTATTTTTCATCCGCGGTGGATACCGCTCCTCAGACGAGTCATCATCGTCAGTAGCTATGTCATCTCTAATGCTTCCAGCTTCCTCTTCTTGACTGTCTTTAGAAGAAGTATCTTATTTTTGAACTAGTTGGGCATGCCCCTTTGACCTTCTCCTCACATTGAGGATGACCGACTTTTTCTTCTTCTTGCTCTCTTTGGTGAAGAGTGTTTTCAGATCTTCCTGCCCCTTGGCCAAGTTCATGAGCACTTGTTGGAACTGAGCGTTCTGATCTTGGAGGTCTTTAACTGTTTGCTCTAGAGCCATCTCTGCTGAAATAAACTGTAAGCAGATGTGAAAACTTGTATGGGAAAACCAGTTATGGTATGATGCATGATATGTGGATGCATGTTTTCAAGGATGTCGCGGCGTAAATATAAGAAATTGCTAGAAGTTGAACTTTGTTCAACATCTTTGATTGGAGAACTTTGTATCGGTGGATGTCCTTCCACTAGAATTAAGCTCACCATGTCAAGTGGGTCATAGCCCTCGACTCAAGTTTGTTGTACTTAATCTTTAACGGTGTTTGGTTAGAGGAAAATAAATCCTCTATCCCTTTGATAAATGTATGGTTCAATGTGACCCTGCATAATAGACCCTTGAGATCCTTAAAATGGTTATTTAAAATGCTACGATATGATGTCATGATGTTATGTACAAGTATGCAAAGTAAGCAAGTACAAATAATCATATTCACACATAGCATATAAGTTCTTAGGTTTAGGCTTCCATGGAGTCTTATAGGTAAGCACCCTCTTGAATTTTAGTTGGCTCAAGCTATCCTATTAAAAGTAATGGGTTCTAAGGAGTCTCATATCACTGACCTTTCTTTTAGGAATTATTCTAGCTCAAGCCCCAAATAATTGCGGCCAAAATATCCTAAAAGTCTAATCTCAATGAGTGTAGCATCGAGTATCAACCAATCTTCGGTCAGAACCAAAGCCGTCCATCTCACTACTCTCTAGTGGCTTAGGATAAGTCAATTAAAAGGTTCTAAAGGTCAGTTAGCGCTTAATGACGCTAAGGAAGCCTAATTTTATCCTTGACTGACTCAAGGAACATTAGTACAAGCCAAAGTGTCAGGCTAATGTAGCTACCACTTCGTCCATATCGGTCTACATCGTACAACTTCCATGATTTATTGCTACTTACATAAAACCGGCCCCAGATCTGGGTGTAGGATCTTTAACAGTAACCCAAACAAGGACCCAAAATGTAAAGCAAGCAAGTCAAACCATGAAAAGCAAGTAAAGGTGATCTAGCCCTAACCCCACTTTTAACTATTTCCCCAGCAGAGTTGCCAATTCTGTGATACGATGGGAGAATTGACTTGGTTGTTTTGCATTTGATCGCAATTATTGTGATTAGCAAGAGTCGCCAGCGACTTTTCTTTTATCCAAAAGGAAAGGCTGAAAAGAACAGGAAAGCCCTTTGATATTATTTCTGAGTTTGGGGGGTAGATTATGAAAAGGGAAGGTATTAGCACCCTTTTCATCCATAGTTATCTATGGGATCTTAGTTGCTTGATAGATCACTTGCTTTATTTGAAAAATGTGCTTTGTGTGGTTTTTTAAAGTATTTTGAAAAGGTGCCATCATTTTAGGCAACCTTTGCAATAGTCCTTGTTCGTAAGAACGTATACAAAGTGTTGAACTTTTGAAAATATTTCATGTTTGGAAAGGGTTTTGAAATTGTTTTGAAAGTGTTTTTGAAAGTGTTGGTGTTTTTTTTTTGAAAATAAGCAAGAGTGTTTGATTTGAAAATGAGAAAGCAACTAGGAGCAATCTACCTACTCAAAAGTCTTACTTCATTTCTTCCTTTCCTTTGATATTGCTATCTTACCATTGATTTGGTAGGAAGCCTTACCTTTGAATGTAAAGCAACGGGCGTGGGTCATCGCATAGTCATGATAGCAATGTCGTGAGATATCTTAGCATTTCTCTTTGAGGGACTAATATCCGTTGAAAGGCAACATTTGCAGCATCATCGAGGGACTATGATCTTGTATTTTTTATTGTTTTTGGCTAAGATATCCCACATGCATAATATGAATATTTTTAATAAGGAAACAAGTGGAGTTAACTCTAGAGGTGCATGTGTGCAAAGTGTTTTTGATTGCATGCATTTTTCTCTTTTGATCAGAGTGGTCTACTTGTTGATTTTATCTTGCCATAAACTATAATTACTAACATTTTGCATAAAGTCAAAGTTGCAGAAAGATAAAATCCTACATTATTACAACCATATTGAATTTCATGAAAATATAAAGGCAAAAATAAGGTAGAAGCAAGAAAAATGGATCTTTCAATTTAGGGTAGCAAACCCTTCGATTCTGCACTTTCGGACTCTCTTTGATCTGGCCTAAAAAAGGGTGAAGGCATGACTTTCGATTGGGGCCTGGAGGCCAGCATATTGTGTCTTTCAATTGGGGCCTGAAGGCTAGCATTTTTTGTCTTCCGATTAGGGCCTGGAGGCCAACATGTTGTGTATTTCGTTTGGGGCCTGGAGGCCAGCATGTTGTGTCTTTCGTTTGGCCTGAAGGTTAGTATGGAAGCCGGAGGCTTCGTTTTTAAGTTTTTCTCCTGTTTCTTTCGTTTGGGGCATAAAATGGCAACATGGCCTAAGGCCATGCTAGCCTCTGTCTTGTGTTCCAACCAAATATTAAAGTATATTTAATGAAACTCAAGAAACAAGTAACAAAAATATTAGCCAGAAAAATAGATTCAAAGGGTGTAAACGAAAGGGAGACAAAATATTATATACATGTTATGATTGAAACGAAGGATGCAAGGGTAAGAGTAACTTACATTGCTTCATCCTTGAATGAATGTGGGACCTTGAGTGGAGGCCCTGGGTGCTGGATTTGCAAGAGGGGGCCTGAAACAAAGCCTTGGATGCTGAATTCGAATGAGGAAAGAAAGCAAGTGTGAGGCTTCTTTCCACTGGATTCGAAAGAGACTGAAGGGTGGTTGTTCTTCAGAATCGAAGGAGGTGACAATGGGATTCTGCGTTTGATTTCACAAGTGTTGAAGGGAATTGAGAGATTTTTTGTGTGTGAGAAATTTGAAGATATGTTCCCCTCCTCTTCTTTTTTCTTTTCTCTCCTCCTTTTCTATGTGAAAATGAACTCTCTATTTATAGAGAATTTTTTTTTGAATGAGCAGCTTGGTGAAAGAATAAAATATAGTTTCTTTGAAAGGCCAACATCCGCTTGTGTCAACTTTTTATAATCCCAAGATAAAAGTACCAAAATCAATGGTTTAGATGGGTGGCTCCTAGTTTATAGGGGGTAAATATGCAGAACAGACATGCACAAGGCTTAAAAACTTTTCTAAAAATTAGCATTATACTATTAAGTGCAAGTTTGCTTGAAGAACATTTTAATATGGAGTGAGACACAAGTTGGAGGCCTATGTAGCCTGACCTATGGATAACTTGACCCTTGGATCACCTAACCTGTCTTTCGTTATGGCCCTACAGATCCAGCCTTCGCCAAACTCAAGACCAAACAAAATTGAATGTTTCCAACAATAGTCTGTCTTTCGATTTGGCCATATTCAACTGCATGTACCATTTTTAACCCTTTTGTTTTTTATTATGTAAGTCCAACCTTTGACCAAACTCAAGGCAGGACAAACAAAATATTCCCCACAATGGAATGCCTTTCGATTAGGGCCATATTCAGTTGCATGTACTACTTTGAATAGGCAAGAAAATCTCAATGGCATAGTCAAAACGAAAGGAACTCTAGATTTCCTTCTTACTTCACCAACATAAGCCAGATGTCCTAAACGAAGCAAAGGAACCAAGCTTGCTCAAAGAAGCAAGATGTCCAAACAAAGGATGTAACTAAAGCTTGTATTCGAAAGAGCCCAGATGCCCAAGAAATGTAACCAAAGCTTTCCATTAAAGGGGACCACACACCGAAACGAAGAATGCATGCAGGACGTAAAGGGCACAAATGAAGCTTGCAACAAGGGGCCACATGCCCAAACGAAAGAGGTATGCTAGCCTTGCAAATATGCCCAGTCAAAAGAGGCATGCAAGAAGCAAATTTGAGCAATTGAAGGATGCCTAAAAGGAGGCTTTTTGCCTTGGAATCGAAGGAGGCTACAAGAGGCTTTTTGCCTTGTGCCTACTAGCCCCATAGGCGCCTCTTGCATGAAAGAATGAATTTGTGACTCAATTGAATGCTTGTATGCAACAAAACTTGTCAAATCGAATCAGTCTTGTAGGCAGCAAAACTTTTCCAATCGAAGCAGACTTGCAGGAAGCTAATTTTGAGTAATCGAAGGAGGTGCAAAGTCCAATCGAAGGGGCTGAATCGAAAGAAGCCTATTTTTCTCCAAATTTGTCAAAATGTTATTTTTATCTATTTTCTCCCTTTTTGACAGTTCCCTTTTGATTCTAGTACTGGAAAATCCCAATGCACTTGTGCAAGCTTAAATCCTGAGAATCATTGTGAGAAAACCCTTGAGAATTGAGAGGGAAAATTTTGGGGTACAATAGTGTGGTTTTTGAAAGTATTTTAAAAAGGCGCCATCGTTTTAGGAAAACTTTGCAATAGTTCTCATTTGTAAGAACGTATACAAAGTGTTGAACTTTTGAAAATATTTCATGTTTGGAAAGGGTTTTAAAAGTGTTTTGAAAGTGTTTTTAAAAGTGTTGGTGTTTGTTTTTAAAATAAGCAAGAGTGTTTGATTTGAAAATGAACAAGCAACTAGGAACAATCTACCTACTCAAAATTCTTAGTTCATTTCTTCCTTTCCTTTGATATTACTATCTTGCCATTGATTTGGTAAGAAGCCTTATCTTTGGATGTAAAGGGACGGGCATGGGTCATCGCATAGTCGTGATAGCAATGTTGTGAGATATCTTAGCATTTCTCTTTGAGGGACTAAGATCATTTGAAATGCAACATTTATAGCGTCATTGACGTACTATGATCTTGTATTTTTAATAGTTTTTTGCTAACATATCCCACATGCATAACATGACTATTTCTCATAAGGCAACAAGTGGATTTAACCCTAGAGGTGCATGTGTGCAAAGTGTGTTTTATTGCATGTATTTTTGTCTTTTGAACAGAGTGGTTTACTTGTTGATTTTATCTTGCCATACACTCTAATTACTAACATTTTGCATAAAGTCAAAAGTGCAGAGAGATAAAATCCTATCCTATTACAACCATGTTGAATTGCATGAAAATATAAAGGAAAAAATAAGGTAAAAGCAAGAAAATGGATCTTTAATTTAGGGCATCAAACCCTTCGATTCTGCACTTTCTGACTCTCTTCGATATGGTCTGAAAAGGGGTGAAGGCATGAATTTAGATTGGGGCCTGGAGGCTATCATATTGTGTCTTTCGATTGGGGCCTGGAGGCCAGCATGTTGTGTCTTTTGTTTGGGGCCTGGAGGCCAGCATGTTGTGCCTTTCGTTTGGCCTCAAGGTTAGTATGGAAGCCAGAGTCTTCGTTTTTAACTTTTTCCTCCTGTTTATTTCGTTTGGGGCATAAAATGGAAACATGGCCTAAGGCCACTCTAGCCTTTGTCTTGTGGCCAAACAAAATATTAAAGTATATTTAATGAAACTCAAGCAACAGGAAACAAAAAGATTATCCAGAAAAAGAGATTCAAAGGGTGTAAACGAAAGGGAGACAAAATATTACATACATGGTATGATTGAAATGAAGGATGCAAGGGTAAGAGTAACTTACCTTGCTTCAACCTTTAATGGGTGTGGGACCTTGAGTGGAGGCCCTGGGTGCTAGATTCGAAAGAGGTGGCCTGAATCAAAGCCTTGGATGCTGAATTCGAAGGAGGAAAGAAATCAAGTGTGATGCTTCTTTCCACTGGATTCGAAAGAGACTGAAGGGTGGTTGTTCTTCAGAATCAAAGGAGGTGACAATGGGATTCTGGGTTTGATTTCACAAGTGTTGAAGGGACTTGAGATATTTGTTGTGTGTGAGAAATTTGAAGATACGTTCCCCTCCTCTTCTTTTTTCTTTTCTCTCCTCTTTTTCTATGTGCAAATGAACTCTTAATTTATAGAGAAATTTTTTTTGAATGATAGCTTGGTGAAAGAATAAATTATAGTTTCCTTGAAAGGCTAACATCCACTTGTGTCAACTTTTTATAATCACAAGATAAAAGTACCATAATCAATGGTTTAGATGGGTGACTCCTAGTTTATAGGGGGAAAACATGCAGTAGAGACAGGCGCAAGGCTTAAAAACTTTTCTAAAAAGTAGCATTATACTATTAAGTGCAAGATGGATTGAAGAACATTTTAATATGGAGTGAGGCACAAGTTGGAGGCCCATGTAGCATTAGATATGGACAATTTGGCCCTTGGATCGAATACCCTGTTTTTCGTTTTAGCCCTACAGATCAAGCCTTCGACCAAACTCAAGAGCAAAGGAAATTGAATGTTTCCAACAATGACCTGTCTTTCGATTTGGCCATATTCAACTTCATGTACCATTTTGAACCTTTTTCTTTTTGATTATGTAAGTCCAAACTCCGACCAAACTCAAGGCGTGCAAAAATAAATATTCCTACAATGGCATACCTTTCGATTGGGGCCATATTCAGTTGTATGTACTACTTTGAATAGGCAAGAAAATCTCAATGACATAGTCAAAACTAAAGGAACCCTGGATTACCTTCTTACTTCAACAACAGAAGCCAAATGCCCTAAACTAAGCAATGGAACCAAGCTGGCTCAAAGAAATCAGATGCCCAAACGAAGGATGTAACCAAAGCTTGTATTCGAAAGATCCCACCTGCACAAGAAATGTAACCAAAGCTTTATATTTAAGGGGACCACACGCCCAAACGAAGAATGCATTAAAGAGGTAGAGGGCACAAATGAAGCTTGCAACAAGGGGCCACATGCCCTAACGAAAGAGGTATTCTAGGTTTGCAAAGATGCCCAGTCAAAAGAGGCATGCATGAAGCAACTCTGAACAATCAAAGGAGGCCCAAAAGGAGGATTTTTTCCTTGCAATCAAAGGATGCTACATGAGGATTTTTGTCTTGTGTCTGCTTGCCCCGTGGGAGCCTCTTGCATGCAAGAATAAATCTGTTACTAAATCGAATGCTTGTATGCAGCAAAACTTGTCCAATCGAAACAGGCTTGTAGGCAACAAAACTTGTCCAATCGAAGAAGGCTTACAGGTAGCTAATTTTGAGCAATTGAAGGAGGTGCAATGTCCAATCGAAGGGGCTGAATCGAAAGAGGCATATTTTTCTCCAAATTTGTCAAAATGTTATTTTTATCTGTTTTCTCCCTTTTTGACAGTTTCCTTTTAATTCTGGTACTAGAAATCCCAATGCACTTGTGTAAGCTTAAATCCTGAGAATGTTTGTGAGAAAACCCTTGAGAATTGAGAGGGCAAATTTTGGGGTACAACAGTGTGGTTTTTGAATGTATTTTAAAAAGGCGCCATCGTTTTTGGAAAACTTTGCAATAGTTCTCATTCGTAAGAACGTATATAGAGTGTTGAACTTTTGAAAATATTTCATGTTTGGAAAGGGTTTTGAAAATGTTTTGAAAGTGTTTTTGAAAGTGTTGGTGTTTGTTTTTGAAAATAAGCAATATCGTTAGATTTGAAAATGGGCAAGCAACTAGGAACAATCTACCTACTCAAAAGTCTTAGTTCATTTCTTCCTTTCCTTAGATATTGCTATCTTACCATTGATTATGTAAGAAGCGTTATCTTTGGATGTAAAGGGACGGGCGTGGGTCATCGCATAGTCATGATAGCAATGTTGTGAGATATCTAAGCATTTCTCTTTGAGGGACTAAGATCATTTGAAAGACAACATTTGTAGCGTCATCGAGGTACTATGATCTATTATTTTTTATCGTTTTTTGGTAAGATATCCCTCATGCATAACATGACTATTTTTCATAAGGCAACAAGTGGAGTTAACCCTAGAGGTGCATGTGTGCAAAGTGTGTTTGATTGCATACATTTTTGTCTTTAGATCAGAGTGGTCTACTTGTTGACTTTATCTTGCCATACACTCTAATTACTAACATTTTGCATAAAGTCAAAAGTGAAGAAAGATAAAATCCTACACTATTACAACCATATTGAATTGCATGAAAAAATAAAGGAAAAAATAAGGTAAAAGCAAGAAAAATGGATCTTTCGATTTAGGGCAGCAAACCCTTCAATTCTGCACTTTCTGACTCTCTTCGATTTGGCCTGAAAAGGGGTGAAGGCATGACTTTCAATTGGGGCCTGGAGGCCAGCATATTGTATCTTTCGATTAGGGCCTGGAGACCAGCATGATGTGTCTTTTGTTTGGGGCCTGGAGGCCAGCATGTTGTGCCTTTCGTTTGGCCTGAAGGTTAGTATGGAAGCCAGAGGCTTCGTTTTTAACTTTTTCCTCCTGTTTCTTTCGTTTGGGGCATAAAATGGAAACATGGACTAAGGCCATGCTAGCCTTTTTCTTGTGACCAAACCAAATATTAAAGTATATTTAATGAAACTCAAGCAACAAGAAACAAAAAGATTAGTCAGTAAAATAGATTCAAAGGGTGTAAACGAAAGGGAGACAAAATATTATATACATGTTATGATTGAAACGAAGGATGCAAGGGTAAGAGTAAATTATCTTGCTTCACCGTAAATGGGTGTTGGACCTTGAGTGGAGGCCCTGGGTGCTAGATTTGAAAGAGGGGGCCTGAAACAAAGCCTTGGATGCTGAATTCGAAGGAGGAAAGAAAGTAAGTGTAATGCTTCTTTCCACTGGATTCAAAAGAGACTGAAGGGTGGTTGTTCTTCAGAATCGAAGGAGGTGACAACGAGATTTTGGGTTTGATTTCACAAGTGTTGAAGGGACTTGAGATATTTGTTGTGTGTGAGAAATTTGAAGATACGTCCCCCTCCTCTTCTTTTTTCTTTTCTCTCCTCTTTTTCTATGTGCAAATGAACTCTTAATTTATAGAGAAATTTTTTTGAATGAGCAGCTTGGTGAATAAATAAAATATAGTTTCCTTGAAAGGCCAACATACACTTGTGTCAACTTTTTATAATCCCGAGATAAAAGTACCATAATCAATGGTTAGATGGGTGGCTCCTAGTTTATAGGGGGCAAACATGCAGAAGAGACAGGTGCAAGGCTTAAAATTTTTTCTAAAAAGTAGCATTATACTATTAATTGCATGTTGGCTTGAAGAACATTTTAATATGGAGTGAGGCACAAGTTGGAGGCCCATGTAGCATGAGCTATGGACAACTTGACCCTTGGATTGAATACCCTGTCTTTCGTTTTAGCCCTACAGATCCATCCTTCGACCAAAATCAAGAGCAAAGGAAATTGAATGTTTCCAACAATGACATGTCTTTTGATTTGGCCATATTCAACTGCATGTACCATTTTGAACCTTTTTCTTTTTGATTATGTAAGTCCAACCTCCGACCAAACTCAAGGCAGGAAAAACTAAATATTCCCTACAATGGCATGCCTTTCGATTGGGCCATATTCAGTTGTATGTACTACTTTGAATAAGCAAGAAAATATCAATGGCATAGTCAAAACTAAAGGAACCCTGGATTACCTTTTTACTTCACCAACAGAAGCCAAATGCCCTAAACTAAGAAAAGGAACCAAGCTTGCTCAAAGAGGCGAGATGCCCAAATGAAGGATGTTACCAAAGCTTGTATTCGAAAGAGCCCACCTGCACAAGAAATGTAACCAAAGCTTTGTATTTAAGGGGACCACACGCCCAAACAAAGAATGCATGCAAGAGGTAGAGGGCACAGACAAAGCTTGCATCAAGGGGCCACATGCCCTAACGAAAGAGGTATTCTAGGTTTGCAAAGATGCCCAGTCAAAAGAGGCATACATGAAGCAAATTTGAAGAATCGAAGGATGCCTAAAAGGAGGCTTTTGCCTTGGAATCGAAGGATGTTACAAGAGGCTTTTTACCTTGTGTCTGTTGGCCCTGTGGGCGCCTCTTGCATTCAAGAATGAATATGTTACTCAATCGAATGCTTGTATGCAGAAAAATATGTCCAATCGAAACAGGCTTGTAGGCAGCAAAACTTGTCCAATTAAAGAAGGCTTACAAGTAGCTAATTTTGAGCAATTGAAGGAGGTGCAAAGTCCAATCGAAGGGGCTGAATCGAAAGAGGCCTATTTTTCTCCAAATTTGTCAAAATGTTATTTTCATCTGTTTTCTCCCTTTTTGACAGTTTCCTTTTAATTCTGGTACTAGAAAATCCCAATGCACTTGTGTAAGCTTAAATCCTGAGAATGTTTGTGAGAAAACCCTTGAGAATTGAGAGGGCAAATTTTGGGGTACAACAGTGTGGTTTTTTAATGTATTTTAAAAAGGCGCCATCATTTTAGGAAAACTTTGCAATAGTTCTCATTCATAAGAACGTATACAAAGTGTTGAACTTTTGAAAATATTTCATGTTTGGAAAGGGTTTTTAAAGTGTTTTTAAAGTCTTTTTGAAAGTGTTGGTGTTTGTTTTTGAAAATAAGCAAGATTGTTAGATTTGAAAATGAGCAAGCAACTAGGAACAATCTACCTACTCAAAAGTCTTAGTTCATTTCTTCCTTTCCTTAGATAATGCTATCTTACCATTAATTCGGTAAGAAGCCTTATCTTTGGATGTAAAGGGACGGGCGTGGGTCATCGCATATTCCTTATAGCAATGTTGTGAGATATCTAAGCATTTCTCTTTGAGGGACTAAGATCATTCGAAAGGCAACATTTGTAGCGTCATCGAGGTACTATGATCTTGTATTTTTGATCGTTTTTTGGTAAGACACCGCTCATGCATAACATGACTATTTTTCATAAGGCAACAAGTGGAGTTAACCCTAGAGGTGCATGTGTGCAAAGTGTGTTTGATTGCAAGCATTTTTGTCTTTAGATCAGAGTGGTCTACTTGTTGACTTTATCTTGCCATACACTCTAATTACTAACATTTTGCATAAAGTCAAAAGTGCATAAAGATAAAATCCTACACTACTACAACCATATTGAATTGCATGATAAAATAAAGGAAAAAATAAGGTAAAAGCAAGAAAAATGGATCTTTCGATTTAGGCCAGCAAACCCTTTAATTCTGCACTTTCTGACTCTCTTCGATCTGGCCTGAAAAGGGGTGTAGGCATGACTTTCAATTGGGGCCTGGAGGCCAGCATATTGTATATTTCGATTGGGGCCTGGAGACCAGCATGATGTGTCTTTTGTTTGGGCCCTGGAGGCCAGCATGTTGTGCCTTTCGTTTGGCCTGAAGGTTAGTATGGAAGCTAGAGGCTTCGTTTTTAACTTTTCCCTCCTGTTTCTTTCGTTTGGGGCATAAAATGGAAACATGGCCTAAGGCCATGCTAGCCTTTGTCTTGTGGCCAAACCAAATATTAAAGTATATTTAATGAAACTCAAGCAACAAGAAACAAAAAGATTAGTCAGAAAAATAGATTCAAAGGGTGTAAACGAAAGGGAGGAAAAATATTATATACATGTTATGATTGAAACGAAGGATGCAAGGGTAAGAGTAACTTACCTTGCTTCGCCTTAAATGGGTGTGGGACCTTTAATGGAGGCCCTGGGTGCTGGATTCGAAAGAGGGAGCCTAAAACAAAGCCTTGGATGCTGAATTTGAAGGAGGAAAGAAAGCAAGTGTGATTCTTCTTTCAACTGGATTCGAAAGAGACTGAAGGGTGGTTGTTCTTTAAAACCGAAGAAGATGACAATGGAATTATGGGTTTGATTTCACGTGTTGAAGGGAATTGAGAGATTTATTGTGTGTGAGAAATTTGAAGGTACGTTCCCCTCCTCTTCTTTTTTATTTTCTCTCCTCTTTTTCTATGTGCAAATGAACTCTCTATTTATAGAGAGAAAAATTTTGTATGAGCAGTTTGGTGAAAGAATAAAATATAGTTTATTTGAAAGGCCAACATCCACTTGTGTCAACTTTTTATAATCCCAAGATAAAAGTACAAAAATCAATGTTTATATGGGTGGCTCCTAGTTTATAGGGGGCAAATATGCAGAAGAGACAGGCACAAGGCTCAAAAAAATTTCTAAAAAGTAGCATTATACTATTAAGTGAAAGTTGGCTTGAAGAACATTTTAATATGGATTGAGGCACAAGTTGGAGGTCTATTTAGCCTGACCTATGGACAACTTGACCCTTGGATCGAATACCCTGTCTTTCGTTTTGTCCCTACAGATCCAGCCTTCGACCAAACTCAAGAGCAAAGGAAATTGAATGTTTCCAACAATGACCTGTCTTTCGATTTGGCCATATTCAACTGCATGTACCATTTTGAAACCTTTTCTTTTTGATTATGTAAGTCCAACCTCCGACCAAACTCAAGGCAGGCAAAACTAAATATTCCCTACAATGGCATGTCTTTCTATTAGGGCCATATTCAGTTGTACGTACTACTTTGAATAGGCAAGAAAATCTCAATGGCATAGTCAAAACTAAAGGAACCCTGGATTACCTTCTTACTTCACCAACAGAAGCCAAATGCCCTAAACTAAGCAAAGAAACCAAGCTTGCTCAAAGAAGCCAGATGCCCAAACGAAGGATGTAACCAAAGCTTGTATTCGAAAGAGCCCACTTGCACAAGAAATGTAACCAAAGCTTTGTATTGAAGGGGACCACACGCCCAAACGAAGAATGTATGCAAGAGGTAGAGGGGACAAACGAAGCTTGCAACAAGGGGCCACATGCCCAAACGAAAGAGGTATACTAGGCTTGCAAATATGCCCAGTCAAAAGAGGCATGCATGAAGCAAATTTTAACAATCGAAGGATGCCTAAAAGGAGGCTTTTTGCCTTGGAATCGAAGGATGCTACAGGAGGCTTTTTTCCTTGTGCCTGCTGGCCCCGTGGGCGCCTCTTACATGCAAGAATGAATCTGTTACTCAATCGAATGCTTGTATGCAGCAAAACTTGTCCAATTGAAACAGGCTTGTAGGCAGCAAAACTTGTTCAATTGAAGAAGGCTTACAGGTAGCTAATTTTGAGCAATTGAAGTAGGTGCAAAGTCCAATCGAAGGGGCTGAATCGAAAGAGGCCTATTTTTATCCAAATTTGACAAAATGTTATTTTTATTTGTTTTCTCCCTTTTTGACTGTTTCCTTTTAATTCTGGTACTGGAAAATCCCAATGCACTTGTGCAAGCTGAAATCCTGAAAATCTTTTTGAGAAAACCCTTGAGAATTGAGAGGGAAAATTTTGGGGTACAACAGTGTGGTTTTGGAAAGTATTTTAAAAAGGTGCCATCGTTTTACGCAAACTTTGCAATAGTTCTCATTCGTAAGAACGTATACAAAGTGTTGAACTTTTGAAAATATTTCATGTTTGGAAAGGGTTTTGAAAGTGTTTTGAAAGTGTTTTTGAAACTGTTGGTGTTTGTTTTTGAAAGTGTTGGTGTTTGTTTTTGAAAATAAGCAATATCGTTAGATTTGAAAATTAGCAAGCAACTAGGAACAATCTACCTACTCAAAAGTCTTAGTTCATTTCTTACTTTCCTTAGATATTGTTATCTTACCATTGATTCTGTAAGAAGCCTTATCTTTGGATGTAAAGGGACGGGCGTGGGTCATCACATAGTCATGATAGCAATGTTGTGAGATATCTAAGCATTTCTCTTTGAGGGACTAAGATCATTTGAAAGGCAACATTTGTAGCGTCATTGAGATACTATAATCTTGTATTTTTGATCGTTTTTTGGTAAGATACCCCTCATGCATAACATGAGTATTTTTCATAAGGAAACAAGTGGAGTTAACCCTAGAGGTGCATGTGTGCAAAGTGTGTTTGATTGCATGCATTTTTGTCTTTAGATCAGAGTGGTCTACTTGTTGACTTTATCTTGCCATACACTCTAATTACTAACATTTTGCATAAAGTCAAAAGTGTAGAAAGATAAAATCCTACACTATTACAACCATATTGAATTGCATGAAAAAATAAAGGAAAAAATAAGGTAAAAGCAAGAAAAATGGATCTTTCGATTTAGGGCAGCAAACCCTTCAATTCTGCACTTTCTGACTCTCTTCGATCTGGCCTGAAAAGGGGTGAAGGCATGACTTTCAATTGGGGCCTGGAGGCCAGCATATTGTATCTTTCGATTGGGGCCTGGAGACCAGCATGATGTGTCTTTTGTTTGGGGCCTGGAGGCCAGCATGTTGTGCCTTTCGTTTGGCCTGAAGGTTAGTATGGAAGCCAGAGGCTTCGTTTTTAACTTTTTCCTCCTGTTTCTTTCGTTTGGGGCATAAAATGGAAACATGGCCTAAGGCCATGCTAGCCTTTTTCTTGTGGCCAAACCAAATATTAAAGTATATTTAATGAAACTCAGGCAACAAGAAACAAAAAGATTAGTCAGAAAAATAGATTCAAAGGGTGTAAACGAAAGGGAGACAAAATATTATATAGATGTTATGATTGAAACGAAGGATGCAAGGGTAAGAGTAACTTACCTTGCTTCACCTAGAATGGGTGTGGGACCTTGAGTGGAGGCCCTGGGTGCTGGATTCGAATGAGGGGGCCTGAAACAAAGCCTTGGATGCTGAATTCGAAGGAGGAAAGAAAGTAAGTGTGATACTTTTTCCACTGGATTCGAAAGAGACTGAAGGGTGGTTATTCTTTAGAATCGAAGAAGGTGACAATGGAATTCTGGGTTTGATTTCACATGTTGAAGGGACTTGAGATATTTATTGTGTGTGAGAAATTTGAAGATACGTTCCCCTCCTCTTCTTTTTTATTTTCTCTCCTCTTTTTCTATGTGCAAATGAACTCTCTATTTATAGAGAGAAAAATTTTGTATGAGCAGCTTGGTGAAAGAATAAAATATAGTTTATTTGAAAGACCAACATCCACTTGTGTCAGCTTTTTATAATACCAAGATAAAATTACAAAAATCAAAGGTTTAGATGGGTGGCTCCTAGTTTATAGGGGGAAAATATGCAGAAGAGACAGGCGCAAGGCTCAAAAACTTTTCTAAAAAGTAGCATTATACTATTAAGTGAAAGTTGGCTTGAAGAACATTTTAATATGGATTGAGGCACAAGTTGGAGGTCTATTTAGCCTGTCCTATGGAAAAATTGACCCTTAGATCGAATACCTTGGCTTTCATTTTGGCCCTACAGATCCAGCCTTCGACCAAACTCAAGAGCAAATGAAATTGAATGTTTCCAATAATGGCCTGTCTTTAGATTTAGCCATATTCAACTACACGTACCATTTTGAACCCTTTTGTTTTTTATTATGTAAGTCCAACCTTCGACCAAACTCAAGGCAGGCAAAACTAAATATTCCTCACAATGGCATGCCTTTCGATTGGGGCCATATTCAGTTGCATGTACTACTTTGAATAGGCAAGAAAATATCAATGGCATAGTCAAAACGAAAGGAACTCTGGATTACCTTCTTACTTCACCAACAGAAGCCAAATGCCCTAAACGAAGCAAAGGAACCAAGTTTGCTCAATGAAGCCAGATGCCCAAACGAAGGATGTAACCAAAGCTTGTATTCGAAAGAGTCCACTTGCCCAAGAAATGTAACCAAAGCTTTGTATTGAAGGGGACCACACGCCCAAATGAAGAATGCATGCAGGAGGTAAAGGGCACAAACAAAGCTTGCAACAAGGGGCCACATTCCCAAACGAAAGAGGTATGCTAAGCTTGCAAACACGCCCAGTCAAAAGAGGCATGCAGGAAGCAAATTTGAGCAATCGAAGGATGCCCAAAAGGAGGCTTTTTGCCTTGGAATAGAAGGAGGCTATAAGAGGCTTTTTTCCTTAGAATAGAAGGAGGCTATAGGAGGCTTTTTTCCTTGTACCTGTTGGCCCTGTGGGCGCCTCTTGCATGCAAGAATGAATCTGTGACTCAATTGAATGCTTGTATGCAGCAAAACTTGTCTAATCGAAGCAGGCTTGCAGGCAGCTATTTTTGAGCAATCGAAGGAGGTGCAAAGTCCAATCGAAGGGGCTGAATCGAAAGAGGCCTATTTTTATCCAAATTTGACAAAATGTTATTTTTATCTGTTTTCTCCCTTTTTGACTGTTTCCTTTTAATTCTGGTACTGGAAAATCCCAATGCACTTGTGCAAGCTGAAATCCTGAAAATCTTTTTGAGAAAACCCTTGAGAATTGAGAGGGCAAATTTTGGGGTACAATAGTGTGGTTTTGGAAAGTATTTTAAAAAGGTGCCATCGTTTTACGCAAACTTTGCAATAGTTCTCATTCGTAAGAACGTATACAAAGTGTTGAACTTTTGAAAATATTTCATGTTTGGAAAGGGTTTTGAAAGTGTTTTGAAAGTGTTTTTGAAAGTGTTGGTGTTTGTTTTTGAAAGTGTTGGTGTTTGTTTTTGAAAATAAGCAATATCGTTAGATTTGAAAATTAGCAAGCAACTAGGAACAATCTACCTACTCAAAAGTCTTAGTTCATTTCTTACTTTCCTTAGATATTGCTATCTTACCATTGATTCTGTAAGAAGCCTTATCTTTGGATGTAAAGGGACGGGCGTGGGTCATCGCATAGTCATGATAGCAATGTTGTGAGATATCTAAGCATTTCTCTTTGAGGGACTAAGATCATTTGAAAGGCAACATTTGTAGCGTCATTGAGATACTATAATCTTGTATTTTTGATCGTTTTTTGGTAAGATACCCCTCATGCATAACATGAGTATTTTTCATAAGGAAACAAGTGGAGTTAACCCTAGAGGTGCATGTGTGCAAAGTGTGTTTGATTGCATGCATTTTTGTCTTTAGATCAGAGTGGTCTACTTGTTGACTTTATCTTGCCATACACTCTAATTACTAACATTTTGCATAAAGTCAAAAGTGTAGAAAGATAAAATCCTACACTATTACAACCATATTGAATTGCATGAAAAAATAAAGGAAAAAATAAGGTAAAAGCAAGAAAAATGGATCTTTCGATTTAGGGCAGCAAACCCTTCAATTCTGCACTTTCTGACTCTCTTCGATCTGGCCTGAAAAGGGGTGAAGGCATGACTTTCAATTGGGGCCTGGAGGCCAGCATATTGTATCTTTCGATTGGGGCCTGGAGACCAGCATGATGTGACTTTTGTTTGGGGCCTGGAGGCCAGCATGTTGTGCCTTTCGTTTGGCCTGAAGGTTAGTATGGAAGCCAGAGGCTTCGTTTTTAACTTTTTCCTCCTGTTTCTTTCGTTTGGGGCATAAAATGGAAACATGGCCTAAGGCCATGCTAGCCTTTTTCTTGTGGCCAAACCAAATATTAAAGTATATTTAATGAAACTCAGGCAACAAGAAACAAAAAGATTAGTCAGAAAAATATATTCAAAGGGTGTAAACGAAAGGGAGACAAAATATTATATAGATGTTATGATTGAAACGAAGGATGCAAGGGTAAGAGTAACTTACCTTGCTTCACATAGAATGGGTGTGGGACCTTGAGTGGAGGCCCTGGGTGCTGGATTCGAATTAGGGGGCCTGAAACAAAGCCTTGGATGCTGAATTCGAAGGAGGAAAGAAAGCAAGTGTGATAATTTTTTCCACTGGATTCGAAAGAGACTGAAGGGTGGTTATTCTTTAGAATCGAAGAAGGTGACAATGGAATTCTGGGTTTGATTTCACATGTTGAAGGGACTTGAGATATTTATTGTGTGTGAGAAATTTGAAGATACGTTCCCCTCCTCTTCTTTTTTATTTTCTCTCCTCTTTTTCTATGTGCAAATGAACTCTCTATTTATAGAGAGAAAAATTTTGTATGAGCAGCTTGGTGAAAGAATAAAATATAGTTTATTTGAAAGGCCAACATCCACTTGTGTCAACTTTTTATAATACCAAGATAAAATTACAAAAATCAAAGGTTTAGATGGGTGGCTCCTAGTTTATAGGGGGAAAATATGCAGAAGAGACAGGCGCAAGGCTCAAAAACTTTTCTAAAAAGTAGCATTATACTATTAAGTGAAAGTTGGCTTGAAGAACATTTTAATATGGATTGAGGCACAAGTTGGAGGTCTATTTAGCCTGTCCTATGGACAAATTGACCCTTAGATCGAATACCTTGGCTTTCATTTTGGCCCTACAGATCCAGCCTTCGACCAAACTCAAGAGCAAATGAAATTGAATGTTTCCAATAATGGCCTTTCTTTAGATTTAGCCATATTCAACTACACGTACCATTTTGAACCCTTTTGTTTTTTATTATGTAAGTCCAACCTTCGACCAAACTCAAGGCAGGAAAAACTAAATATTCCCCACAATGGCATGCCTTTCGATTGGGGCCATATTCAGTTGCATGTACTACTTTGAATAGGCAAGAAAATATCAATGGCATAGTCAAAACGAAAGGAACTCTGGATTACCTTCTTACTTCACCAACAGAAGCCAAATTCCCTAAACGAAGCAAAGGAACCAAGTTTGCTCAATGAAGCCAGATGCCCAAACGAAGGATGTAACCAAAGCTTGTATTCGAAAGAGTCCACTTGCCCAAGAAATGTAACCAAAGCTTTGTATTGAAGGGGACCACACGCCCAAATGAAGAATGCATGCAGGAGGTAAAGGGCACAAACAAAGCTTGAAATAAGGGGCCACATTCCCAAATGAAAGAGGTATGCTAAGCTTGCAAACACGCCCAGTCAAAAGAGGCATGCAGGAAGCAAATTTGAGCAATCGAAGGATGCCCAAAAGGAGGCTTTTTGCCTTGGAATAGAAGGAGGCTATAAGAGGCTTTTTTCCTTAGAATAGAAGGAGGCTATAGGAGGCTTTTTTCCTTGTACCTGTTGGCCCCGTGGGCGCCTCTTGCATGCAAGAATGAATCTGTGACTCAATTGAATGCTTGTATGCAGCAAAACTTGTCTAATCGAAGCAGGCTTGCAGGCCGCTATTTTTGAGCAATCGAAGGAGGTGCAAAGTCCAATCGAAGAGGCTGAATTGAAAGAGGCCTATTTTTCTCAAAATTTGTCAAAATTTTATTTTTATCTGGTTTCTCCCTTTTTGACAGTTTCCTTTTAATTCTGGTATTGGAAAATCCCAATGCACTTGTGCAAGCTTAAATCCTGAAAATCTTTTTGAGAAAACCCTTGAGAATTGAGAGGACAAATTTTGGGGTACAACAGTGTGGTTTTGGAAAGTATTTTAAAAAGGTGCCATCGTTTTACGCAATCTTTGCAATAGTTCTCATTCGTAAGAACGTATATAAAGTGTTGAACTTTTGAAAATATTTCATGTTTGGAAAGGGTTTTGAAAGTGTTTTGAAAGTGTTGGTGTTTGATTTTGAAAATAAGTAAGAGTGTTTTATTTGAAAATGAGCAAGCAACTAGGAACAATCTACCTACTCAAAAGTCTTAGTTCATTTCTTCTTTTCCTTTGATATTGCTATCTTACCATTGATTTGGTAAGAAGCCTTATCTATGGATGTAAAGGGACGGGCGTGGGTCATCGCATAGTCATGATAGAAATATTGTGAGATATCTTAGCATTTCTCTTTAAGGGACTAAGATCATATGAAAGGCAACATTTGTAGCATCATCGAGGAACTATGATCTTGTATTTTTTTATCATTTTTTGCTAAGATATCCCAGATTCATAACATGACTATTTTTCATAAGGCAACAAGTGGAGTTGACCCTAGAGGTGCATGTGTGCAAAGTGTGTTTAATTACATGCATTTTTGTCTTTTGATCAGAGTGGTCTACTTGTTGATTTTATCTTGCCATACACTCTAATTACTAACATTTTGCATAAAGTCAAATGTGCAGAAAGATAAAATCCTACACTATTACAACCATATTTAATTGCATGAAAATATAAAGGAAAAAATAAGATAAAAGCAAGAAAATGGATCTTTCAATTTAGGGCAGCAAACCCTTCGATTCTACACTTTCTGAATCTCTTCGATCTGACCTGAAAAGGGGTGAAGGGATGACTTTCGATTGGGGCATAGAGGCTAGAATATTGTGTCTTTCGATTGGGGCCCGGAGGCCATCATGTTGTCTCTTTTATTTTGGGCCTGGAAGCCAACATGTTGTACCTTTCGTTTGGCCTGAAGGTTAGTATAGAAGCCAGAGGCTTCGTTTTTAACTTTTTCCTCTTGTTTCTTTCGTTTGGGGCATAAAATGGCAACATGGCCTAAGTCCATGCTAGCCTTTGTCTTGTGGCCAAACCAAATATTAAAGTATATTTAATGGAACTCAAATATTAAAAAGATTAGCCAGAAAAATAGATTCAAAGGGTGTAAACGAAAGGGAGACAAAATATTATATACATGCTATGATTGAAACGAAGGATGCAAGGCTAAGAGTAACTTACCTTGCTTCAGTCATGAATGGGTGTGGGACCTTGAGTGGAGGCCCTGGGTGCTGGATTCGAAAGAGGGGGCCTGAAACAAAGCCTTGGATGTTGAATTCGAAGTAGGAAAGAAAGCAAGTGTGATGCTTCTTTCCACTGGGTTCAAAAGAGACTGAAAGGTAGTTGTTCTTCAGAATCAAAGAAGGTGACAATGGGATTCTGGGTTTGATTTCACGTGTTGAAGGGACTTGAGAGATTTGTTGTATGTGAGAAATTTGAAGATACGTTCCCCTCTGTTGTACCCCAAAATTTGCCTTCCAAATTTTCATGCAAGATGTTTACCCTAGGGTTCCCGTACACTCAATTGGCTCAAAGGTCAACCAGACAAGTTTTCTTCCTAGGCATCAAATCAATAATTAGGGTTTAGGATTTTCTCAGAGATAATTAAGTCTTAAAATTCTCCAATACTTTTAAAGACAATTTGCTGAAGTTTGTTAATTCTACAAGACTAACTAATGTTCTTGGAACATATTTGATAGACAATGAAGTCCTGTTGGAATCAAGAGTGACATGTGAATTCATAATAATTACCAGTTAGATATTGAACAAGAATTGAAGATTAAGACTTTTTGATCATAAGCCTTTGAGGTTAAGTTAATCAAATGGAATTGAAATTCTTAAACATTCATTTTGTTTTAGAAGTTTGATTGGAATGCAAAGTGTTTTGTTTTGCTTGATCATCTTTGGTGGTTGCTTGAAATACAAGTTACCTAAATAAGGTTTCTTACTCAAAACATCCAAATAAGAATTCCAATATTTAAAGTTGAAATTGGTACAATATTTTCACAAAGTTTATTCAGACATATTGTATTCATTACATTACAAGTTTGAATTTTTTACAGAAGAAATGTCTTGCCTACTAATGCAATAAATTACAAGATTTGATTATGAAAGAAAAAAAAGAGAAGAGAGAAATCTCAAGTCTTCATCCTCAAGCAACCCCTCCAATATTTTCTTATCATCCATGCTTCATGTTCATGAAAAGAGAAAAGGAGAAGTTTGTTAGTAATTCAAATATTTAGAAATGAACAAAAATATACAAAGTAATCCTAAATTCATCATCAGGGTGATTTCTGTTGAATCGGAAGAGAAGGGTTTGTATTCTAAGGCCTCATGAAATTCTTGCTTAATCATTGGCCTGAGAATTTCTAGTTTTCAAATAACAAAGTACAATTTTGGTTCACAAACAAGCAGCAAACAAGGCAAGCTGCAACCAGCTGCAGGGCAGGAAAGCAAGGCAAGCTGCAACAAACTGCAGGCCAGGCAAGCAAGACCAGCAGCTGCAAATTTCCAAAACAGAACCAGCAAACAAGGCAAGTTGCAGGGCAGGCAAGCAAGGCAAACAAGGAAAGCTACAAAAAACTGCATGGCAGGCAAAACAAGGCCAGCAGCTGCAAACAGCTCAAAATAAAACTTGTGCAAAAATCTATAAAGTATCAAAAGTTCATAAAAGAGGGTTTTGGATTCTAAAGGCCTCAAACCATGTCAAATTTTATCCTGGGCCCATTATCATTGCAAAACAAATCTTGGCCCACAATAAATAATTCCAACCATATTCTTATCCCATTAGCCAAATCCAAATCAAGAAATTCAAGCCTAATAGAGGCCTCAAAACAGTGTCCTATCATTGGCCTAAAGGTGTGTTTGCAAATCACAAAAACTTGGTTCACAAGTAAAGGAAAACAGAAAATCAAGCCTCATACATACTTCACAAAGCCTTAACTACATCATTGGCTAAGAAGTAATATGTTGCAAATCTCAAGCATTTGGTTCACAAATGGTAAAGAGGAAATCAGAAAGCAAAAGCCTCATGTTGTTTCAAATCAGAAAATATCATACCAACAATCAAAAAAGCCTCAAATTTGCAAAGTCATGTCATAGGCCTAGAGTATTTCACTACAAATCTCAAAACATTTTGTTTGGTTCATGGAAAATACAAAAATACATCAAAAGCAGCCAGCAAAGTCAGAAAAGTGTAAACAAGTACAAAAAACTGTAAAAGGAAAAGCGACAGTCAGCCAACCAAAGGACAACAACTTGAGTTGTTAAAACATAGCAAGTACAAAGCCAGCAAAAGTCAGCATCCACCATAAATGAATAGCACAGCCAACAAGCAAAGTCAACTGGTAATTTGATTTATCAGAAAAAAAGTACAAGCAGCAAAAGCCAGTATTTTTTTTATCTATCACAAAATCAATATAAAACAGGGCAACAATATTGTGCAAAAGAGGAGTTTTTTTGGCCAACAACAAGAATACACAAAGAAAAAGTCCATCAATTTTTCTCATCCCTCAAGTTTACCGTCAATAAGCCACAGGATACCAAAACACAGCAAAGAGGTAATTTCTCAAACTGTTTCAATATACAAAAATTTTGAAACTATTTCTTGTACAAAACATACAATTTAGGTCCAATCAGAAACCAAAATAGAAGAAGACATACAGAGTCAGAACCCTAAGTAGATCATTCATCAGTGAAATATCCAAAAACATCATCATCAACATTAACACAGAAACAAAAATCGTAGCAAACAGAAACAGAGTCAAAACCCTAAGTCAATCATTATCAGTTTCGCAAACCCAAACCCTTTATCAAAAAGAAGAGAGTTTCTTTCAGATAAGAAACATGCAAACAGAAACATAAGCACGCAAAACCCTAAGTTTGTTTTCATAATCATCTTCAAAAAGAAGCCTAACCCTTCAGAATTAGTAAAGAGATAGAGAGGAAAGATCTCACCAAATCATATGGAAGAAGCAAATCGGAACCCCTAGGGTTCAGGTCACCCCCTTTTAGATCTATCCAAATCATGTGTTTTCTGCAAAACCAAACACCAAAATAGTGATTAGGAGAAAGAGAGGAAGAGATTGATGTAAAAAAATTGAAGTTTTGAACCTAGCCGCCGCCATCACCGCCGTGAGGAAATTTCCGGCACGACTTTTGTTTCTTCTCCGACGAAGGAACCATAGAGAGAGAACGAGAGAATCAGAGAAGTGAGAGAGAGAAACAAATTGGCAAAATGAGACCTTGTCTCATTAACCTGGTTGTTTTGTTTAAAACAACCACGCCCCCTCATACCAGGCCCAAGCGAATTGAGGCCAAAACCAACCCCCTTCTGCTCGCTACACCCCCCATCCCTTCATAAATCTGACTTTTTTTTATTTTCTGGCCATAGGTTTTTTTTGGGCTGAAATCCCAAAACAAATTTTCTTTCTCCAAACACCCTTTCTGATTATTAACCCCCCTGACTTATTTTATTTATTTTTATTTTTCTTTTCTTTCTTTTAATTATTATTATTAATATTATTGTAATATTTATTTTTTATAAATAAAAATCTCAAAAAATATATTATGTACTCATATTAAATACACTCACATTTGTTTTTTTTAGACTAAAAGATTAAAACCTTTGTGTTAAAATTCATTTTCTTTTCCAAAATTAATTAAATAATTAGATTAGGTTTATACTTATTATTTATTTAGAAATTTGTTTCTTTAAACTAGTTTCTTTTGCTAACTTAATTCTAATTTTCTTTTTTAGTTAATTATTTTTCTTTTAAGTTCATTAAGTCAA
Organism: Vicia faba; assembly: GCA_948472305.1. NCBI lineage: Eukaryota > Viridiplantae > Streptophyta > Magnoliopsida > Fabales > Fabaceae > Vicia > Vicia faba. Next base: position 27,794 of record CATIWC010000855.1, on the reverse strand, counting down.
AACAAAATCCATTTCCTTATTCATTCATACTTATACATTATATTCATTTCACTTCTTATATATTATCTTTATATTTGTTTCTTTGTACATTTGATAAATTCGATATGGCTGTAATAGATGATTAGAGTTTTACTTTCTTGCAAATCCCCATTCATAAATTGAATACCCCCTCCCACAAGTGTTGTAATAGCGTAGTAATATTTAATTTCGCAATTTATCGATTTTACATAATATGCTAGTAATTAGGGTTTGTATGGCAAGATAAAATCAACCAAATAGAAAACCGTAATTCAAGATAAAAACAAGCATGAAAATGACACACTTGCACACAAGCACCCCTAGGGTTACTCCACTTGGTTGCCTTATACAAAATGGCCATATTACGCATGTAAGGTATCTTAGCAAAAACAAGCAAATACAAGATCATAGTCCCTCCATGATATTATCTAAAGTTGCCTTACAAAATGATCTTAGTCCCTCAAAAAATGCTAAGATACTTTGCAACATTGCTAATCATGGTTATACGATGACCCACATCCGTCCTGTTTACATCCAAAGATAGGGTTTCTTATCAAATCAATGGTAAGACAACAATGTCAAAGGAAAAGAAAATGAACAAGAAATACATTTGAGTAGGTAGATTGCCTTTAGTTACTTGCTCCATTTCAAAACAAATATCCTTATTATTTTCAAAACAAACACACACATTTTCAAACATCTTGCAAACATTGAAAACATTTTCAAAAGATAAAACATCTTTGTATAAATTCTTACGAACGAAAATCATTACCAAGATTGCCTAAACAATGGCCTCTTTTACAAAATACTTTCAAAAACCACACGAACCGTAATTTCAAGCAAAAGCAAGTGATCTAGCAAGTAACTAAGAGCCCGTGGAAAACCATGGATGAAAAGGGTGCTAATACCTTCCCTTTTCATAATCTACCCCCCGAACTTAAGAAACAATCTCAAAGGTCTTTCCTGTGCTTTTTCACCTTTCCTTTTGGATAAAAGAAAAGTCGGTGACGACTCTTGCTAACCTTAACATTTATGATTAAACGCAAAACCTCCAAGTCAGTTCTCCCACCGTATCACAGAACTGGCGACTCTGGTGGGGAAATTCTAAAAGTGGGGTTACCTTAGATCATATTTACTTGCTTACATTTTTTGGCTTGTATGCTTTACATTATGGTTCTTTGTTTGGGTTTGAATCCTCTACCCGGATTTGGGATACATTATAGGTAAGTAGCAATACGTTGTGGAAACTGTGCAGGGTATACCGACATGGTCTAAACAATAGATACGTTAGTGCGACATATTTGTGGGTACCGGTAGCATTTGAGTTAATCAAAGAGAATACGGGGCCGCTAAGTGATGTCATGAAGCACTAATGAACTTCTAGAACCTTTACTTGACCAACTTGGCCTTTGGGATGTAGCGAGATGACCGGCTTTGGTGCAGTCCGAAGATGGTAGATACTCGATACTACACTCATTGAGGTTTTGTTTCTTGGGATATTTCGGTCGCCACTAAAGAGGCTTGAGCTGAAACAATGACCAAGGAAATAATCCAGTGATATTGAGCTCCTTAGAACCCAATTACTATTTCCAAGACAGGTTTAAGCCAACTAAACTTCAAGAGGGTACTTACCTATAAAACTCCATGCAAGCCTAAACCTAGGATTTGTTTGCTTTGTTTGTATATGCATACTTGTACATAACATCATGTACATCATGAACGTCATATGCATCCACTAACCATTTCAAGGATTTTTGGATTCATCTTTGTTCTTGTTTTGTAGGATATGGACTCACTTCGCAGGAAAACTATTCAAGTTAACCTTGTGAGAATCCCTCCACAGCTTAAGGAGCTAGCTTCAAGGATTCCTAAAAATTCTCCATTCACCGAGAGACATGGTCGTCTACTCAACTTAGTCACCTCTAACATAGATGAGGACATGATGAAGGTGCTCTTTCAGTTCTTTGATCCTTCGTACAATTGCTTCACATTTCCCGACTATCAACTTGTGCCTACTTTGGAAGAATTCTCCTAACTCTTGAGGATTCCCATTCTCAATCAACTACCTTTCAACGGTACGGAAAGAGACCCAAAGCCAAAAGAGATTTCTCAAGCTCTACACTTGCACTCATCTGATGTCACAACTCATTGGGAAACAAGGAGTGGTGTCAAAGGTTTCCTAGAAAAGTTCTTGTTTGAGAAAGCCCAAAACTGTTGGAATTATTTAGACTTGTAAACTTTTGAGAAAATTGTGGCTCTCCTCATCTATGGGATGGTTTTGTTTCCAAATCCTAACCAACTCATAGATGTGAACGCCGTCAAAATCTTCATATCATGCAACCCGGTGCCTACATTGCTAGGAGATATCCTACACTCTTTCCACACTCGCACAATGATGAAAAGAGGTGTCCTTATGTGTTGCACTCCTCTCTTGGCAAGATGGTTTATTTCTCATCTTCCCTGATCTGTATTAAAGAATGAACAAGGTTCAAGGTGGTCACAAAGGTTGATGACACTCAAGCATTCAGACATTCATTGATGCTTCCGATCCAAAGAGAATGTTATCATTGTTGACCGATGTGGGGAATTTCCTAATGTCCCTTTACTTGGCATTAGGGGAGGTATCACCTACAACCCATATTTAGCCTTAAGACATTTTGGTTACGCCCGAAGGGATGGCCCACACGAGATGCTGATTCAAGGTTTGGTATTCGACTACGACAACAACGATCAAGGTCTTTGCCAGAGATTTATCTTAGCTTGGAGGATGCTAAACAAGGTGGATAACAAGACTTTGGGGAACAAGAATTCCATCCCCCTTGAGCCTTACCTCAAATGGGTACGAACTCACACTCAGAGTCTTATGATGCCTTACCCCTCCATTCTCCCGGTAATTATTGAGCCTGTTAAGGAAGGAGATGTTCCATACACTATCCTACATCCTGACATGCCCACATCTTTTGAAGACCTCCAAAGGGATTAGATACAACTCAAAGGAGAGCGAGATACTTTTGAAGCGCAATTCTACGCAAGCGAGAAGAAGGTTTTGGAGCTCACTAGTCTACTTCATGAGGAGCAGACTCTGAATGCCTACATTGCACCAAAGAGGATGCGCACTACTTTTCTATCTTAGAGTTTTGTATTATTTTTCCCAAGGGGGAATTGATGTACTTAAACTTTATCTTATTAATATAACGTGTGTTTCCTTTTTGTCTAAAACAAATTTGAATCTTTGAAATCCTTGAAAACATTGCATATGCGCATATCATTCATCATAACATAAACAGGTCTTTTGCAACAAGTCTCCTCATCTCTCTACTGTTTATTTCAGTAAGATGGATCTCGAGCAAACAGTGAAAGATCTCCAAGCTCAGAATATGCAGTTTCAACAGTTGCTCATGACCCTAGCCAAGGGGAAAGAAAAGTTGAAGACTCTGTTGGCTGAAGAGAGGAAGAAGAAAACAAAGAAGGTAATCGGAGTCTTAAACATGGGAAGAAGATTTCATGGGCAGACAAGAAGGACTTTGGACTTTGCAACAACACCCGGTGAAGGAGAGGGGAAAGGCAAGGAAACAGTTGTCCCGTCAGAATCGGAAGAGGAAGAAGAAGAGGAGGACTACTCTGAGGAACAGTACCCTCCAGCTGATGATAAGTATAAACATCTTGAAGAGCGGTTGAGCGCGATGGAAATCCAAAAGTGCCAGGTTTGGACTTTGAGGAGTTGGGATTAGTGTCGGGGATTGTGATTCCCCTGAAATTCAAAGTTCCTATATTTTCCAAATATGATGGAGTGTCATGCCCTTAAATGTATCTCCAATCATATGTGAGGAAAATTCAACCCCATACCGCTGATAAAGACTTATGGGTGCATTTCTTCCAAGACAGTCTGTCTAGGACTCAACTTGACTGGTTCTACCAACTAGAAAGGGCTAATGTTCACAATTGGGAAGATCTTGGTGCAGCTTTCTACAAGCAATACAAGTACAATGCTGATTTGGCGCCTACCCGTACTCAACTCCAAAGTATGGCCATGGTGTCCAATGAAGGTTTCAAGGACTATGCACAAAAATGGAGAGATTTGGCTGGAAGAATTCAACCCCCTCTATCTGAGAGAGAATTGGTAGACATGTTCTTAGGCACCTTATCTGGTCCTTTCTTCAATCATTTAATCGGAAGTTCATCTACAGGCTTCACTGAACTAATATTGACCGGAGAGAGGATATAAGCCGGTATAAATAATGGAAAGATTTATCTTCTTCTACAGCTATAAGGAAGCTCTTTATCGGAAAGAAAGAGGTGGCTGCCGTATATCCGCAAAGAAACCAAGAAAGGGCCGAACACTGACCAATGGTGGGGGTTGTCATGATCCCAAAGCCTGCATCTGATCAACAAAGAAATAATCAACCAAGTGTAGAAAGGCCAGTCACGCAGTTCACCAAAATTAACATGACTCTGTCTCAAGTATTACCGCATCTTCTGATATCCAATTTGGCAACCTTGAAAGAAGCTCCAAAAAACCCCAATATGACATCTCCATATTATCATCCCAATGCCCATTGCACATATCACTCTGAAAATCCTGGTCACGATACTAATAACTGTTGGGCCTTGAAGAACAAAATACAAGACCTCATTGAAGCAAAAGAAATTGAGTTTGATGCGCCCGAAAAGCCAAATGTCATTTCTGCTATGCCCGGACATGGTTACAATACCAATTCCATTGAAGAAGATTTGTTTGTTACCTCAGTTGATGAACTCATGACCCCACTTTCGACTATTAAGATAAACTTGTTGAGAGCCAGTGTGTTTCCGGGCTGTAATGAAGTTTTCCATCTCTGCTTATCCTCACCAACTGGCTGTCCTTTGTTGAAGGCAGGCATTCAGTGCCTGATAGATAACAAAGAGATTTTGTTTGAAAAGACTCCTGTTTCACCTATTCCTGTTGAAGATGTTTCTATCATTACCATTTCTGCCAATTCTTCCAGGGTCTCCACCAAAAGACCCGTTAGAATTACATCGGTCCCGAAAGCAGCTCCTTTAATAATCACAATGCCTGGGCCAGACCCATATGAATCAGACAAAACCGTGTCGTGGAACTACGGATGGGACATTTACTACCATGGCGTCAAGCACGACTGGTCGGCCGCTGAAGAGATAAATTCCGAAGAAGAAGATTCTGACATCAGTAATATTGCCGGAACTAGCAAAATTACCCGAAGCGGTAGGATCTTTTCTCCAGAAATTGCTCCCTCTAAAGCAGTTTCTGGGTCCGTGATTATCCCTGTGGCTGCTCCAAAGGTTACTCCTACACCCGTAATCATCTCTGTAAGTACTCCAATTGACAAAGCCGTTACAACCCCTGTAATCATTCTTACTGACACTCCTGCTTCCGAGTTAACCGAGGCTCGAGGAAAAGGTGTTATGGTTGAGCCTGTCCGGACGAAGACTCGGTCATTGACTATCCCTGAGACTTCCAAGAAAGAAATGGAGGAGATCCTAAAAATTATAAAGAGGAGCGACTATGATGTAGTTGAACAATTGGGGAAAACTCCCTCTAAAATCTCCATGCTGGCATTACTACTATGTTCCGAGGCGCATGCAAAAGCCTTGGTGAAGTTCTTAAAAGCCGCCCATGTACCTCAAGAGACGTCTGTTGATCAATTTCAAGACTGCGTGGCCAGCCTAACTGCAGATAATGGTTTAGGTTTATCAGATGTTGATCTGACGCCGAGGGGAAGAAAGCATAATGAGGCGTTGCATGTCTCAGTGGAATGTAGGGGCACCTCGCTGGCACATGTTTTGGTGGACACTAGCTCATCTCTAAATGTATTACCCAAAAAAGCTCTTGACAGACTTGACTGTGAAGGGTTAACTTTGAAGCCAAGCAACATAGTGGTAAGGGCTTTTGACGGTTTGAAGAGAATGGTACATGGGGAGGTAGACATTCCCATAAAGGTTGGAACCCAAACTTTCAATTTAACTTTTTATGTGATGGACATCCGCCCTTCATACTCTTGCCTGCTAGGCCGACCATGGATCCACAATGCTGGACTGTTACCTCTACATTACATCAGATGCTGAAATATCCGGTTCAAGGGAAGATTATCACCGTCCATGGAGATGAAGAATACATGATCAGCCATCTCAATTCCTTCAGATATATGGAATTGGACGGTGAATTCATTGAAACTCCATTTCAAAACTTTGAAGAGGTCCCTCAAGAGTTGGCAGTGACCAAGGTTGTTCCCAAGATAACAAGGCCTCCACTCCAGATGTCATCGCTGAAAGATGCTAAAGCAGTAGTGGAAGAAGGGGGATGCACTATATGGGGATAACTCCCAGATATCCCATATAATTCTGACAAGTTTGGCCTAGGTTTCACTTTAAGTGCTCAAAAGGTTGTATGTCGTGCTCGTGTTGGAGGGCCACCCTTGAAGATCAGCAACCGTGAGGTCAACATGGTAGGAGATGGTGAAGATTGGATTTTCCCGACTATCAATGGAGGGCTCAACAATTGGGAAGCTAGAGACTTCATCCCAATCACTTTCATCCCTCAGTAATTTATCTTTACATTTTGTTGGATCTGTAATATTCAAAACAATTCGCACTCTTAAAACCTTGTGTCTTACCTGAGGCACAATGGTCCATTTGTAAGGGTTATTATCTCATTTTTCATATGACATCAATGAATCATGGACGTTTTCACATACAAACTTTTGTGCTCATTTTTTTTCTCTTTTTTTTTCTTTTACATTTTACTTTCTTTCAAAGATAGCCATACTCTTACACACACCCACACTCACAATGCAGGTATACATCCATTCTGGATCCCATGGGTAACGATACTACTATGGCCTTTTGTAACTCTGAGAATTTGATCTACCAAGCCGAAGACGAAGGTGAGGAAGATTGTGAAGTACCAGGGGAACTTGCCATATTGCTACAACAAGAAGAGAGAACCATTCAGCCTCACGAGGAACCCGTGGATACGATCAACCTAGGTACCAAAGAAGATAAAAAAGAGGTCAAGGTGGGTGCCAATCTGGAACCCAGTATCAAGAAGCGTCTGATTCAGTTGTTACATGATTATGTCGAAGTCTTTACCTGGTCATATGAAGACATGCCAGGACTTGATGAAGATATTGTGGTACATAGTTTGCCTACAAGAGAGGATTGTCCGCCAGTAAAACAAAAGGTTCGCCGCATGAGGCCTGATATGTCAGAAAAGATTAAAGCAGAGGTCAAGAAGCAATTCAACGCTGGATTCTTGGCTGTCACCTCTTACCCCCAATGGGTTGCCAATGTTGTTCCCGTACCCAAAAAGGACGGCAAAGTGTGAATGTGTGTGGACTACCGAGATTTGAATAGGGCAAGCCATAAGGATGATTTCCCACTCCCCCACATTAATATCCTAGTTAATAATACGGCACAACACAAAGTATTTTCCTTCATGGACGGATTCTCGGGTTACAACCTAATCAAAATGGCGCCTAAGGATATGGAGAAAACAACATTTGTCACACAGTGAGGCACATTCTATTACAAGGTGATGCCATTCGGACTGAAGAACGCTGGGGAAACCTATCAGCATGCCATGGTAGCTTTATTTTATGACATGATACATCACGAAATAGAGGTCTATGTGGACGACATGATATCCAGATCACAAACAGAAGAAGAGAACCTTGATCACTTACAAAAGCTGTTTGAGAGACTGAAGAAGTACAAGCTGAGGTTGAATCCAAACAAATGCACATTCGGGGTACGGTCTGGTAAGCTCCTAGGCTTTGTCGTCAGCAACAAAGGTATCAAGGTCGATCCTGCCAAAGTTAAAGCAATACAAGAGATGCCTGCTCCCCGTACGGAAAAGGAAGTCAGAGGATTCTTGGGACGTTTGAACTATATTTCCAGATTCATTTCTCACCTGACAGCTACTTGTGAGCCAATCTTTAAACTATTGAAGAAAGATCAAGTAGTCAAATGGAATGATGAATGCCAAATTGCTTTTGACAAAATCAAAGAATACTTACAAGAGCCTCCTGTCTTGATACCACCAGTCGAGGGAAGACCGTTGATCATGTACCTGACTGTTTTAGAAAACTCAATGGGGTGTGTATTGGGGCAGCATGACGAGTCTGGCCGAAAAGAGCACGCTATTTACTAAGTGAGCAAAAAGTTTATCGACTGTGAAACCAGATATTCACTGCTCGAGAAAACTTGCTGCGCTCTGGCATGGGCTGCTCGCTGGCTAAGACAGTATATGTTGACTCATACTACCTTGTTGATATCTAAAATGGATCCGATAAAGTACATCTTCGAGAAGCCAGCTCTTTCTGGGAGAATAGCGAGATGGCAGATGATCCTAACAGAGTATGACATACAATATACTACCCAAAAAGCTATAAAATGTAGTGTATTAGCTGATCACCTTTCTCACCAAGTTGTAGAAGACTACCAGTCCATGAAGTTCGAATTCCCGGATGAAGACATCATGACATTAGACAATTGTGAAGAATTCAGGCCATATGACAGACCAGAACAAGGATCCCGATGGACCCTGTTCTTTGATGGAGCCTCCAATGCAATCGACAATGGTATCGGTGTTGTACTCATATCTCCTGAAGGGTGTCATACTCCCTTTACTGCCATACTTTGCTTCAATTGTACAAACAACATGGTGGAATATGAAGCATGCATCTTCGGTCTCAGAGCTGCCATAAACTTGGGAATCAAATCCTTAGAGGTGTTTGGAGATTCATCTTTGGTCATCAGTTAGATCAAAGGGGAATGGGACACCAAACACCTTAACCTTATCCCCTACAAAGAACATGTCTTGACATTGCTATCACATTTTGAGAAGATTACCTTCGAGCATTTTTCACGAGAAGAAAATCAGCTAGCAGACGCACTAGCCACAATGTTGTCTATGTTTAAACTTAATTGGGATAACGAGGCTCCCCAGATCACCATCGAACGAATGGATGAACCAACACACTGTCACGAGATTAATACTGAAGAAGCAGTGGACCAGACTTGGTTTCACGAAGTCAAAAGATATCTCGAGGCTTAAGAATATCCAGAAGGAGCTTCAGTCAATGATAAGAAGTTCTTAAGGAGATTCTCTGCTAAGTTTTTCCTTAGTAACGACATCCTGTACAAACGCAATCAAGACTTTGTATTGCTTCGGTGCATAGATAAGGTTGAAGCTGAAAGGATCATGGCCGAATTGCATGAAGGCACCTTTGGTACCCATTCCAGTGGGCATACGATGGCAAAGAAAATCCTATGGGCAGGCTATTACTGGTCTACCATGGAAGCAGATTGCTATCAGCACTCTCGAACCTGCCACAAATGCCAAATTTATGCCGACAAAGTGCATGTACCCTTGGTTCCTCTGAATGTCTTGATAGCTCCTTGGCCCTTTGCTATGTGGGGAATTGATATGATTGGGGAAATCAAGCCGACAGCCTCCAATGGACACCGCTTCATCCTAATGGCCATTGACTATTTTACAAAGTGGGTTGAAGCAGCCTCCTTCCCCTCCGTTACCAAGAATGTTGTTTCCCGCTTCATCAAGCAAAACTTTATTTGTCAGTACGGTATCCCGGAAAGGATCATCACTGACAATGGTACAAATCTCAAAAACACTATGATCACCGCCTTGTGCGAGCAATTCAAGATTCAGCATCACAGTTCTTCCCCCTATCGGCCAAAGATGAATGGTGCTGTAGAAGCTGCAAATAAAAACATTAAAAAGATCATACAGAAAATAACGGTCACATACAAAGACTGGCATGAGATGTTACCATTCGCTCTCCATGGATATCGTACCACGGCTCGCACATCAACCGGGGTAACACCCTATTCTTTGGTTTACGGCATGGAGGTTATCTTGCCTATTGAGGTTCGGATCCCCTCTCTGAGGATTATGAAGGATGCAGGATTAAACGAAGACGATTGGATCCAGACCCGACTTGATCAACTAATTGATTGATGAAAAGAGACGTGTTGCTGTTTGCCATGGTCAAATGTATCAAAAACAAATGATCAAGGCTTTCAACAAGAAAGTCAGGCACCAAGTGTATCAAGTTGGGGATCTAGTGATCAAACGCATCATATTGCCACAAGGTGACCCCAGGGGCAAATGGACTCCTACCTATGAAGGACCATTTGTAATTAAAAACATATTCTCTGGTGGGGCAATGATCTTGACTACCATGGATAGTGACGACCTACCACACCCTGCGAACACGGACATAGTCAAAAGATACTACGCGTAAGAGACCCGCTAGGTTGACATACCTAGGCAAAACAAGGGCATCATGGTGAACCAAAAAAAGGGTTCGGGCAAAAGTTAGGGATAAAACAAAAAAATCTATACACCCGGCAAGTTGAAAACCCAAAAGGGAGACTTGGGAAAAAAAGGGTTTCCCGGTGGACTGAAAACCTGAAAGGGCGGTCCAGACAAAAGTTAGGGAATTAAGGCGTACGACTATGTCCCGTCGAATCACTTTACAAACAACCTTTGGTATCCATTGACAAACACAGAGGTTCTGATCAATTCAGTCATCTTTGGACAAGGCAACAAATAGACAAGAGGCTTAGAGATATAAAGTCTATAGCAGAATGGAAACCCCATGGGATTATTACACATAGCTATCTTTCTTTGTATCAAATTTTTCTCTTTTACGACAACATTCTCTTACTAGAATCTTTTTCTCCTTGTACAAAAATACTTATTCAAAGTTAAATACAAAGAAATCTCTTTGAAAGTGCAAAAAATTATTTGTCTTTTCTTTACGCTTGTGTTTTGTTTACAAAAACGTCCAACGATTCATTGTTGAGCATATGCATTTGAACATAATTATTGTTTACAAATAAACAAAATGGGAAGAACAATTACTGATAGGTTGAAAAGATAGGAAAATATCTCTAGGCCATTCCATAAGTAATCCCTTGCAGTACGTTATTTCAATCCCCAGCGGAACAAAGTTCAAATTGTTGATCCCGAGTAGAAGTTGTCAAATTTCTCAGGACTCCCCAACATATTTTAAAAGCAGTACATGGTATTACCCTTACAACAAGAGTTTATTCCTCTCGGCAAAATTCACCAATACTTCAACTTCAAGACATGGAGACTCACATGTCCTCAGCAGTGCAACAAATCGACTCACATACGCATACATCGCATCCATATATCATAAACATTGATAAACACGAATGCGTACAACATAATCCCATTATGCATACATATCATGACTTAGCATCTTAGCTAACATTTTACCCTTTTCTGGATAAGATTAACAGCTACCATTAACCATGCTCAACTTATCGATACAGTTCAGATACGCTCCAGATACGGATGCCATCCTGATACTCATTCAGATTTCAAATTTAGATACAATTCAGATACGCTCCAGACACGGACACCATTCTGATACTTATTCAGATTCAGATTACAGATACAGTTCAGATACGCACCAGATACGGATGCCATCCTGATACTCATTCAGATTTCAAATTTAGATACAGTTCAGATACGCTCTAGACACGGATGCCATTCTGATACTTATTCATATCCAGATTACAGATACAGTTAAGATACGCACCAGATACGGATGCCATTATGATACTTATTCAGATTCAACTTTCAGATACAGTTCAGATACGCTTCAGACACGGACGCCATTTTGATACTTATTCAGATTCAGATTACAGATACAGTTCAGATATGCACCAGATACGGATGCCATTCTGATACTTATTCAGATTCAACTTTCAGATACAGTCCATACACGAATTTCATTCTGGCTCTCATTCAGTACATATCTCAGATGTGAATCAAATACAATTCAGTTTCGAATATTATTCTATTGCTTATTTGAGACCCCTTTTGGTTCAGGAAAACCTCCCAATAATTATTCTGATTCATCCCCGGTTGAAATCAAGGTTGGACTTAGTCCATTCTCTGTTAGTAGGTCACCCTTGCATGGCATCGGTATGCCCATCTCCGACAGTTATCCCTCAGTTCATTCAATGGCATCTTTAAGCCCATTCTTGATACAATAGATTTAAGACATCACTTCGTACACCAGCAAGTGCAAATTTTTTGGCACTTTAGTGTTCAATCATCTTCCACTTTCAAGCTACGAAAGGGGAGCATGCCAATCTCGCTCTTTCAAGATTAAGAAGATTAAACAGGGGTAGCTGTTGTACCCCAAAATTTGCCTTCTGATTTTTCATGCAAGATGTTTACCCTAGGGTTCCCGTACACTCAATTGGATCAAAGGTCGACCAGACAAGTTCTCTTCCTAGGCAGCAAATCAATAATTAGGGTTTAGGATTTTCTCAAAGATAATTAAGTCTTAAAAATCTCCAATACTTTTAAAGACAATTTGATGAAGTTTGTTAATTTTACAAGACTGACTAATGTTCTTGGAACATATTTGATAGACAATGAAGTCATGTTGGAATCAAGAGTGACATGCGAATTCATTATGATTACGAGTTAGATATTGAACAAGAATTGAAGATTAAGACTTTTTGATCATAAGCCTTTGAGGTTAAGTTAATCAAATGGAATTGAAATTCTTAAACATTCATTTTGTTTTAGAAGTTTGATTGGAATGCAAAGTGTTTTGTTTTGCTTGATCATCTTTGGTGGTTGCTTGAAATACAAGTTACCTAAAACAAGGCTTCTTACTCAAAACATCCAAATAAGAATTCCAAGATTTAAAGTTGAAATTGGTACAATATTTTCACAAAGTTTATTCAGAAGTATTGTATTCATTACATTACAAGTTTGAATTTTTTACAGAAGAAATGTCTTGCCTACTAATGCAATAAATTACAAGATTTTTTTATGAAAAAAAAAAAGAGAAGAGAGAAATCCTAAGTCTCCATCCTCAAGCAACCCCTCCAATCTTTGCTTTCCATCCATGCTTTATGTTCATGAAAAGAGAAAAGGATAAGTTTGTTAGTAATTCAAATATTCATAAAGGAACAAAAATATACAAAGTAATCCTAAATTCATCATCAGTATGATTTTTGTTGAATCAGGAGAGAAGGGTTTGTATTCTAAGGCCTCATGCAATTCTTGCTTAATCATTGGCCTGACAATTTCTAGTTTTCAAATCACAAAGTACAAGTTTGGTTCACAAACAAGAGCAAACAAGGAAAGCTACAACCAGCTGCAGGGCAGGCAAGCAAGGCAAGCTGCAAAAAACTGCAGGGCAGGAAAGCAAGACCAGCAGTTGCAAACTGCCAAAACAGAACCAGCAAACAAGGCAAACTGCAGGGAAGGCAAGCAAGGCAAACAAGGCAAGCTACAACAAACTGCAGGGCCGGCAAAACAAGTCCAGCAGTTGCAAACTGCTAAAAACAAAACTTGTGCAAAAATGTTCAAAGTATCAAAAGTTCAGAAAAAATGGTTTTGGATTCTAAAGGCCTCAAACCATGTCAAATTCTATCCTGGGCCCATTATCATTGGAAAAAAAAGCTTGGCCCATAATAAATAATTCCAACCATATTCCCAGCCCATTAGCCAAATCCAAATCAAGAAATTCAAGCCCAATAGAGGCCTCAAAACAGTGTCATATCATTGGCCTAAAGGTGTGTTTGCAAATCACAAAAACTTGGTTCACAAGCAAAGAAAAATAGAAAATCAAGCCTCATACATACTTCACAAGGCCTTAACTACATCATTGGCTAAGAAGTAATCTGTTACAAATCTCAAGCATTTGGTTCACAAAAGGTAAAGAGGAAATCAGAAAGCAAAAGCCTCATGTTATTTCAAATCAGAAAATATCAGACCAACAATCAAAAAAGCCTCAAATTTGCAAAGTCATGTCATAGGCCTAGAATATTTCACTACAAATCTCAAAACATTTTGTTTGGTTCATGGAAAATACAAAAATACAGCAAAAGCAGCCAGCAAAGTCAGAAAAGTGTAAACAAGTACAGAAAACTGTAAAAGGAAAAGCAACAGTCAGCCAACCAAAGGACAACAACTTGAGTTGTTAAAACATAACAAGTACAAAGCCAGCAAAAGCCAGCATCCACCATAAATGAATAACACAGCCAACAAGCAAAGTCAACTGGAAATTTGATTTATCAGGAAAAAAAGTACAAGCAGCAAAAGCCAGTATTTTTTTATCTATCACAAAATCAATATAAAACAGGGCAACAATACTGTGCAAAAGAGGAGTTTTTTTGGCCAACAACAAGAATACACAGAAAGAAAAAGTCCATCCATTGTTCTCATCCCTCAAGTTTACCGTCAATAAGCCACAGGATACCAAAACACAACAAAGAGGTAATTTCTCAAACTGTTTCAATATACAAAACTTTTGAAACTATTTCTTGTACAAACCATACAATTTAGGGCTAATTAGAAACCAAAATAGAAGAAGACATATAGAGTCAGAACCCTAAGTAGATCATTCATCAGTGAAATATCCAAAAACATCATCACCAACATTAAAACATAAACAAAAATCGCAGCAAACAGAAACAGAGTCAAAACCCTAAGTCAATCATTATCAGTTTCGCAAACCCAAACCCTTTATCAAAAAGAAGAGAGCTTCTTTCAGATAAGAAACATGCAAACAGAAACATAAGCACGCAAAACCCTAAGTTTATTTTCATCATCATCTTCAAAAAGAAGCCTAACCCTTCAGAATTAGTAAAGAGATAGAGAGGAAAGATCTCACCAAATAATATGGAAGAAGCAAATCGGAACCCCTAGGGTTCCGGTCACCCCCTTTTAGATCTAGGACAAATCATGTGTTTTATGCAAAATCAAACACCAAATTAGTGATTAGGAGAAAGAGAGGAAGAGATTGATGTAAAAAAATTGAAGTTTTGAACCTAGACGCCGCCGTCACCGCCATGAGGCGATTTCCGGCACGGCTTTTTTTTCTTCTCCGACGAAGGAACCATACATAGAGAACGAGAGAATCAGAGAAGTGAGAGAAAGAAACGAATTGGCCAAATGAGACCTTGTCTCATTAAACTAGTTGTTTTGTTTAAAACAACCAGGCCCCCTCATACCAGGCCCAAGCGAATTGAAACCAAAACCAACCCCCTTCTGCTCGCTACACCCCCCATCCCTTCATAAATCTGACATTTGTTTTATTTTCTGGCCATAAGTTTTTTTTTGGCTGAAAGCCTAAAACAAATTTTCTTTCTCCAAACACCCTTTCTGATTATTAACCCCCCTGACTTATTTTTATTTTTTTTATTTTTTATTTTTATTTTTTCTTTTAATTATTATTAATAATATTATTGTAATATTTATTTTTTATAAATAAAAATCTCAAAAAATATATTATGTACTCATATTAAATACACTCACATTTGTTTTTTTTAGACTAAAAGATTAAAACCTTTGTGTTAAAATTCATTTTCTTTTCCAAAATTAATTAAATAATTAGATTAGGTTTATACTTATTATTTATTTAGAAATTTGTTTCTTTAAACTAGTTTCTTTTGCTAACTTAATTCTAATTTTCTTTTTTAGTTAATTATTTTTCTTTTAAGTTAATTAAGTCAAAAAAAAATCCATTTCCTTATTCATTCATACTTGTACATTATATTTATTTCACTTCTTATGCATTATATTTATATTTGTTTCTTTGTACATTTAATAAATTCGATATGGCTGTAATAGATAATTAGGGTTTTATTTTCTTGCAAATCCCCATTCATAAATTGAATACCCCCCTCCCACAAGTGTTGTAATAGCGTAGTAATATTTAATTTCGTAATTTATCGATTTTACATAATATGCTAGTAATTAGGGTTTGTATGACAAGATAAAACCAACCAAATAGAAAACCCTAATTCAAGATAAAAACAAGCATGAAAATGACACACTTGCACACAAGCACCCCTAGGGTTACTCCACTTGGTTGTCTTATATAAAATGGCCATATTACGCATGTAAGGTATCTTAGCAAAAACAAGCAAATACAAGATCATAGTCCCTCGATGATGCTATCTAAAGTTGCCTTACAAAATGATCTTAATCCCTCAAAAAATGCTAAGATACTTTGCAACATTGCTAATCATGGCTATACGATGACCCACACCCGTCCCGTTTACATCCAAAGATAGGGTTGCTTACCAAATTAATGGTAAGACAACAATGTCAAAGGAAAAGAAAATGAACAAGAAAGACATTTGAGTAGGTAGATTGCCTTTAGTTACTTGCTCCATTTCAAAACAAATATCCTTGCTATTTTCAAAACAAACACACACATTTTCAAACATCTTACAAACATTGAAAACATTTTCAAAAGATCAAACATCTTTGTATATATTCTTACGAACGAGAATCATTACAAAGATTGTCTAGACAATGACCTCTTTTACAAAATACTTTCAAAAACACACGAAGTGCAATTTCAAGTAAAAGCAAGTGATCTAGCAAGTAACTAAGAGCCCATGGAAAACCATGGATGAAAAGGGTGCTAATACCTTCCCTTTTCATAATCTACCCCCCGAACTCAAGAAACAATCTCAAAGGTCTTTCCCGTGCTTTTTCACCTTTCCTTTTGGATAAAAAAAAGTCAGTGGCGACTTTTTCTAACCGCAACATTTGCAATCAAACGTAAAACCTCCAAGTCAGTTCTCCCACCATATCACACCCTCCTCTTCTTTTTTCTTTTCTCTCCTCCTTTTCTATGTGCAAATGAACTCTCTATTTATAGAAGAAAAAAATTTTGAATGAGCAGCTTGGTGAAAGAATAAAATATAGTTTCTTTGAAAGGCCAACATCCACTTGTGTCAACTTTTTATAATCCCATGATAAAAGTACCAAAATAAATGGTATAGATGGGTGACTCCTAGTTTATAGGGGCAAATATGCAGAAGAGACAGGCGCAAGGCTCAAAAACTTTTCTAAAAAGTAGCATTATACTATTAAGTGCAAGTTGGCTTGAAGAACATTTTAATATGGAGTGAGGCACAAGTTGGAGGCCTATGTAGCCTGACCTATGGACAACTTGACCCTTGGATCGAATACCCTGTCTTTCGTTTTGGCTCTACAGATCCAGCCTTCGACCAAACTCAAGAGCAAACGAGATTGAATGTTTCCAACATTGGTCTGTCTTTCGATTTGGCCATATTCAACTGCATGTACCATTTTGAACCCTTTTGTTTTTGATTATGTAAGTCCAACCTTCGACTAAACTCAAGGCAGACAAAACTAAATATTCCCCATAATGGCATGCCTTTCGATTGGGGCCATATTCAGTTGCATGTACTACTTTGAATAGGCAAGAAAATCTCAATGGCATAGTCAAAACGAAAGGAACTCTGGATTACCTTCTTACTTCACCAACAAAAGCCAAATGCCCTAAATGAAACAAAGGAACCAAGCTTGCTCAAATAAGCCAGATGCCTAAACGAAGGATGTTACCAAAGCTTGTATTCGGAAGAGCCCACCTGCCCAAGAAATGTAACCAAAGTTTTGTATTGAAGGGGGGCACATGCCCAAAGGAAGAATGCATGCAGAAGGTAAAGCACACAAACGAAGCTTGCAACAAGGGGCCACATGCCCAAGCGAAAGAGGTATGCTAGGCTTGCAGAGATGCCCAGTCAAAAGAGGAATGCATGAAGCAAATTTGAGCAATCGAAGGATGCCCAAAAGGAGGCTTTTTGCCTTGGAATCTAAGGAGGCTTTTTTCCTTGTGCCTGCTAGCCCCGTGGGCGCCTCTTGCATACAAGAATAAATCTGTGACTCAATCGAATACTTGTATGCAACAAAACTTGTCCAATCTAAGCAGGCTTATAGGCAGTAAAATTTGTCCAATCGAAGCAGGCTTGCAGGCAGCTAATTTTGAGCAATCGAAGAAGGTGCAAAGTCCAATCGAATAGGCTGAACCGAAGGAGGCCTATTTTTCTCCAAATTTGTCAAAATGTTATTTTTACCTGTTTTCTCCCTTTTTGACAGTTTCCTTTTAATTTTGGTATTGGAAAATCCCAACGCACTTGTGCAAGCTTAAATCCTAAGAATCTTTGTGAGAAAACCCTTGAGAATTGAGAGGGAAAATTTTGGGGTACAACAATGTGCATACTCTTCATCCCCAACAACATTCCTGGATTTAACTTCCCGAAGATCCCCAACACTTGTCAAGGATTTATTTTCCGAAGCAAAGAATATTTGACATTCATACATCATATTGCATACATTATAAATGCATACATCATAATCTCATTTATTTTTATAACATCATCGAGCCATGCATACATCTGCATGCAACTAACCCTCTTTCTTGCAGAAAAAGTCAATCAACAAAAATCCTCTTTTGGTAAATATCACAACCATTTCTCAAAAAGGTCAGAGATTAATTCCTGAAATAAGCCAGGGCAATTATCTCTACGACCAACAAAAAGCGGGTTCCTGATTAATACCTAAAACAAGACAGGACAATTATCTATGAACAATCGATTGTAGATTAATACTTGAAACAAGACAGGACACTTATCTACATGAGCAGATTAAAGATCAACTCCAAAAACAAGTCGGGGAAACTATGTTTCTTTCTTAAATAGGTCAGAGATTAATTCCTGAAACAAGCCAGGGAAACTATCTCCAAGACCAACAAAAAGCGGGTTCCTTCTAAATTCCAGACGCAACTTTATACGGGCTCATTATAAAGAAATCCTACACGGATTCCCTCTCAAAATTTCTAAATGTAGCTTTACACGGGCTCATCATAAAGAAATCTTACACGGATTCCCTCTAAAAATTTCCAAATGCATCTTTACACGGGCTCATCATCAAGCAATATTACACAAATTCCCTCTCAAAATTTCCAGATGCAGTTTCACACGGACTCATCCTGAAGCGGCCCTACCCAGGCTCGTTCTCATATATTTGCAGATGAAGTTTCACATGGACTCATCCTGAAGCAGCCCTACCGAGGTTCCTTCTCATATATTTCCAGATGAAGTTTCACACGGACTCATCCTGAAGCAGCCCTACCTAGGCTCCTCCTCATACATTTTCAGATGTAGTTTCACACGGACTCATCCTGAAGCAACCCTACTCAGGTTCCTTCTCATATATTTCTAGATGAAGTTTCACACGGACTCATCTGGAAGCAACACTACCCAGGTTCCTTCTCATATATTTCCAGATGTAGTTTCACACAGACTCATCATGAAGCAGCCCTACCAAGGTTCTATCTCATATATTTCCAAATGAAGTTTCACACGGGCTCATCATGAAGCAACCCTACCCAGGTTCCTTATCATACATTTCCAGATGTGGTTTCACACAGACTCATCCTGAAGCAGCTCTACCCAGGTTCCTTCTCATATATTTCCAGATGCAGTTTCACACGGACTCATTCTGAAGCAACTCTACCCAGGTTCCTTCTCATATATTTTCATATGCAGTTTCACACGGACTCATCCTGAAGAAGCCCTACCAAGGTTCCTTCTCATATATTTCCAGATGAAGTTTCACATGGACTCATCCTGAAGCATCCCTACCTAGGCTCCTTCTCATTTATTTCCAGATGAAGTTTCACACTGACTCATCCTGAAGCAGCCCTACCTAGGCTCATCCTCATACAGTTTCAGATGCAGTTTCACATGGATTTATCCTGAAGCAACCCTACCCAGGTTCCTTCTCATATATTTCCAGATGAAGTTTCACACTGACTTATCCTGAAGCAACCATACCCATGTTTCTTCTCATTTATTTCCAGATGCAGTTCCACACGGACTCATCATGAAGCAGCCCTACCCAAGTTCCTTCTTATAAATTCCAGATGCAGTTTCACACGAACTCAACCCAAAGCAACCCTACCCAGGTTCCTTTTCACATATTTCCAGATGCAGTTTCACACGGACTCATCCTGAAGCAGCCCTACCCAGGTTCCTTCTCATATATTTCCAGATGAAGTTTCACATGGACTCATCCTAAAACAGCCCTACCCAGGCTCCTTCTCATATATTTCAATATAAAGTTTCACACAGACTCATCCTGAAGCAGCCCTACACAGGTTCCTTCTCATGAATTTCCATATAAAATCCCACACGGATTCATCCTGAAGCAGTCTTATATGGATTCCTTCTAATACATTTCCAAACGCGGCTTAACGCGGGCTCGTTCTAACATGTCATTCAGAATTAAATCGACCAAAAATTTATTCTTATACTTCTCCCAGTTAAAGTCAAGCTTAAAGTTAGTCTAACTTTCATCAACAATCACCTTTGGATGGAATCTATAAGCCCATCTCCGACAACTCTCCATCATCTCTCCAAATGGCATCTTTAAGCCCATTCCCTATACAATCAACTAACACATGGTCGAGGGCAAATTTCGGGGCACTCTAGTGTTCAATCATCTTCCATCTTCAAGTCAAGAATGACGCACTCGCCAATCTAACTCATCAGGTTTAAGAAGATTGAACAGGGGCAGATGTTGTACCCCAAAATTTGCCCTCTCATTTCTCAAGACATTTCTCACAAAGATTTTCAAAAGCTCAAGTTTGCACAAGTACAAAGCATACAAAGGGTGTGCAGATGCAGGTAACTATGTTGAATTTAAAATCTGGTTCAGGCTACATGGCTGATCGAAAGGAGTGGTTGGTAGATTTGAACAAATTTAATAAGAAGCTTCGATCCACAAGCTTCGACTGTGCAATGGCTTCCTTCATGCCTGCTTCGATCCATAAGGCAATGGCTTCCTTCATGCTTGTTTCAATTCCACCTCTAAACCCTTCAACACACATATTTTCTACACTATAAATTACAATTGGTGGATTTGAAGAACATACATTGGTGGATTCGAAGGACATACAATTGATCCATTCGAAGAACACACAAATGGTCCATTCGAAGGACAAACAATTAGTCCATTCGAAGATCACACAATTGGTGGATTCGAAGAACATGCATTGGTGGATTCGAAGAATATACAATATGGTCCATTCGAAGAACATACAATTGGTCCATTCGAAGAACACACAATTGGTGGATTCGAAGAACATACATTGGTGGATTTGAAGAACATGCAATATGGTCCATTCGAAGGACATACAATTGGTCCATTCGAAGAACACACAATTGGTGAATTCGAAGAACATACAAATGGTCCATTCGAAGAACACACAATTGGTGGATTCGAAGGAAATACAATTGGTCCATTCGAAGAACATACAATTGGTGGATTTGAAGAACATACAATATGGTCCATTCGAAGGACATACAATATGGTCCATTTGAAGAACATACAATTGGTCCATTCGAAGGACATACAATGGGTCCGTTCGAAGAACACACAATTGGTGGAAACAAGTATGGTTTTGTATTTTGATGAGTCTGGTCGAAGGCTGTTGAGCAAAGTCCTATTTGATGCCAAGCCCATGTTTGTTGTACTATCCACATAACAGTCTAAAACAATGTCAAAAAACAGTCTGATGTACTGCTATGAAACAGTCCTGCACCAAGCTGCCACAACACTCCAAAACTGTTGTAAAATAGTCCTGCTACGCTGCTTCTAATTTGCACCAAGTTGGCATATAAAAGATGCACCTCGAAAGCTATGAAAAGGAGATACCAAAATTGTTCACATTTCATTTGTTTTCTCCCCAAAACCCCAACAAGACTCTTCTATAAGTAAGATGTTTCACAACACATCTGAGGGGGCTTGGAGGTGGCTTTTCAGAGGGCTTTTTGACAAACAAAGAGATGCTTTTTGGTTAGGCAAAGGGAGAAGAAAAAAAAGAGAGAGGAGATAACACTTAAAACACTCTTAAACCCATAACCAAAAAATACAACACCTCAATTTGTTCTCTCTTTCGAATCCAAGCTTTCCTATCCTTCGAACTCAGGTTCCATCCTTCCTTAAAATTCAAGAATATTCAAGGCAACAACTCAAAGTTCAAAACACAAACTCCATTTTCAAGGTAAGTCTTCCTGACTTTAAACCTTTTTGTTTCAAGCATCATTGATAACTTTTTGTTTGTTTTCGTTTCTACCCTTTTGTTTGTTTTCCTTTATTGTCAAGAACTAACCTTTACAGACCATAAAACAATATTGGAGCAAAAAATTAAATCATGGTTTGACACAAAGCCTTAGGCTTCGATACACATTGATTTGCAGGCCCAAACGAAAGAAAACAAAAAAGGTGTGAATTGAAGGGTGTATGCTTCGATACACACTGACTTGCAGGACCAAACAAAAGAAAACAAAAAGGTGTGAATCGAAGGGTGTATGCTTCGATACACACTGACTTGCAGGCCCAGATGAAAGAAAACAAAAGGGGTGTGTGAATCGAAAGACTTGTTCTTTCTCTCTTTTCCACTATTTTTTGCCTTTATATTTTCTATATATTTTCTTTTATTGCTATTCAATATGGTTGTAATAATTATGACTTTTATTGCTTTCCACCCCCCATTTGTAAATTGGTATACACCTTCCCCAAATTATGTAATAGCGTAGGACATTTATTCTCCGCAATTTACCGCTTTTATATAAAATGCTAGTAACTAGGATGTGTATGGAAAGACTAAAATCAACAAGTAGACAACCCTAATTTCAAAGACAAAAATGCATGCAATCAAATACACTATTCACACACGTGCACCTCTAGGGTAATCTTGCTTGTTTCCTCGGAAAATAGTCATGTCCCTTGAATATGGGCGTTTTAGCAAAGACCCTCGATAAAAAAGATCGTAGTCCCTCAATATCCCTCGATGTTGCCTCCGGTAAATGATCTAGTCCCTTATGAAAATTGCTAAAACGTCTCATAAGTTGCCTTTTGTGGCTATACGATTGACCCACTTCCGTCCCTTCACATCCAACGATGGGGCTTCTTACCAATCAATGGTGATATAGAAACATCTAAAGGAGGAGGAAAAGAACAAAGACCTTTTGAGTAGGTAGGACGCTCATAGTTGCTTTCTCGCAAAATAAAACCATTTCCACACTTACACTTTCAAAACATCTTTCAAAAACAAACATCTCTTTGAACTATTTTCAAAACCAACACTTTGTATGCATTCTTATAGACACGAGAATCATTACAAAGTTAGCTGCAACAAAGGCATTTTGCAAAATATTTTCAAACTTACACCCATCACAAAACACCTTTTCAAACAAAGCATTTTTTTGATCTAGCAAGAAACTAAGAGCCCGTAGATAACTACGGATGAAAAGGGTGCTAACACTTTCCCTTTTCATAACCTACCCCCCGAACTCAAGAAAACATCTCAAAGGTCTTTCTTGTTCTTTTCACTATTTCCTTTATTGGATAAAAGAAAAGTCGGTGGCGACTCTTGCTATCTACAATAATTGCAATCAAATGCAAAATAACCAAGTCAGTTCTCCCACCGTATTATAAACATCATTGAATTCATGGTGTTGAGTTTAACTCCACAAAAAATGGATGAATGATTTTAAAAATAACTTGATTAAATTTTTGGTTCAAATGTGGTTTGATTCTTACCCCATCCCTCTTCATGTTATCCCATTCTTACTTGTATTAAATGTTATTGGAGAATGATTTACATGTCATTTCTCTAAACATATTGTACATAGATTACTATTGACCGGCCTCAAAATAGGTGCGACTTCTATATAAGTCCACTTACGATTGGGTTATTTGTTTGCTTTGTGTGCTGATTATTGTGATTACATTCTTTGTGTGTGATCAAAAATTTATCTGTATACATCTGTTACTCTGTCCAATTTTTGTAAAGACTTAATGCAATTGAATCTTGGTTTTTCTTAAGAGGTTTATCATCTTTGTTTGTTTGGTTTCAAATCCAAAGGATGGAAATTCTACATTGACTCATTTTGTCAAGTGTTAGCTTCTTGTTTGTTAGACGGTTATTTTCCCTAGCTTTTACCTTATGCTTTAAGATAGTCCCTTCATCTCCTCCCATCTTCTTTAATTTCAAAAAAATATCCTCCCTCCTTTTGAAAACTCTTCTTGTTTCTAAACTTGAACCGCTTTCGTAATAAACTTGGACTTAGGTCCATGCATTTTCAAAAATATTTTCTTAATCAGACTTTAAACAACTTAATAATACATTGATATTTTTTGTGAGAAGACTAAAAGTCAATTAATCTCATTCAAACCATTTTGCCACTTTGGCTCTTTACTTTAAAATTTTCTCAAAAGATTAGACTCTTGTCAATCCTTGTAGTGATGTAGACTATTATACTTCTACGATATGTAGTGGAGTGAGATATTTTCCACTTGGGTGTTGAGTGAGGCTTTGTTTATTTTAAAATCCAAGCTATATACTCCACTTTGAGATGATGCAAATTCTCCTTTCTCATAATCGTGAGTAGTAACTATATCTTCCACTCGAATAAGACGAAGATGTCTCGTCTCTTAAAATTATCCAACACACTTGTGTTTTAAAATTTTTAAAGGCGAACTGCGAGTACCCTGATCCCCTATTGCATGGAAGGTGGTACGTAGAGACTAAATGTTCGCAACCGCGGCGGGTGCAAAAAACTAATAAAAAATATTTCTTTTCTCATCCCCACAATCTATTTTTGTATACAACATTTTATAGCCAAAATACACAGATTTTTAAAGAGGTTCCTGCGGAGTATCGTAGATGTTTAGGGTGCTAATACCCTCCCTTTGCATAACCAACCCCCGAACTTAGATTCTCTCACCCTCTTTTTGGGTTATTCGCTCTTTTCCCATTCCTTTAGAAACAATAAAGCGCGATGGAAATTTTTATTTTTAATTTGTGCGAGTCAAGTCAATCTAATGGCTTTGTATCAACATTTCTACCGCTACAGAAAAATGGTGGCTTCACTGGGGAAAGATCAACCTATTGCTGGTCCATCTTTAAGTGGGTTGTGCCTATCTTTTCGTATCTGTATATGTTCTATTATATGTTATATATATGTTTGTCTGGACTTTTCTGGTTTTCAGGATGCTTGGTGATTTCTCATAAGTCCTCTACCTGGACATGGGAAAACTTAACATAGGACGGGCAGTATAGTCATGTTAACTTTGAGGGTGTAATCCTAAAAAAGGATACATGAGATCCCCCACTCAGTGGAAGCCCCTTTGACTGTAGTGTCGTTTACTGTGTAATCGGGAAGACGTGTTGCTTTCGACCTGGAAGCCTATTGAAACTGAGGACTGTAGAACCTTTAACCCATCTTGGCCTTTTAGGTGTAGTGCGGAAGCTATGACGGAGTAATCTGGAAATGGTTGTCATGCGATGCTATGCTCGGATGAGTTTTTCCTAAGAATATTGCTAATTACCGAGTAAATCAGGATGTTGGTAATATCCGAAGGAAGGATGTAGACTCTGGGAACCTCTTAGAACCTTATTAGGCATGTGATAAACTTTTAGATCATACAATATGGGTAGTACATTTGACCTCATGCTCGTGACGTCAAATCTATGAACCATATGTTTGTGATCTTCTGTGTGATTGTTGCATCATATATTCATGTACCCATGATCATCTTCTAAAAACATTTTGTTTCAAGGGACTTAAAAGTTGACTCTTTGCGAATATCTCAAGTACTTTTTTACTATGGATTCTGGAAAAAGAAAGATTAAGAAGTAAAGTTTCAAAGATCCCAAGATAGATGAGTTGATGAGTCTGATTCCCGAGATTGAGAGTTCTACAGATTTTCAGAGAAAATATGGGTCCACCATTTCTCTTATGAAGCTCAGGATGAAGGAGGGTATTCTCCCAACTTTGGTCCAGTTCTATGATCTGATGTATCGATGATCTACTTTCCCTAATTATCAGTTGATTCCTACATTGGAAGAGTATTTTATCTATTGGGTTTACCTATTACCGATTGTGTTCCTTTTACTGGTTTGAAGGGGGAGCCAAAATCCCATGAGATTGCTGCTTTGATCCATTTGGAAGGCTGAGGTTGAAGCCAACAAGGCTGAGGGATTAGAGGATTACCCGTCCAGTTCTTAATGGAGAAAGCTCACTTATTTGCTAGGATGAAGAGTACGGTTACTTTTGAGGCCATCTTTGCTCTACTTGCTTATGGATTGTTATTGTTCCCTAATGTCGACAAATTTGTGGATATCAATGCCATTAGGATCTTTATGATTGGGAACCAATTTGCTACATTATTGGGTGATGCTTAATACTCCATTCATCTTCGGGATTCTTATCATGGAGGGATGATCATTTGGTGCATGCTTTTGTTGTATCAGTGGGGTTTATTTCTCACTTACCTAGGTCTGATGCTTTCTGGGATGTCGGAAAAGAACCTCGTTGAGCCTCTGAAGATTATAACCCTCACTCATTCAAATATTGTTTGGTATCATCAGGCTTACTATGATGTGGAGATTGTCGGTAGTTGTGGTAGTTTCCCCAATGTACCTCTTCTTGGTACAAGGGGAGGAATTAATTAAAATCTCGTTCTTGCTCGGCGACAACTTTGATATCGATGAGGAATAAGCCAAATAGTATTCATCTGAGTGGTTTCTTCCTTAAAGAGGGAGAGGTTCATAAGGAAGCTAAAGAGCAGATTGCAAAATCTTGGCGTCATATTCACAAGAAGGGCAACAAAGACTTGGATCTAGAGGGCTGTTTCTTTGGAGCCTTATCTTCAGTGGGTACAAGCAAGAGCCATCCAGTTGAAGGATTTTCGTACCTTGCCAAGATGTTTCCCTATGAAGAACTTTAAAAATGTTTTGCAAGGGTGACCTTTACCAAGGCCTCTGCTTCGATCCACTTTGTAATGTAATTTACTACCACAGTCAAGAAATTTAATGTAAAATCTCCATCATCACTTCGGGGCTTGGATTCTTGTGCTCCTTAAATTTTCCTAGATGAAAGAATGATTAACCCCATAGAATCTAGTCCTCATAATATTTAAATTTCACCAGCCTATCTATTTTTAAGGATACATATAATTGTAACAATTGTCTTTGATTTGAGCATCTCTTTTGACTTGTGATAGTAAGAGTTAGGAATATATTTTCTACTTGATATTTTTCTCCCCCATTTTTGCAGCCAATGTAAGGTCTGTGATGAAAGATTCATATTTTACTAGCTATTGGAAGTGGGGAATTCAAAATTTAGGGATACTATAAACACAAAGCTAGCTTCATTCTCTAATATTAGGTCAGAACCATTTCCTTAGTTGTTGGATAAACCATTTCCTAGGATTATGTTATAAACACTTTAGTAGGGGAAAATGAGTAAGCATAATTTCAAGGTTATCTTTTTTTTACCTTCTTCGAACGAGAAATATATATAGGCTTATGGTTTCACATGGATGAGTTTAAGAGTCATTGAACAATTATGGTCCCCCGCCTTCACATGACTTCATATGTTTCATGCGCATTCCTAATCACCTGAAGACTTTAAGGTGTATGAGGTTGCATGAGATAAAATCATCAATGGGGATCTCCAATACTGAATGATTGTCTATGAGAGCAGTTATGACTAGTGGAAGCATTGCATTAGGAGTTCTATCCACCTTTTCGTGGTCTTAAAACCTAGGATGAGTTTTTCTTCCTTTTGCCTCTGAACTAAGGTTAACTATTTGAATGAACTTTGTGGTGGAACACCTTTCTTGCTAGAAGATCTGATACCAATTGAATCAACGACGGATGTAGTAGACAATCTGGATGCTAGAGGAGATATGGTGTTTTCTACGACTGAATCGAGAATCATCTTCTTCTATTGAGTATAATTGTTGTTGTGATTCGTGACTTTGGTTTAGAAGAAATGTGACAGTGGAAATTCGCATGAGTCAAAATTTGAATCCCTCAAACGTCGCCATTGTTTTTCTAGGG
>CATIWC010000854.1:0-126528 GCA_948472305.1 Vicia faba | reverse complement strand
ACTGATGAAGTAACCTAAATTTTGGTGATGGATAAGAAGAATAATATTGAAATTGTTTACATCTATTATACCATAATACAATGTGAATATGGTGAATAAATATACTATCTAACCTCATTATATAGTTTTAATTATTACTAACGTATATAAAAATATATGTTATTTATTAATAGTCTTTCAACTTAGTTTCTTAGTGATGAAGTAACCTAAAATTTGGTGATGGATAAGAAGAATAATATTGAAATTGTTTACATCTATTATACCATAATACAATGTGAATATGGTGAATAAATTTACTATCTAACCTCAATATATAGTTTTAATTATTACGAACGTATATGAAATATATGTCATTAACTAATAGTCTTTTAACTTTGTTTCTTAGTGATGAAGTAAACTAAAATTTGGTGATGGATAAGAAGGATAATATTGAAATACATTACATCTATTATACCATAATACAATGTGAATTTGGTGAATAAATTTACTATCTAACCTCATTATATAGTTTTAATTATTATGAACGTATATGAAATATAAGTCATAAATTAATAGTCTTTTAACTTAGTATCTTAGTGATGAAGTAACCTAAAATTTGGTGATGGATAAGAAGAATAAAATTGAAATTGTTTACATCTATTATACCATAATTAAATGTGAATATGGTGAATAAATTTACAATCTAACCACATTATATAGTTTTTTTTATTACGAACGTATATAAAATATATGTTATTTAATAATAGTCTTTCAACTTAGTTTCTTAGTGACGAAGTAGCCTAAAATTTGGTGATGGATAAGAAGAATAATATTGAAATTGTTTACATTTATTATACCATAATACAATGTGAATACGATGCATAATTTTACTATCTAACCTCAATATATAGTTTTAATTATTACGAGCGTATATGAAATATATGTCATTAACTAATAGTCTTTTAACTTAGTTTCTTAGTGATGAAGTAACCAAAAATTTGGTGATGGATAAGAAGAATAATATTGAAATTGTTTACATCGATTAAACCATAATTAAATGTGAATATGGTGAATAAATATACTATCTAACCTCAATATACAATTTTAATTATTACGAACGTATGTGAAATATATGTCGTTAACTAATAGTCTTTAAACTTAGTTTCTTAGTTATGAAGTAACCTAAAATTTGGTGATGGATAAGAAGAATAATATTGAAATTGTTTACATCTATTACACCATAGTACAATGTGAATATGGTGAATAAATATACTTTCTAGCCTCATTATATAGTTTTAATTATTACGAACGTATATGAAATATATATGTCATTAATTGATTGTCTTTTAACTTAGTTTCTTAGTGATGAAGTAACCTAAAATTTGGTGATGGTTAAGAAGAATAATATTGAAATTGTTTACATCTATTATACCATAATACAATGTGAATATGGTGAATAAATTTACTATCTAACCTCATTATATAGTTTTAATTATTACGAACGTATATGTAATATATGTCATACATTAATAGTCTTTTAACTTAGTATCTTAGTGATGAAGTAACCTAAAATTTGGTGATGGATAAGAAGAATAATATTGAAATTGTTTACATCTATTATACCATAATACAATGTGAATATGGTGAATAAATTTACTATCTAACTTCATTATATAGTTTTAATTATTACGAACGTATATGAAATATATGTCATTAACTATAGTCTTTTAACTTAGTTTCTTAGTGATGAAGTAAACTAAAATTTGGTGATGGATAAGAAGAATAATATTGAAATTGTTTACATCTATTATACCATAATACAATGAGAATATGGTGAATAAATTTACTATCTAACCTCATTATATAGTTTTAATTATTACGAACGTATATGTAATATATGTCATACATTAATAGTCTTTTAACTTAGTATCTTAGTGATGAAGTAACCTAAAATTTGGTGATGGATAAGAAGAATAATATTGAAATTGTTTACATCTATTATACCATAATACAATGGGAATATGGTGAATAAATTTACTATATAACTTCATTATATAGTTTTAATTATTACGAACGTATATGAAATATATGTCATTAACTATAGTCTTTTAACTTAGTTTTTTAGTGATGAAGTAACCTAAAATTTAGTGATGGATAAGAAGAATAAAATTGAAATTGTTTACATCTATTATACCATAATTCAATGTGAATATGGTGAATAAATTTACAATCTAACCTCATTATATAGTTTTTATTATTCCGAACGTATATGTAATATATGTCATAAATTAATAGTCTTTTAACTTTGTATCTTAGTGATGAAGTAACCTAAAATTTGGTGATGGATAAGAAGAATAATATTGAAATTGTTTACATCTATTATACCATAATACAATGTGAATATGGTGAATAAATTTACTATCTAACTTCATTATATAGTTTTAATTATTACGAACGTATATGAAATATATGTCATTAACTATAGTCTTTTAACTTAGTTTCTTAGTGATGAAGTAACCTAAAATTTGGTGATGGATAAGAAGAATAAAATTGAAATTGTTTACATCTATTATACCATAATTAAATGTGAATATGGTGAATAAATTTACAATCTAACAACATTATATAGTTTTTATTATTACGAACGTATATAAAATATATGTTATTTATTAATAGTCTTTCAACTTAGTTTCTTAGTGACGAAGTAACCTAAAATTTGGTGATGGATAAGAAGAATAATATTGAAATTGTTTACATTTATTTATACCATAATACAATGTGAATATGATGCATAATTTTACTATCTAACCTCAATATATAGTTTTAATTATTACGAGCGTATATGAAATATATGTCATTAACTAATAGTCTTTTAACTTAGTTTCTTAGTGATGAAGTAACCTAAAATTTGGTGATGGATAAGAAGAATAATATTGAAATTGTTTACATCTATTATACCATAATACAATGTGAATATGGTGAATAAATTTACTATCTAACCTCAATATATAGTTTTAATTATTACGAACGTATATAAAATATATGTTATTTATTAATAGTCTTTTCAACTTAGTTTCTTAGTGATGAAGTAACCTAAAATTTGGTGATGGATAAGAAGAATAATATTGAAATTGTTTACATCTATTATACCATAATACAATGTGAATATGGTGAATAAATTTACTATCTAACTTCAATATATAGTTTTAATTATTTCGAACGTATATGAATATATATGTCATTAACTAATAGTCTTTTAACTTAGTTTCTTAGTGATGAAGTAACCTAAAATTTGGTGATGGATAAGAAGAATAAAATTGAAATTGTTTACATCTATTATACCATAATTCAATGTGAATATGGTGAATAAATTTACAATCTAACCACATTATATAGTTTTTATTATTACGAACGTATATAAAATATATGTTATTTATTAATAGTCTTTCAACTTAGTTTCTTAGTGACGAAGTAGCCTAAAATTTGGTGATGGATAAGAAGAATAATATTGAAATTGTTTACATTTATTATACCATAATACAATGTGAATATGATGCATAATTTTACTATCTAACCTCAATATATAGTTTTAATTATTACGAGCGTATATGAAATATATGTCACTAACTAATAGTCTTTTAACTTAGTTTCTTAGTGATGAAGTAACCAAAAATTTGGTGATGGATAAGAAGAATAATATTGAAATTGTTTACATCTATTAAACCATAATTAAATGTGAATATGGTGAATAAATATACTATCTAACCTCAATATACAATTTTAATTATTACGAACGTATGTGAAATATATGTCGTTAACTAATAGTCTTTTAACTTAGTTTCTTAGTTATGAAGTAACCTAAAATTTGGTGATGGATAAGAAGAATAATATTGAAATTGTTTACATCTATTACACCATAGTACAATGTGAATATGGTGAATAAATATACTTTCTAGCCTCATTATATAGTTTTAATTATTACGAACGTATATGAAATATATATGTCATTAATTGATTGTCTTTTAACTTAGTTTCTTAGTGATGAAGTAACCTAAAATTTGGTGATGGATAAGAAGAATAATATTGAAATTGTTTACATCTATTATACCATAATACAATTTGAATATGGTGAATAAATTTACTATCTAACCTCATTATATAGTTTTAATTATTACGAACGTATATGTAATATATGTCATACATTAATAGTCTTTTCTCTTAGTATCTTAGTGATGAAGTAACCTAAAATTTGATGATGGATAAGAAGAATAATATTGAAATTGTTTACATCTATTATACCATAATACAATGTGAATATGGTGAATAAATTTACTATCTAACCTCAATATATAGTTTTAATTATTACGAACGTATATGAAATATATGTCATTAACTAATAGTCTTTTAACTTTGTTTCTTAGTGATGAAGTAAACTAAAATTTGGTGATGGATAAGAAGGATAATATTGAAATACATTACATATATTATACCATAATACAATGTGAATTTGGTGAATAAATTTACTATCTAACCTCATTATATAGTTTTAATTATTATGAACGTATATGAAATATAAGTCATAAATTAATAGTCTTTTAACTTAGTTTCTTAGTGATGAAGTAACCTAAAATTTTGTGATGGATAAGAAGAATAATATTGAAATTGTTTACATCTATTATACCATAATACAATGTGAATATGGTGAATAAATTTACTATGTAACCTCAATATATAGTTTTAATTATTTCGAACGTATATGAAATATATGTCATTAACTAATAGTCTTTTAACTTTGTTTCTTAGTGATGAAGTAAACTAAAATTTGGTGATGGATAAGAAGAATAATATTGAAATACATTACATCTATTATACCATAATACAATGTGAATTTGGTGAATAAATTTACTATCTAACCTCATTATATAGTTTTAATTATTATGAACGTATATGAAATATAAGTCATAAATTAATAGTCTTTTAACTTAGTTTCTTACTGATGAAGTAACCTAAATTTTGGTGATGGATAAGAAGAATAATATTGAAATTGTTTACATCTATTAAACCATAATTAAATGTGAATATGGTGAATAAATATACTATCTAACCTCAATATACAATTTTAATTATTACGAACGTATGTGAAATATATGTCGTTAACTAATAGTCTTTTAACTTAGTTTCTTAGTTATGAAGTAACCTAAAATTTGGTGATGGATAAGAAGAATAATATTGAAATTGTTTACATCTATTACACCATAGTACAATGTGAATATGGTGAATAAATATACTTTCTAGCCTCATTATATAGTTTTAATTATTACGAACGTATATGAAATATATATGTCATTAATTGATTGTCTTTTAACTTAGTTTCTTAGTGATGAAGTAACCTAAAATTTGGTGATGGATAAGAAGAATAATATTGAAATTGTTTACATCTATTATACCATAATACAATTTGAATATGGTGAATAAATTTACTATCTAACCTCATTATATAGTTTTAATTATTACGAACGTATATGTAATATATGTCATACATTAATAGTCTTTTCTCTTAGTATCTTAGTGATGAAGTAACCTAAAATTTGATGATGGATAAGAAGAATAATATTGAAATTGTTTACATCTATTATACCATAATACAATGTGAATATGGTGAATAAATTTACTATCTAACCTCAATATATAGTTTTAATTATTACGAACGTATATGAAATATATGTCATTAACTAATAGTCTTTTAACTTTGTTTCTTAGTGATGAAGTAAACTAAAATTTGGTGATGGATAAGAAGGATAATATTGAAATACATTACATATATTATACCATAATACAATGTGAATTTGGTGAATAAATTTACTATCTAACCTCATTATATAGTTTTAATTATTATGAACGTATATGAAAATATAAGTCATAAATTAATAGTCTTTTAACTTAGTTTCTTAGTGATGAAGTAACCTAAAATTTTGTGATGGATAAGAAGAATAATATTGAAATTGTTTACATCTATTATACCATAATACAATGTGAATATGGTGAATAAATTTACTATGTAACCTCAATATATAGTTTTAATTATTTCGAACGTATATGAAATATATGTCATTAACTAATAGTCTTTTAACTTTGTTTCTTAGTGATGAAGTAAACTAAAATTTGGTGATGGATAAGAAGAATAATATTGAAATACATTACATCTATTATACCATAATACAATGTGAATTTGGTGAATAAATTTACTATCTAACCTCATTATATAGTTTTAATTATTATGAACGTATATGAAATATAAGTCATAAATTAATAGTCTTTTAACTTAGTTTCTTACTGATGAAGTAACCTAAATTTTGGTGATGGATAAGAAGAATAATATTGAAATTGTTTACATCTATTATACCATAATACAATGTGAATATGGTGAATAAATATACTATCTAACCTCATTATATAGTTTTAATTATTACTAACGTATATAAAATATATGTTATTTATTAATAGTCTTTCAACTTAGTTTCTTAGTGATGAAGTAACCTAAAATTTGGTGATGGATAAGAAGAATAATATTGAAATTGTTTACATCTATTATACCATAATACAATGTGAATATGGTGAATAAATTTACTATCTAACCTCAATATATAGTTTTAATTATTACGAACGTATATGAAATATATGTCATTAACTAATAGTCTTTTAACTTTGTTTCTTAGTGATGAAGTAAACTAAAATTTGGTGATGGATAAGAAGGATAATATTGAAATACATTACATCTATTATACCATAATACAATGTGAATTTGGTGAATAAATTTACTATCTAACCTCATTATATAGTTTTAATTATTATGAACGTATATGAAATATAAGTCATAAATTAATAGTCTTTTAACTTAGTATCTTAGTGATGAAGTAACCTAAAATTTGGTGATGGATAAGAAGAATAAAATTGAAATTGTTTACATCTATTATACCATAATTAAATGTGAATATGGTGAATAAATTTACAATCTAACCACATTATATAGTTTTTTTTATTACGAACGTATATAAAATATATGTTATTTAATAATAGTCTTTCAACTTAGTTTCTTAGTGACGAAGTAGCCTAAAATTTGGTGATGGATAAGAAGAATAATATTGAAATTGTTTACATTTATTATACCATAATACAATGTGAATACGATGCATAATTTTACTATCTAACCTCAATATATAGTTTTTAATTATTACGAGCGTATATGAAATATATGTCATTAACTAATAGTCTTTTAACTTAGTTTCTTAGTGATGAAGTAACCAAAAATTTGGTGATGGATAAGAAGAATAATATTGAAATTGTTTACATCGATTAAACCATAATTAAATGTGAATATGGTGAATAAATATACTATCTAACCTCAATATACAATTTTAATTATTACGAACGTATGTGAAATATATGTCGTTAACTAATAGTCTTTAAACTTAGTTTCTTAGTTATGAAGTAACCTAAAATTTGGTGATGGATAAGAAGAATAATATTGAAATTGTTTACATCTATTACACCATAGTACAATGTGAATATGGTGAATAAATATACTTTCTAGCCTCATTATATAGTTTTAATTATTACGAACGTATATGAAATATATATGTCATTAATTGATTGTCTTTTAACTTAGTTTCTTAGTGATGAAGTAACCTAAAATTTGGTGATGGTTAAGAAGAATAATATTGAAATTGTTTACATCTATTATACCATAATACAATGTGAATATGGTGAATAAATTTACTATCTAACCTCATTATATAGTTTTAATTATTACGAACGTATATGTAATATATGTCATACATTAATAGTCTTTTAACTTAGTATCTTAGTGATGAAGTAACCTAAAATTTGGTGATGGATAAGAAGAATAATATTGAAATTGTTTACATCTATTTATACCATAATACAATGTGAATATGGTGAATAAATTTACTATCTAACTTCATTATATAGTTTTAATTATTACGAACGTATATGAAATATATGTCATTAACTATAGTCTTTTAACTTAGTTTCTTAGTGATGAAGTAAACTAAAATTTGGTGATGGATAAGAAGAATAATATTGAAATTGGTTACATCTATTATACCATAATACAATGAGAATATGGTGAATAAATTTACTATCTAACCTCATTATATAGTTTTAATTATTACGAACGTATATGTAATATATGTCATACATTAATAGTCTTTTAACTTAGTATCTTAGTGATGAAGTAACCTAAAATTTGGTGATGGATAAGAAGAATAATATTGAAATTGTTTACATCTATTATACCATAATACAATGTGAATATGGTGAATAAATTTACTATCTAACTTCATTATATAGTTTTAATTATTACGAACGTATATGAAATATATGTCATTAACTATAGTCTTTTAACTTAGTTTCTTAGTGATGAAGTAACCTAAAATTTGGTGATGGATAAGAAGAATAAAATTGAAATTGTTTACATCTATTATACCATAATTAAATGTGAATATGGTGAATAAATTTACAATCTAACAACATTATATAGTTTTTATTATTACGAACGTATATAAAATATATGTTATTTATTAATAGTCTTTCAACTTAGTTTCTTAGTGACGAAGTAACCTAAAATTTGGTGATGGATAAGAAGAATAATATTGAAATTGTTTACATTTATTATACCATAATACAATGTGAATATGATGCATAATTTTACTATCTAACCTCAATATATAGTTTTAATTATTACGAGCGTATATGAAATATATGTCATTAACTAATAGTCTTTTAACTTAGTTTCTTAGTGATGAAGTAACCTAAAATTTGGTGATGGATAAGAAGAATAATATTGAAATTGTTTACATCTATTATACCATAATACAATGTGAATATGGTGAATAAATTTACTATCTAACCTCAATATATAGTTTTAATTATTACGAACGTATATAAAATATATGTTATTTATTAATAGTCTTTCAACTTAGTTTCTTAGTGATGAAGTAACCTAAAATTTGGTGATGGATAAGAAGAATAATATTGAAATTGTTTACATCTATTATACCATAATACAATGTGAATATGGTGAATAAATTTACTATCTAACTTCAATATATAGTTTTAATTATTTCGAACGTATATGAAATATATGTCATTAACTAATAGTCTTTTAACTTAGTTTCTTAGTGATGAAGTAACCTAAATTTGGTGATGGATAAGAAGAATAAAATTGAAATTGTTTTACATCTATTATACCATAATTCAATGTGAATATGGTGAATAAATTTACAATCTAACCACATTATATAGTTTTTATTATTACGAACGTATATAAAATATATGTTATTTATTAATAGTCTTTCAACTTAGTTTCTTAGTGACGAAGTAGCCTAAAATTTGGTGATGGATAAGAAGAATAATATTGAAATTGTTTACATTTATTATACCATAATACAATGTGAATATGATGCATAATTTTACTATCTAACCTCAATATATAGTTTTAATTATTACGAGCGTATATGAAATATATGTCACTAACTAATAGTCTTTTAACTTAGTTTTTTAGTGATGAAGTAACCAAAAATTTGGTGATGGATAAGAAGAATAATATTGAAATTGTTTACATCTATTAAACCATAATTAAATGTGAATATGGTGAATAAATATACTATCTAACCTCAATATACAATTTTAATTATTACGAACGTATGTGAAATATATGTCGTTAACTAATAGTCTTTTAACTTAGTTTCTTAGTTATGAAGTAACCTAAAATTTGGTGATGGATAAGAAGAATAATATTGAAATTGTTTACATCTATTACACCATAGTACAATGTGAATATGGTGAATAAATATACTTTCTAGCCTCATTATATAGTTTTAATTATTACGAACGTATATGAAATATATATGTCATTAATTGATTGTCTTTTAACTTAGTTTCTTAGTGATGAAGTAACCTAAAATTTGGTGATGGATAAGAAGAATAATATTGAAATTGTTTACATCTATTATACCATAATACAATTTGAATATGGTGAATAAATTTACTATCTAACCTCATTATATAGTTTTAATTATTACGAACGTATATGTAATATATGTCATACATTAATAGTCTTTTCTCTTAGTATCTTAGTGATGAAGTAACCTAAAATTTGATGATGGATAAGAAGAATAATATTGAAATTGTTTACATCTATTATACCATAATACAATGTGAATATGGTGAATAAATTTACTATCTAACTTCATTATATAGTTTTAATTATTACGAACGTATATGAAATATATGTCATTAACTATAGTCTTTTAACTTAGTTTCTTAGTGATGAAGTAAACTAAAATTTGGTGATGGATAAGAAGAATAATATTGAAATTGTTTACATCTATTATACCATAATACAATGTGAATATGGTGAATAAATTTACTATCTAACCTCATTATATAGTTTTAATTATTACGAACGTATATGTAATATATGTCATACATTAATAGTCTTTTAACTTAGTATCTTAGTGATGAAATAACCTAAAATTTGGTGATAGATAAGAAGAATAATATTGAAATTGTTTACATCTATTATACCATAATACAATGGGAATATGGTGAATAAATTTACTATATAACTTCATTATATAGTTTTAATTATTACGAACGTATATGAAATATATGTCATTAACTATAGTCTTTTAACTTAGTTTTTTAGTGATGAAGTAACCTAAAATTTAGTGATGGATAAGAAGAATAAAATTGAAATTGTTTACATCTATTATACCATAATTCAATGTGAATATGGTGAATAAATTTACAATCTAACCTCATTATATAGTTTTTATTATTCCGAACGTATATGTAATATATGTCATAAATTAATAGTCTTTTAACTTTGTATCTTAGTGATGAAGTAACCTAAAATTTGGTGATGGATAAGAAGAATAATATTGAAATTGTTTACATCTATTATACCATAATACAATGTGAATATGGTGAATAAATTTACTATCTAACTTCATTATATAGTTTTAATTATTACGAACGTATATGAAATATATGTCATTAACTATAGTCTGTTAACTTAGTTTCTTAGTGATGAAGTAACCTAAAATTTGGTGATGAATAAGAAGAATAAAATTGAAATTGTTTACATCTATTATACCATAATTAAATGTGAATATGGTGAATAAATTTACAATCTAACAACATTATATAGTTTTTATTATTACGAACGTATATAAAATATATGTTATTTATTAATAGTCTTTCAACTTAGTTTCTTAGTGACGAAGTAACCTAAAATTTGGTGATGGATAAGAAGAATAATATTGAAATTGTTTACATTTATTATACCATAATACAATGTGAATATGATGCATAATTTTACTATCTAACCTCAATATATAGTTTTAATTATTACGAGCGTATATGAAATATATGTCATTAACTAATAGTCTTTTAACTTAGTTTCTTAGTGATGAAGTAACCTAAAATTTGGTGATGGATAAGAAGAATAATATTGAAATTGTTTACATCTATTATACCATAATACAATGTGAATATGGTGAATAAATTTTACTATCTAACCTCAATATATAGTTTTAATTATTACGAACGTATATAAAATATATGTTATTTATTAATAGTGTTTCAACTTAGTTTCTTAGTGATGAAGTAACCTAAAATTTGGTGATGGATAAGAAGAATAATATTGAAATTGTTTACATCTATTATACCATAATACAATGTGAATATGGTGAATAAATTTACTATCTAACTTCAATATATAGTTTTAATTATTTCGAACGTATATGAAATATATGTCATTAACTATTAGTCTTTTAACTTAGTTTCTTAGTGATGAAGTAACCTAAAATTTGGTGATGGATAAGAAGAATAAAATTGAAATTGTTTACATCTATTATACCATAATTCAATGTGAATATGGTGAATAAATTTACAATCTAACCACATTATATAGTTTTTATTATTACGAACGTATATAAAATATATGTTATTTATTAATAGTCTTTCAACTTAGTTTCTTAGTGACGAAGTAGCCTAAAATTTGGTGATGGATAAGAAGAATAATATTGAAATTGTTTACATTTATTATACCATAATACAATGTGAATATGATGCATAATTTTACTATCTAACCTCAATATATAGTTTTAATTATTACGAGCGTATATGAAATATATGTCACTAACTAATAGTCTTTTAACTTAGTTTCTTAGTGATGAAGTAACCAAAAATTTGGTGATGGATAAGAAGAATAATATTGAAATTGTTTACATCTATTAAACCATAATTAAATGTGAATATGGTGAATAAATATACTATCTAACCTCAATATACAATTTTAATTATTACGAACGTATGTGAAATATATGTCGTTAACTAATAGTCTTTTAACTTAGTTTCTTAGTTATGAAGTAACCTAAAATTTGGTGATGGATAAGAAGAATAATATTGAAATTGTTTACATCTATTACACCATAGTACAATGTGAATATGGTGAATAAATATACTTTCTAGCCTCATTATATAGTTTTAATTATTACGAACGTATATGAAATATATATGTCATTAATTGATTGTCTTTTAACTTAGTTTCTTAGTGATGAAGTAACCTAAAATTTGGTGATGGATAAGAAGAATAATATTGAAATTGTTTACATCTATTATACCATAATACAATTTGAATATGGTGAATAAATTTACTATCTAACCTCATTATATAGTTTTAATTATTACGAACGTATATGTAATATATGTCATACATTAATAGTCTTTTCTCTTAGTATCTTAGTGATGAAGTAACCTAAAATTTGATGATGGATAAGAAGAATAATATTGAAATTGTTTACATCTATTATACCATAATACAATGTGAATATGGTGAATAAATTTACTATCTAACTTCATTATATAGTTTTAATTATTACGAACGTATATGAAAATATATGTCATTAACTATAGTCTTTTAACTTAGTTTCTTAGTGATGAAGTAAACTAAAATTTGGTGATGGATAAGAAGAATAATATTGAAATTGTTTACATCTATTATACCATAATACAATGTGAATATGGTGAATAAATTTACTATCTAACCTCATTATATAGTTTTAATTATTACGAACGTATATGTAATATATGTCATACATTAATAGTCTTTTAACTTAGTATCTTAGTGATGAAATAACCTAAAATTTGGTGATAGATAAGAAGAATAATATTGAAATTGTTTTACATCTATTATACCATAATACAATGGGAATATGGTGAATAAATTTACTATATAACTTCATTATATAGTTTTAATTATTACGAACGTATATGAAATATATGTCATTAACTATAGTCTTTTAACTTAGTTTTTTAGTGATGAAGTAGACCTAAAATTTAGTGATGGATAAGAAGAATAAAATTGAAATTGTTTACATCTATTATACCATAATTCAATGTGAATATGGTGAATAAATTTACAATCTAACCTCATTATATAGTTTTTATTATTCCGAACGTATATGTAATATATGTCATAAATTAATAGTCTTTTAACTTTGTATCTTAGTGATGAAGTAACCTAAAATTTGGTGATGGATAAGAAGAATAATATTGAAATTGTTTACATCTATTATACCATAATACAATGTGAATATGGTGAATAAATTTACTATCTAACTTCATTATATAGTTTTAATTATTACGAACGTATATGAAATATATGTCATTAACTATAGTCTGTTAACTTAGTTTCTTAGTGATGAAGTAACCTAAAATTTGGTGATGAATAAGAAGAATAAAATTGAAATTGTTTACATCTATTATACCATAATTAAATGTGAATATGGTGAATAAATTTACAATCTAACAACATTATATAGTTTTTATTATTACGAACGTATATAAAATATATGTTATTTATTAATAGTCTTTCAACTTAGTTTCTTAGTGACGAAGTAACCTAAAATTTGGTGATGGATAAGAAGAATAATATTGAAATTGTTTACATTTATTATACCATAATACAATGTGAATATGATGCATAATTTTTACTATCTAACCTCAATATATAGTTTTAATTATTACGAGCGTATATGAAATATATGTCATTAACTAATAGTCTTTTAACTTAGTTTCTTAGTGATGAAGTAACCTAAAATTTGGTGATGGATAAGAAGAATAATATTGAAATTGTTTACATCTATTATACCATAATACAATGTGAATATGGTGAATAAATTTACTATCTAACCTCAATATATAGTTTTAATTATTACGAACGTATATAAAATATATGTTATTTATTAATAGTCTTTCAACTTAGTTTCTTAGTGATGAAGTAACCTAAAATTTGGTGATGGATAAGAAGAATAATATTGAAATTGTTTACATCTATTATACCATAATACAATGTGAATATGGTGAATAAATTTACTATCTAACTTCAATATATAGTTTTAATTATTTCGAACGTATATGAAATATATGTCATTAACTAATAGTCTTTTAACTTAGTTTCTTAGTGATGAAGTAACCTAAAATTTGGTGATGGATAAGAAGAATAAAATTGAAATTGTTTACATCTATTATACCATAATTCAATGTGAATATGGTGAATAAATTTACAATCTAACCACATTATATAGTTTTTATTATTACGAACGTATATAAAATATATGTTATTTATTAATAGTCTTTCAACTTAGTTTCTTAGTGACGAAGTAGCCTAAAATTTGGTGATGGATAAGAAGAATAATATTGAAATTGTTTACATTTATTATACCATAATACAATGTGAATATGATGCATAATTTTACTATCTAACCTCAATATATAGTTTTAATTATTACGAGCGTATATGAAATATATGTCACTAACTAATAGTCTTTTAACTTAGTTTCTTAGTGATGAAGTAACCAAAAATTTGGTGATGGATAAGAAGAATAATATTGAAATTGTTTACATCTATTAAACCATAATTAAATGTGAATATGGTGAATAAATATACTATCTAACCTCAATATACAATTTTAATTATTACGAACGTATGTGAAATATATGTCGTTAACTAATAGTCTTTTAACTTAGTTTCTTAGTTATGAAGTAACCTAAAATTTGGTGATGGATAAGAAGAATAATATTGAAATTGTTTACATCTATTACACCATAGTACAATGTGAATATGGTGAATAAATATACTTTCTAGCCTCATTATATAGTTTTAATTATTACGAACGTATATGAAATATATATGTCATTAATTGATTGTCTTTTAACTTAGTTTCTTAGTGATGAAGTAACCTAAAATTTGGTGATGGATAAGAAGAATAATATTGAAATTGTTTACATCTATTATACCATAATACAATTTGAATATGGTGAATAAATTTACTATCTAACCTCATTATATAGTTTTAATTATTACGAACGTATATGTAATATATGTCATACATTAATAGTCTTTTCTCTTAGTATCTTAGTGATGAAGTAACCTAAAATTTGATGATGGATAAGAAGAATAATATTGAAATTGTTTACATCTATTATACCATAATACAATGTGAATATGGTGAATAAATTTACTATCTAACTTCATTATATAGTTTTAATTATTACGAACGTATATGAAATATATGTCATTAACTATAGTCTTTTAACTTAGTTTCTTAGTGATGAAGTAAACTAAAATTTGGTGATGGATAAGAAGAATAATATTGAAATTGTTTACATCTATTATACCATAATACAATGTGAATATGGTGAATAAATTTACTATCTAACCTCATTATATAGTTTTAATTATTACGAACGTATATGTAATATATGTCATACATTAATAGTCTTTTAACTTAGTATCTTAGTGATGAAATAACCTAAAATTTGGTGATAGATAAGAAGAATAATATTGAAATTGTTTACATCTATTA
Organism: Vicia faba; assembly: GCA_948472305.1. Lineage (NCBI taxonomy): Eukaryota > Viridiplantae > Streptophyta > Magnoliopsida > Fabales > Fabaceae > Vicia > Vicia faba. Next base: position 110,593 of record CATIWC010000854.1, on the reverse strand, counting down.
TACCATAATACAATGGGAATATGGTGAATAAATTTACTATATAACTTCATTATATAGTTTTAATTATTACGAACGTATATGAAATATATGTCATTAACTATAGTCTTTTAACTTAGTTTTTTAGTGATGAAGTAACCTAAAATTTAGTGATGGATAAGAAGAATAAAATTGAAATTGTTTACATCTATTATACCATAATTCAATGTGAATATGGTGAATAAATTTACAATCTAACCTCATTATATAGTTTTTATTATTCCGAACGTATATGTAATATATGTCATAAATTAATAGTCTTTTAACTTTGTATCTTAGTGATGAAGTAACCTAAAATTTGGTGATGGATAAGAAGAATAATATTGAAATTGTTTACATCTATTATACCATAATACAATGTGAATATGGTGAATAAATTTACTATCTAACTTCATTATATAGTTTTAATTATTACGAACGTATATGAAATATATGTCATTAACTATAGTCTGTTAACTTAGTTTCTTAGTGATGAAGTAACCTAAAATTTGGTGATGAATAAGAAGAATAAAATTGAAATTGTTTACATCTATTATACCATAATTAAATGTGAATATGGTGAATAAATTTACAATCTAACAACATTATATAGTTTTTATTATTACGAACGTATATAAAATATATGTTATTTATTAATAGTCTTTCAACTTAGTTTCTTAGTGACGAAGTAACCTAAAATTTGGTGATGGATAAGAAGAATAATATTGAAATTGTTTACATTTATTATACCATAATACAATGTGAATATGATGCATAATTTTACTATCTAACCTCAATATATAGTTTTAATTATTACGAGCGTATATGAAATATATGTCATTAACTAATAGTCTTTTAACTTAGTTTCTTAGTGATGAAGTAACCTAAAATTTGGTGATGGATAAGAAGAATAATATTGAAATTGTTTACATCTTTTATACCATAATACAATGTGAATATGGTGAATAAATTTACTATCTAACCTCAATATATAGTTTTAATTATTACGAACGTATATAAAATATATGTTATTTATTAATAGTCTTTCAACTTAGTTTCTTAGTGATGAAGTAACCTAAAATTTGGTGATGGATAAGAAGAATAATATTGAAATTGTTTACATCTATTATACCATAATACAATGTGAATATGGTGAATAAATTTACTATCTAACTTCAATATATAGTTTTAATTATTTCGAACGTATATGAAATATATGTCATTAACTAATAGTCTTTTAACTTAGTTTCTTAGTGATGAAGTAACCTAAAATTTGGTGATGGATAAGAAGAATAAAATTGAAATTGTTTACATCTATTATACCATAATTCAATGTGAATATGGTGAATAAATTTACAATCTAACCACATTATATAGTTTTTATTATTACGAACGTATATAAAATATATGTTATTTATTAATAGTCTTTCAACTTAGTTTCTTAGTGACGAAGTAGTCTAAAATTTGGTGATGGATAAGAAGAATAATATTGAAATTGTTTACATTTATTATACCATAATACAATGTGAATATGATGCATAATTTTACTATCTAACCTCAATATATAGTTTTAATTATTACGAGCGTATATGAAATATATGTCATTAACTAATAGTCTTTTAACTTAGTTTCTTAGTGATGAAGTAACCAAAAATTTGGTGATGGATAAGAAGAATAATATTGAAATTGTTAACATCTATTAAACCATAATTAAATGTGAATATGGTGAATAAATATACTATCTAACCTCAATATACAATTTTAATTATTACGAACGTATGTGAAATATATGTCGTTAACTAATAGTCTTTTAACTTAGTTTCTTAGTTATGAAGTAACCTAAAATTTGGTGATGGATAAGAAGAATAATATTGAAATTGTTTACATCTATTACACCATAGTACAATGTGAATATGGTGAATAAATATACTTTCTAGCCTCATTATATAGTTTTAATTATTACGAACGTATATGAAATATATATGTCATTAATTGATTGTCTTTTAACTTAGTTTCTTAGTGACGAAGTAACCTAAAATTTGGTGATGGATAAGAAGAATAATATTGAAATTGTTTACATCTATTATACCATAATACAATGTGAGTATGGTGAATAAATTTACTATCTAACCTCATTATATAGTTTTAATTATTACGAACGTATATGTAAATATATGTCATACATTAATAGTCTTTTAACTTAGTATCTTAGTGATGAAGTAACCTAAAATTTGGTGATGGATAAGAAGAATAATATTGAAATTGTTTACATCTATTATACCATAATACAATGTGAGTATGGTGAATAAATTTACTATCTAACTTCATTATATAGTTTTAATTATTACGAACGTATATGAAATATATGTCATTAACTATAGTCTTTTAACTTAGTTTCTTAGTGATGAAGTAAACTAAAATTTGGTGATGGATAAGAAGAATAATATTGAAATTGTTTACATCTATTATACCATAATACAATGTGAATATGGTGAATAAATTTACTATCTAACCTCATTATATAGTTTTAATTATTACGAACGTATATGTAATATATATCATACATTAATAGTCTTTTAACTTAGTATCTTAGTGATGAAGTAACCTAAAATTTGGTGATGGATAAGAAGAATAATATTGAAATTGTTTACATCTATTATACCATAATACAATGGGAATATGGTGAATAAATTTACTATATAACTTCATTATATAGTTTTAATTATTACGAACGTATATGAAATATATGTCATTAACTATAGTCTTTTAACTTAGTTTTTTAGTGATGAAGTAACCTAAAATTTAGTGATGGATAAGAAGAATAAAATTGAAATTGTTTACATCTATTATACCATAATTCAATGTGAATATGGTGAATAAATTTACAATCTAACCTCATTATATAGTTTTTATTATTCCGAACGTATATGTAATATATGTCATAAATTAATAGTCTTTTAACTTTGTATCTTAGTGATGAAGTAACCTAAAATTTAGTGATGGATAAGAAGAATAATATTGAAATTGTTTACATCTATTATACCATAATACAATGTGAATATGGTGAATAAGTTTACTATCTAACTTCATTATATAGTTTTAATTATTACGAACGTATATGAAATATATGTCATTAACTATAGTCTTTTAACTTAGTTTCTTAGTGATGAAGTAACCTAAAATTTGGTGATGGATAAGAAGAATAAAATTGAAATTGTTTACATCTATTATACCATAATTAAATGTGAATATGGTGAATAAATTTACAATCTAACAACATTATATAGTTTTTATTATTACGAACGTATATAAAATATATGTTATTTATTAATAGTCTTTCAACTTAGTTTCTTAGTGACGAAGTAACCTAAAATTTGGTGATGGATAAGAAGAATAATATTGAAATTGTTTACATTTATTATACCATAATACAATCTGAATATGATGCATAATTTTTACTATCTAACCTCAATATATAGTTTTAATTATTACGAGCGTATATGAAATATATGTCATTAACTAATAGTCTTTTAACTTAGTTTCTTAGTGATGAAGTAACCTAAAATTTGGTGATGGATAAGAAGAATAATATTGAAATTGTTTACATCTATTATACCATAATACAATGTGAATATGGTGAATAAATTTACTATCTAACCTCAATATATAGTTTTAATTATTACGAACGTATATAAAATATATGTTATTTATTAATAGTCTTTCAACTTAGTTTCTTAGTGATGAAGTAACCTAAAATTTGGTGATGGATAAAAAGAATAATATTGAAATTGTTTACATCTATTATACCATAATAGAATGTGAATATGGTGAATAAATTTACTATCTAACTTCAATATATAGTTTTAATTATTTCGAACGTATATGAAATATATGTCATTAACTAATAGTCTTTTAACTTAGTTTCTTAGTGATGAAGTAACCTAAAATTTGGTGATGGATAAGAAGAATAAAATTGAAATTGTTTACATCTATTATACCATAATTCAATGTGAATATGGTGAACAAATTTACAATCTAACCACATTATATAGTTTTTATTATTACGAACGTATATAAAATATATGTTATTTATTAATAGTCTTTCAACTTAGTTTCTTAGTGACGAAGTAGCCTAAAATTTGGTGATGGATAAGAAGAATAATATTGAAATTGTTTACATTTATTATACCATAATACAATGTGAATATGATGCATAATTTTACTATCTAACCTCAATATATAGTTTTAATTATTACGAGCGTATATGAAATATATGTCATTAACTAATAGTCTTTTAACTTAGTTTCTTAGTGATGAAGTAACCAAAAATTTGGTGATGGATAAGAAGAATAATATTGAAATTGTTAACATCTATTAAACCATAATTAAATGTGAATATGGTGAATAAATATACTATCTAACCTCAATATACAATTTTAATTATTACGAACGTATGTGAAATATATGTCGTTAACTAATAGTCTTTTAACTTAGTTTCTTAGTTATGAAGTAACCTAAAATTTGGTGATGGATAAGAAGAATAATATTGAAATTGTTTACATCTATTACACCATAGTACAATGTGAATATGGTGAATAAATATACTTTCTAGCCTCATTATATAGTTTTAATTATTACGAACGTATATGAAATATATATGTCATTAATTGATTGTCTTTTAACTTAGTTTCTTAGTGATGAAGTAACCTAAAATTTGGTGATGGATAAGAAGAATAATATTGAAATTCTTTACATCTATTATACCATAATACAATGTGAATATGGTGAATAAATTTACTATCTAACCTCATTATATAGTTTTAATTATTACGAACGTATATGAAATATATGTCATACATTAATAGTCTTTTAACTTAGTATCTTAGTGATGAAGTAACCTAAAATTTGGTGAAGGATAAGAAGAATAATATTGAAATTGTTTACATCTATTATACCATAATACAATGTGAATATGGTGAATAAATTTACTATCTAACTTCATTATATAGTTTTAATTATTACGAACGTATATGAAATATATGTCATTAACTATAGTCTTTTAACTTAGTTTCTTAGTGATGAAGTAAACTAAAATTTGGTGATGGATAAGAAGAATAATATTGAAATTGTTTACATCTATTATACCATAATACAATGTGAATATGGTGAATAAATTTACTATCTAACCTCATTATATAGTTTTAATTATTACGAACGTATATGTAATATATATCATACATTAATAGTCTTTTAACTTAGTATCTTAGTGATGAAGTAACCTAAAATTTGGTGATGGATAAGAAGAATAATATTGAAATTGTTTACATCTATTATACCATAATACAATGGGAATATGGTGAATAAATTTACTATATAACTTCATTATATAGTTTTAATTATTACGAACGTATATGAAATATATGTCATTAACTATAGTCTTTTAACTTAGTTTTTTAGTGATGAAGTAACCTAAAATTTAGTGATGGATAAGAAGAATAAAATTGAAATTGTTTACATCTATTATACCATAATTCAATGTGAATATGGTGAATAAATTTACAATCTAACCTCATTATATAGTTTTTATTATTCCGAACGTATATGTAATATATGTCATAAATTAATAGTCTTTTAACTTTGTATCTTAGTGATGAAGTAACCTAAAATTTGGTGATGGATAAGAAGAATAATATTGAAATTGTTTACATCTATTATACCATAATACAATGTGAATATGGTGAATAAATTTACTATCTAACTTCATTATATAGTTTTAATTATTACGAACGTATATGAAATATAAGTCATAAATTAATAGTCTTTTAACTTAGTTTCTTAGTGATGAAGTAACCTAAAATTTTGTGATGGATAAGAAGAATAATATTGAAATTGTTTACATCTATTATACCATAATACAATGTGAATATGATGCATAATTTTACTATCTAACCTCAATATATGGTTTTAATTATTACGAGCGTATATGAAATATATGTCATTAACTAATAGTCTTTTAACTTAGTTTCTTAGTGATGAAGTAACCAAAAATTTGGTGATGGATAAGAAGAATAATATTGAAATTGTTAACATCTATTAAACCATAATTAAATGTGAATATGGTGAATAAATATACTATCTAACCTCAATATACAATTTTAATTATTACGAACGTATGTGAAATATATGTCGTTAACTAATAGTCTTTTAACTTAGTTTCTTAGTTATGAAGTAACCTAAAATTTGGTGATGGATAAGAAGAATAATATTGAAATTGTTTACATCTATTACACCATAGTACAATGTGAATATGGTGAATAAATATACTTTCTAGCCTCATTATATAGTTTTAATTATTACGAACGTATATGAAATATATATGTCATTAATTGATTGTCTTTTAACTTAGTTTCTTAGTGATGAAGTAACCTAAAATTTGGTGATGGATAAGAAGAATAATATTGAAATTGTTTACATCTATTATACCATAATACAATGTGAATATGGTGAATAAATTTACTATCTAACCTCATTATATAGTTTTAATTATTACGAACGTATATGAAATATATGTCATACATTAATAGTCTTTTAACTTAGTATCTTAGTGATGAAGTAACCTAAAATTTGGTGAAGGATAAGAAGAATAATATTGAAATTGTTTACATCTATTATACCATAATACAATGTGAATATGGTGAATAAATTTACTATCTAACTTCATTATATAGTTTTAATTATTACGAACGTATATGAAATATATGTCATTAACTATAGTCTTTTAACTTAGTTTCTTAGTGATGAAGTAAACTAAAATTTGGTGATGGATAAGAAGAATAATATTGAAATTGTTTACATCTATTATACCATAATACAATGTGAATATGGTGAATAAATTTACTATCTAACCTCATTATATAGTTTTAATTATTACGAACGTATATGTAATATATATCATACATTAATAGTCTTTTAACTTAGTATCTTAGTGATGAAGTAACCTAAAATTTGGTGATGGATAAGAAGAATAATATTGAAATTGTTTACATCTATTATACCATAATACAATGGGAATATGGTGAATAAATTTACTATATAACTTCATTATATAGTTTTAATTATTACGAACGTATATGAAATATATGTCATTAACTATAGTCTTTTAACTTAGTTTTTTAGTGATGAAGTAACCTAAAATTTAGTGATGGATAAGAAGAATAAAATTGAAATTGTTTACATCTATTATACCATAATTCAATGTGAATATGGTGAATAAATTTACAATCTAACCTCATTATATAGTTTTTATTATTCCGAACGTATATGTAATATATGTCATAAATTAATAGTCTTTTAACTTTGTATCTTAGTGATGAAGTAACCTAAAATTTGGTGATGGATAAGAAGAATAATATTGAAATTGTTTACATCTATTATACCATAATACAATGTGAATATGGTGAATAAATTTACTATCTAACTTCATTATATAGTTTTAATTATTACGAACGTATATGAAATATATGTCATTAACTATAGTCTTTTAACTTAGTTTCTTAGTGATGAAGTAACCTAAAATTTGGTGATGGATAAGAAGAATAAAATTGAAATTGTTTACATCTATTATACCATAATTAAATGTGAATATGGTGAATAAATTTACAATCTAACAACATTATATAGTTTTTATTATTACGAACGTATATAAAATATATGTTATTTATTAATAGTCTTTCAACTTAGTTTCTTAGTGACGAAGTAACCTAAAATTTGGTGATGGATAAGAAGAATAATATTGAAATTGTTTACATTTATTATACCATAATACAATGTGAATATGATGCATAATTTTACTATCTAACCTCAATATATAGTTTTAATTATTACGAGCGTATATGAAATATATGTCATTAACTAATAGTCTTTTAACTTAGTTTCTTAGTGATGAAGTAACCTAAAATTTGGTGATGGATAAGAAGAATAATATTGAAATTGTTTACATCTATTATACCATAATACAATGTGAATATGGTGAATAAATTTACTATCTAACCTCAATATATAGTTTTAATTATTACGAACGTATATAAAATATATGTTATTTATTAATAGTCTTTTGACTTAGTTTCTTAGTGATGAAGTAACCTAAAATTTGGTGATGGATAAGAAGAATAATATTGAAATTGTTTACATCTATTATACCATAATACAATGTGAATATGGTGAATAAATTTACTATCTAACTTCAATATATAGTTTGAATTATTTCGAACGTATATGAAATATATGTCATTAACTAATAGTCTTTTAACTTAGTTTCTTTGTGATGAAGTAAACTAAAATTTGGTGATGGATAAGAAGAATAATATTGAAATACATTACATCTATTATACCATAATACAATGTGAATTTGGTGAATAAATTTACTATCTAACCTCATTATATAGTTTTAATTATTATGAACGTATATGAAATATAAGTCATAAATTAATAGTCTTTTAACTTAGTTTCTTAGTGATGAAGTAACCTAAATTTTGGTGATGGATAAGAAGAATAATATTGAAATTGTTTACATCTATTATACCATAATAAAATGTGAATATGGTGAATAAATTTAATATCTAACCTCATTATATAGTTTTAATTATTACGAATGTATATAAAATATATGTTATTTATTAATAGTCTTTCAACTTTATTTCTTAGTGATGAAGTAACCTAAAATTTGGTGATGGATAAGAAGAATAATATTGAAATTGTTTACATCTATTATACCATAATACAATGTGAATATGGTGAATAAATTTACTATCTAACCTCAATATATAGTTTTAATTATTACGAACGTATATGAAATATATGTCATCAACTAATAGTCTTTTAACTTTGTTTCTTAGTGATGAAGTAAACTAAAATTTGGTGATGGATAAGAAGGATAATATTGAAATACATTACATCTATTATACCATAATACAATGCGAATTTGGTGAATAAATTTACTATCTAACCTCATTATATAGTTTTAATTATTATGAACGTATATGAAATATAAGTCATAAATTAATAGTCTTTTAACTTAGTTTCTTAGTGATGAAGTAACCTAAATTTTGGTAATGGATAAGAAGAATAATATTGAAATTGTTTACATCTATTATACCATAATACAATGTGATTATGGTGAATAAATTTACTTACTAATCTCATTATATAATTTTAATTATTACGAACGTATATGTAATATATGTCATACATTAATAGTCTTTTAACTTAGTATCTTAGTGATGAAGTAACCTAAAATTTGGTGATGGATAAGAAGAATAATATTGAAATTGTTTACATCTATTATACCATAATACAATGGGAATATGGTGAATAAATTTACTATCAAACTTCATTATATAGTTTTAATTATTACGAACGTATATGAAATATATGTCATTAACTATAGTCTTTTAACTTAGTTTCTTAGTGATGAAGTAACCTAAAATTTAGTGATGGATAAGAAGAATAAAATTGAAATTGTTTACATCTATTATACCATAATTCAATGTGAATATGGTGAATAAATTTACAATCTAACCTCATTATATAGTTTTTATTATTCCGAACGTATATGTAATATATGTCATAAATTAATAGTCTTTTAACTTAGTATCTTAGTGATGAAGTAACCTAAAATTTGGTGATGGATAAGAAGAATAATATTGAAATTGTTTACATCTATTATACCATAATACAATGTGAATATGGTGAATAAATTTACTATCTAACTTCATTATATAGTTTTAATTATTACGAACGTATATGAAATATATGTCATTAACTATAGTCTTTTAACTTAGTTTCTTAGTGATGAAGTAACCTAAAATTTGGTGATGGATAAGAAGAATAAAATTGAAATTGTTTACATCTATTATGCCATAATACAATGTGAATTTGGTGAATAAATTTACTATCTAACCTCATTATATAGTTTTAATTATTATGAACGTATATGAAATATAAGTCATAAATTAATAGTCTTTTAACTTAGTTTCTTAGTGATGAAGTAACCTAAAATTTTGTGATGGATAAGAAGAATAATATTGAAATTGTTTACATCTATTATACCATAATACAATGTGAATATGATGCATAATTTTACTATCTAACCTCAATATATAGTTTTAATTATTACGAGCGTATATGAAATATATGTCATTAACTAATAGTCTTTTAACTTAGTTTCTTAGTGATGAAGTAACCAAAAATTTGGTGATGGATAAGAAGAATAATATTGAAATTGTTTACATCTATTATACCATAATGAAATGTGAATATGGTGAATAAATATACTATCTAACCTCAATATATAGTTTTAATTATTACGAACGTATGTGAAATATATGTCGTTAACTAATAGTGTTTTAACTTAGTTTCTTAGTGATGAAGTAACCTAAAATTTGGTGATGGATAAGAAGAATAATATTGAAATTGTTTACATCTATTATACCATAATACAATGTGAATATGGTGAATAAATTTACTATCTAACCTCAATATATAGTTTTAATTATTTCGAATGTATATGAAATATATGTCATTAACTAATAGTCTTTTAACTTTGTTTCTTAGTGATGAAGTAAACTAAAATTTGGTGATGGATAAGAAGAATAATATTGAAATACATTACATCTATTATACCATAATACAATGTGAATTTGGTGAATAAATTTACTATCTAACCTCATTATATAGTTTTAATTATTATGAACGTATATGAAATATAAGTCATAAATTAATAGTCTTTTAACTTAGTTTCTTAGTGATGAAGTAACCTAAATTTAGGTGATGGATAAGAAGAATAATATTGAAATTGTTTACATCTATTATACCATAATACAATGTGAATATGGTGAATAAATTTACTATCTAACCTCATTATATAGTTTTAATTATTACGAACGTATATAAAATATATGTTATTTATTAATAGTCTTTCAAATTAGTTTCTTAGTGATGAAGTAACCTAAAATTTGGTGATGGATAAGAAGAATAATATTGAAATTGTTTACATCTATTATACCATAATACAATGTGAATATGGTGAATAAATTTACTATCTAACCTCAATATATGGTATTAATTATTACGAACGTATATGAAATATATGTCATTAACTAATAGTCTTTTAACTTTGTTTCTTAGTGATGAAGTAAACTAAAATTTGGTGATGGATAAGAAGAATAATATTGAAATACATTACATCTATTATACCATAATACAATGTGAATTTGGTGAATAAATTTACTATCTAACCTCATTATATAGTTTTAATTATTATGAACGTATATGAAATATAAGTCATAAATTAATAGTCTTTTAACTTAGTTTCTTAGTGATGAAGTAACGTAAATTTTGGTGATGGATAAGAAGAATAATATTGAAATTGTTTACATCTATTATACCATAATACAATGTGAATATGGTGAATAAATTTACTATCTAACCTCATTATATAGTTTTAATTATTACGAACGTTTATAAAATATATGTTATTTATTAATAGTCTTTCAACTTAGTTTCTTAGTGATGAAGTAACCTAAAATTTGGTGATGGATAAGAAGAATAATATTGAAATTGTTTACATCTATTATACCATAATAAAATGTGAATATGGTGAATAAATTTACTATCTAACCTCAATATATAGTTTTAATTATTACGAACGTATATGAAATATATGTCATTAACTAATAGTCTTTTAACTTTGTTTCTTAGCGATGAAGTAAACTAAAATTTGGTGATGGATAAGAAGGATAATATTGAAATACATTACATCTATTATACCATAATACAATGTGAATTTGGTGAATAAATTTACTATCTAACCTCATTATATAGTTTTAATTATTATGAACGTATATGAAATATAAGTCATAAATTAATAGTCTTTTAACTTAGTTTCTTAGTGATGAAGTAACCTAAATTTTGGTGATGGATAAGAAGAATAATATTGAAATTGTTTACATATATTATACCATAATACAATGTGAATATGGTGAATAAATTTACTTACTAACCTCATTATATAGTTTTAATTATTACGAACGTATATGTAATATATGTCATACATTAATAGTCTTTTAACTTAATATCTTAGTGATGAAGTAACCTAAAATTTGGTGATGGATAAGAAGAATAATATTGAAATTGTTTACATCTATTATACCATAATACAATGGGAATATGGTGAATAAAGTTTACTATCTAACTTCATTATATAGTTTTAATTATTACGGACGTATATGAAATATATGTCATTAACTATAGTCTTTTAACTTAGTTTCTTAGTGATGAAGTAACCTAAAATTTAGTGATGGATAAGAAGAGTAAAATTGAAATTGTTTACATCTATTATACCATAATTCAATGTGAATATGGTGAATAAATTTACAATCTAACCTCATTATATAGTTTTTATTATTCCGAACGTATATGTAATATATGTCATAAATTAATAGTCTTTTAACTTAGTATCTTAGTGATGAAGTAACCTAAAATTTTGTGATGGATAAGAAGAATAATATTGAAATTGTTTACATCTATTATACCATAATACAATGTGAATATGGTGAATAAATTTACTATCTAACTTCATTATATAGTTTTAATTATTACGAACGTATATGAAATATATGTCATTAACTATAGTCTTTTAACTTAGTTTCTTAGTGATGAAGTAACCTAAAATTTGGTGATGGATAAGAAGAATAAAATTGAAATTGTTTACATCTATTATACCATAATACAATGTGAATTTGGTGAATAAATTTACTATCTAACCTCATTATATAGTTTTAATTATTATGAACGTATATGAAATATAAGTCATAAATTAATAGTCTTTTAACTTAGTTTCTTAGTGATGAAGTAACCTAAAATTTTGTGATGGATAAGAAGAATAATATTGAAATTGTTTACATCTATTATACCATAATACAATGTGAATATGATGCATAATTTTACTATCTAACCTCAATATATGGTTTTAATTATTACGAGCGTATATGAAATATATGTCATTAACTAATAGTCTTTTAACTTAGTTTCTTAGTGATGAAGTAACCAAAAATTTGGTGATGGATAAGAAGAATAATATTGAAATTGTTTACATCTATTATACCATAATGAAATGTGAATATGGTGAATAAATTTACTATCTAACCTCAATATATAGTTTTAATTATTACGAATGTATGTGAAATATATGTCGTTAACTAATAGTCTTTTAACTTAGTTTCTTAGTGATAAAGTAACCTAAAATTTGGTGATGGATAAGAAGAATAATATTGAAATTGTTTACATCTATTATACCATAATACAATGTGAATATGGTGAATAAATTTACTATCTAACCTCAATATATAGTTTTAATTATTTCGAATGTATATGAAATATATGTTATTAACTAATAGTCTTTTAACTTTGTTTCTTAGTGATGAAGTAAACTAAAATTTGGTGATGGATAAGAAGAATAATATTGAAATACATTACATCTATTATACCATAATACAATGTGAATTTGGTGAATAAATTTACTATCTAACCTCATTATATAGTTTTTAATTATTATGAACGTATATGAAATATAAGTCATAAATTAATAGTCTTTTAACTTAGTTTCTTAGTGATGAAGTAACCTAAATTTAGGTGATGGATAAGAAGAATAATATTGAAATTGTTTACATCTATTATACCATAATACAATGTGAATATGGTGAATAAATTTACTATCTAACCTCATTATATAGTTTTAATTATTACGAACGTATATAAAATATATGTTATTTATTAATAGTCTTTCAACTTAGTTTCTTAGTGATGAAGTAACCTAAAATTTTGGTGATGGATAAGAAGAATAATATTGAAATTGTTTACATCTATTATACCATAATACAATGTGAATATGGTGAATAAATTTACTATCTAACCTCAATATATAGTTTTAATTATTACGAACGTATATGAAATATATGTCATTAACTAATAGTCTTTTAACTTTGTTTCTTAGTGATGAAGTAAACTAAAATTTGGTGATGGATAAGAAGAATAATATTGAAATACATTACATCTATTATACCATAATACAATGTGAATTGGTGAATAAATTTACTATCTAACCTCATTATATAGTTTTAATTATTATGAACGTATATGAAATATAAGTCATAAATTAATAGTCTTTTAACTTAGTTTCTTAGTGATGAAGTAACCTAAAATTTTGTGATGGATAAGAAGAATACTATTGAAATTGTTTACATCTATTATACCATAATACAATGTGAATATGATGCATAATTTTACTATCTAACCTCAATATATGGTTTTAATTATTACGAGCGTATATGAAATATATGTCATTAACTAATAGTCTTTTAACTTAGTTTCTTAGTGATGAAGTAACCAAAAATTTGGTGATGGATAAGAAGAATAATATTGAAATTGTTTACATCTATTATACCATAATGAAATGTGAATATGGTGAATAAATTTACTATCTAACCTCAATATATAGTTTTAATTATTACGAACGTATGTGAAAATATATGTCGTTAACTAATAGTCTTTTAACTTAGTTTCTTAGTGATAAAGTAACCTAAAATTTGGTGATGGATTAAGAAGAATAATATTGAAATTGTTTACATCTATTATATCATAATACAATGTGAATATGGTGAATAAATTTACTATCTAACCTCAATATATAGTTTTAATTATTTCGAATGTATATGAAATATATGTCATTAACTAATAGTCTTTTAACTTTGTTTCTTAGTGATGAAGTAAACTAAAATTTGGTGATGGATAAGAAGAATAATATTGAAATACATTACATCTATTATACCATAATACAATGTGAATTTGGTGAATAAATTTACTATCTAACCTCATTATATAGTTTTAATTATTATGAACGTATATGAAATATAAGTCATAAATTAATAGTCTTTTAACTTAGTTTCTTAGTGATGAAGTAACCTAAATTTAGGTGATGGATAAGAAGAATAATATTGAAATTGTTTACATCTATTATACCATAATACAATGTGAATATGGTGAATAAATTTACTATCTAACCTCATTATATAGTTTTAATTATTACGAACGTATATAAAATTATATGTTATTTATTAATAGTCTTTCAACTTAGTTTCTTAGTGATGAAGTAACCTAAAAATTTGGTGATGGATAAGAAGAATAATATTGAAATTGTTTACATCTATTATACCATAATACAATGTGAATATGGTGAATAAATTTACTATCTAACCTCAATATATAGTTTTAATTATTACGAACGTAAATGAAATATATGTCATTAACTAAGAGTCTTTTAACTTTGTTTCTTAGTGATGAAGTAAATTAATTTTGGTGATGGATAAGAAGAATAATATTGAAATACATTACATCTATTATACCATAATACAATGTGAATTTGGTGAATAAATTTACTATCTAACCTCATTATATAGTTTTAATTATTATGAACGTATATGAAATATAAGTCATAAATTAATAGTCTTTTAACTTAGTTTCTTAGTGATGAAGTAACCTAAATTTTGGTGATGGATAAGAAGAATAATATTGAAATTGTTTACATCTATTATACCATAATACAATGTGAATATGGTGAATAAATTTACTATCTAACCTCATTATATAGTTTTAATTATTACGAACGTATATAAAATATATGTTATTTATTAATAGTCTTTCAACTTAGTTTCTTAGTGATGAAGTAACCTAAAATTTGGTGATGGATAAGAAGAATAATATTGAAATTGTTTACATCTATTATACCATAATAAAATGTGAATATGGTGAATAAATTTACTATCTAACCTCAATATATAGTTTTAATTATTACGAACGTATATGAAATATATGTCATTAACTAATAGTCTTTTAACTTTGTTTCTTAGCGATGAAGTAAACTAAAATTTGGTGATGGATAAGAAGGATAATATTGAAATACATTACATCTATTATACCATAATACAATGTGAATTTGGTGAATAAATTTACTATCTAACCTCATTATATAGTTTTAATTATTATGAACGTATATGAAATATAAGTCATAAATTAATAGTCTTTTAACTTAGTTTCTTAGTGATGAAGTAACCTAAATTTTGGTGATGGATAAGAAGAATAATATTGAAATTGTTTACATCTATTATACCATAATACAATGTGAATATGGTGAATAAATTTACTTACTAACCTCATTATATAGTTTTAATTATTACGAACGTATATGTAATATATGTCATACATTAATAGTCTTTTAACTTAATATCTTAGTGATGAAGTAACCTAAAATTTGGTGATGGATAAGAAGAATAATATTGAAATTGTTTACATCTATTATACCATAATACAATGGGAATATGGTGAATAAATTTACTATCTAACTTGATTATATAGTTTTAATTATTACGGACGTATATGAAATATATGTCATTAACTATAGTCTTTTAACTTAGTTTCTTAGTGATGAAGTAACCTAAAATTTAGTGATGGATAAGAAGAATAAAATTGAAATTGTTTACATCTATTATACCATAATTCAATGTGAATATGGTGAATAAATTTACAATCTAACCTCATTATATAGTTTTTATTATTCCGAACGTATATGTATTATATGTCATAAATTAATAGTCTTTTAACTTAGTATCTTAGTGATGAAGTAACCTAAAATTTGGTGATGGATAAGAAGAATAATATTGAAATTGTTTACATCTATTATACCATAATACAATGTGAATATGGTGAATAAATTTACTATCTAACTTCATTATATAGTTTTAATTATTACGAACGTATATGAAATATATGTCATTAACTATAGTCTTTTAACTTAGTTTCTTAGTGATGAAGTAACCTAAAATTTGGTGATGGATAAGAAGAATAAAATTGAAATTGTTTACATCTATTATACCATAATACAATGTGAATTTGGTGAATAAATTTACTATCTAACCTCATTATATAGTTTTAATTATTATGAACGTATATGAAATATAAGTCATAAATTAATAGTCTTTTAACTTAGTTTCTTAGTGATGAAGTAACCTAAAATTTTGTGATGGATAAGAAGAATAATATTGAAATTGTTTACATCTATTATACCATAATACAATGTGAATATGATGCATAATTTTACTATCTAACCTCAATATATAGTTTTAATTATTACGAGCGTATATGAAATATATGTCATTAACTAATAGTCTTTTAACTTATTTCTTAGTGATGAAGTAACCAAAAATTTGGTGATGGATAAGAAGAATAATATTGAAATTGTTTACATCTATTATACCATAATGAAATGTGAATATGGTGAATAAATATACTATCTAACCTCAATATATAGTTTTAATTATTACGAACGTATGTGAAATATATGTCGTTAACTAATAGTCTTTTAACTTAGTTTCTTAGTGATGAAGTAACCTAAAATTTGGTGATGGATAAGAAGAATAATATTGAAATTGTTTACATCTATTATACCATAATACAATGTGAATATGGTGAATAAATTTACTATCTAACCTCAATATATAGTTTTAATTATTTCGAATGTATATGAAATATATGTCATTAACTAATAGTCTTTTAACTTTGTTTCTTAGTGATGAAGTAAACTAAAATTTGGTGATGGATAAGAAGAATAATATTGAAATACATTACATCTATTATACCATAATACAATGTGAATTTGGTGAATAAATTTACTATCTAACCTCATTATATAGTTTTAATTATTATGAACGTATATGAAATATAAGTCATAAATTAATAGTCTTTTAACTTAGTTTCTTAGTGATGAAGTAACCTAAATTTAGGTGATGGATAAGAAGAATAATATTGAAAATGTTTACATCTATTATACCATAATACAATGTGAATATGGTGAATAAATTTACTATCTAACCTCATTATATAGTTTTAATTATTACGAACGTATATAAAATATATGTTATTTATTAATAGTCTTTCAAATTAGTTTCTTAGTGATGAAGTAACCTAAAATTTAGTGATGGATAAGAAGAATAATATTGAAATTGTTTACATCTATTATACCATAATACAATGTGAATATGGTGAATAAATTTACTATCTAACCTCAATATATAGTTTTAATTATTACGAGCGTATATGAAATATATGTCATTAACTAATAGTTATTTAACTTAGTTTCTTAGTGACGAATTAACCTAAAATTTGGTGATGGATAAGAAGAATAATATTGAAATTGTTTACATTTATTATACCATAATACAATGTGAATATGGTGAATAAATATACTTTCTAGCCTCATTATATAGTTTTAATTATTACGAACTTATATGAAATATATGTCATTAATTGATTGTCTTTTGACTTAGTATCTTAGTGATGAAGTAACCTAAAATTTGGTGATGGATAAGAAGAATAATATTGAAATTGTTTACATCTATTATACCATAATACAATGTGAATATGGTGCATAAATTTACTATCTAACCTCAATATATAGTTTTAATTATTACGAGCGTATATGAAATATATGTCATTAACTAATAGTCTTTTAACTTAGTTTCTTAGTGACGAAGTAACCTAAAATTTGGTGATGGATAAGAAGAATAATATTGAAATTGTTTACATCTATTATACCATAATACAATGTGAATATGGTGAATAAATATACTTTCTAGCCTCATTATATAGTTTTAATTATTACGAAATTATATGAAATATATGTCATTAATTTATTGTCTTTTAACTTAGTTTCTTAGTGATTAAGTAACCTAAAATTTGGTGATGGATAAGAAGAATAATATTGAAATTGTTTACATCTATTATACCATAATACAATGTGAATATGGTGAATAAATTTACTATCTAACCTCATTATATAATTTTAATTATTATGAACGTATATGTAATATATGTCATAAATTAATAGTCTTTTAACTTAGTATCTTAGTGATGAAGTAACCAAAAATTTGGTGATGGATAAGAAGAATAATATTGAAATTGTTTACATCTATTATACCATAATACAATGTGAACATGGTGAATAAATTTACTATCTAACTTCATTATATAGTTTTAATTATTACGAACTTATATGAAATATATGTCATTAACTATAGTCTTTTAACTTAGGTTCTTAGTGATGAAGTAACCTAAATTTTGGTGATGGATAAGAAGAATAATATTGAAATTGTTTACATCTATTATACCATAATACAATGTGAATATGGTGAATAAATTTACTATCTAACCTCATTATATAGTTTTAATTATTACGAACGTATATGTAATATATGTCATAAATTAATAGTCTTTTGACTTAGTATCTTAGTGATGAAGTAACATAAAATTTGGTGATGGATAAGAAGAATAATATCGAAATTGTTTTCATCTATTATACCATAATACAATGTGAATATGGTGAATAAATTTACTATCTAACATCATTATATAGTTTTAATTATTACGAACGTATATGAAATATATGTCATTAACTATAGTCTTTTAACTTAGTTTCTTAGTGATTAAGCAACCTAAAATTTGGTGATGGATAAGAAGAATAAAATTGAAATTGTTTGCATCTATTATACCATAATTCAATGTGAATATGGTGAATAAATTTACAATCTAACCTCATTATATAGTTTTTATTATTCCCAACGTATATGTAATATATGTCATAAATTAATAGTCTTTTAACTTAGTATCTTAGTGATGAAGTAACCTAAAATTTGGTGATGGATAAGAAGAATAATATTGAAATTGTTTACATCTATTATACCATAATACAATGTGAATATGGTGCATAAATTTACTATCTAACCTCAATATATAGTTTTAATTATTACGAGCGTATATGAAATATATGTCATTAACTAATAGTCTTTTAACTTAGTTTCTTAGTGACAAGTAACCTAAAATTTGGTGATGGATAAGAAGAATAATATTGAAATTGTTTACATCTATTATACCATAATACAATGTGAATATGGTGAATAAATATACTTTCTAGCCTCATTATATAGTTTTAATTATTACGAAATTATATGAAATATATGTCATTAATTTATTGTCTTTTAACTTAGTTTCTTAGTGATTAAGTAACCTAAAATTTGGTGATGGATAAGAAGAATAATATTGCAATTGTTTACATCTATTATACCATAATACAATGTGAATATGGTGAATAAATTTACTATCTAACCTCATTATATAATTTTAATTATTACGAACGTATATGTAATATATGTCATAAATTAATAGTCTTTTAACTTAGTATTTTAGTGATGAAGTAACCTAAAATTTGGTGATGGATAAGAAGAATAATATTGAAATTGTTTACATCTATTATACCATAATACAATGGGAATATGGTGAATAAATTTACTATCTAACTTCATTATATAGTTTTAATTATTACAAACGTATATGAAATATATGTCATTAACTAATAGTCTTTTAACATAGTTTCTTAGTGACGAAGTAACCTAAAATTTGGTGATGGATAAGAAGAATAATATTGAAATTGTTTACATTTATTATACCATAATAAAATGTGAATATGGTGAATAAATATAATTTCTAGCCTCATTATATAGTTTTAATTATTACGAACGTATATGAAATATATGTCATTAATTGATTGTCTTGTAACTAAGTTTCTTAGTAATGAAGTAACCTAAAATTTGGTGATGGATAAGAAGAATAAAGTTGAAATTGTTTACATCTATTATACCATAATTCAATGTGAATATGGTGAATAAATTTACAATCTAACCTCATTATATAGTTTTTATTATTACCAACGTATATAAAATATATGTTATTTATTAATAGTCTTTCAACTAAGTTTCTTAGTAACGAAGTAGCCTAAAATTTGGTGATGGATAAGAAGAATAATATTGAAATTGTTTATATTTACTATACCATAATACAATGTGAATATGGTGCATAAATTTACTATCTAACCTCAATATATAGTTTTAATTATTACGAGCGTATATGAAATATATGTCATTAACTAATAGTCTTTTAACTTAGTTTCTTAGTGACGAAGTAACCTAAAATTTGGTGATGGATAAGAAGAATAATATTGAAATTGTTTACATTTATTATACCATAATACAATGTGAATATGGTGAATAAATATACTTTCTAGCCCCATTATATAGTTTTAATTATTACGAACGTATATGAAATATAAGTCATTAATTGATTGTCTTTTAACTTAGTTTCTTAGTGATAAAGTAACCTAAAATTTGGTGATTGATAAGAAGAATAATATTGAAATTGTTTACATCTATTATACCATAATACAATGTGAATATGGTGCATAAATTTACTATCTAACCTCAATATATAGTTTTAATTATTACGAGCGTATATGAAATATATGTCATTAACTAATAGTCTTTTAACTTAGTTTCTTAGTGACAAGTAACCTAAAATTTGGTGATGGATAAGAAGAATAATATTGAAATTGTTTACATCTATTATACCATAATACAATGTGAATATGGTGAATAAATATACTTTCTAGCCTCATTATATAGTTTTAATTATTACGAAATTATATGAAATATATGTCATTAATTTATTGTCTTTTAACTTAGTTTCTTAGTGATTAAGTAACCTAAAATTTGGTGATGGATAAGAAGAATAATATTGCAATTGTTTACATCTATTATACCATAATACAATGTGAATATGGTGAATAAATTTACTATCTAACCTCATTATATAATTTTAATTATTACGAACGTATATGTAATATATGTCATAAATTAATAGTCTTTTAACTTAGTATTTTAGTGATGAAGTAACCTAAAATTTGGTGATGGATAAGAAGAATAATATTGAAATTGTTTACATCTATTATACCATAATACAATGGGAATATGGTGAATAAATTTACTATCT
Organism: Vicia faba; assembly: GCA_948472305.1. Taxonomy (NCBI): domain Eukaryota; kingdom Viridiplantae; phylum Streptophyta; class Magnoliopsida; order Fabales; family Fabaceae; genus Vicia; species Vicia faba. Next base: position 88,594 of record CATIWC010000854.1, on the reverse strand, counting down.
AACTTCATTATATAGTTTTAATTATTACAAACGTATATGAAATATATGTCATTAACTAATAGTCTTTTAACATAGTTTCTTAGTGACGAAGTAACCTAAAATTTGGTGATGGATAAGAAGAATAATATTGAAATTGTTTACATTTATTATACCATAATAAAATGTGAATATGGTGAATAAATATAATTTCTAGCCTCATTATATAGTTTTAATTATTACGAACGTATATGAAATATATGTCATTAATTGATTGTCTTGTAACTAAGTTTCTTAGTAATGAAGTAACCTAAAATTTGGTGATGGATAAGAAGAATAAAGTTGAAATTGTTTACATCTATTATACCATAATTCAATGTGAATATGGTGAATAAATTTACAATCTAACCTCATTATATAGTTTTTATTATTACCAACGTATATAAAATATATGTTATTTATTAATAGTCTTTCAACTAAGTTTCTTAGTAACGAAGTAGCCTAAAATTTGGTGATGGATAAGAAGAATAATATTGAAATTGTTTATATTTACTATACCATAATACAATGTGAATATGGTGCATAAATTTACTATCTAACCTCAATATATAGTTTTAATTATTACGAGCGTATATGAAATATATGTCATTAACTAATAGTCTTTTAACTTAGTTTCTTAGTGACGAAGTAACCTAAAATTTGGTGATGGATAAGAAGAATAATATTGAAATTGTTTACATTTATTATACCATAATACAATGTGAATATGGTGAATAAATATACTTTCTAGCCCCATTATATAGTTTTAATTATTACGAACGTATATGAAATATAAGTCATTAATTGATTGTCTTTTAACTTAGTTTCTTAGTGATAAAGTAACCTAAAATTTGGTGATTGATAAGAAGAATAATATTGAAATTGTTTACATCTATTATACCATAATACAATGTGAATATGGTGAATTAATTTACTATCTAACCTCAATATATAGTTTTAATTATTACGAACGCATATGAAATATATGTCATTAACTAATAGTCTTTTAACTTTGTTTCTTAGTGATGAAGTAAACTAAAATTTGGTGATGGATAAGAAGAATAATATTGAAATTGTTTAAATCTATTATACCATAATACAATGTGAATTTGGTGAATAAATTTACTATCTAATCTCATTATATAGTTTTAATTATTATGAACATATATGAAATATAAGTCATACATTAATAGTCTTTTAACTTAGTTTCTTAGTGATGAAGTAGCCTAAAATTTGGTGATGGATAAGAAGAATAATATTGAAATTGTTTACATTTATTATACCATAATACAATGTGAATATGATGCATAAATTTACTATCTAACATCAATATATAGTTTTAATTATTATGAGCGTATATGAAATATATGTCATTAACTAATAGTCTTTTAACTTAGTATCTTAGTGATGAAGTAACCTAAAATTTTGTGATGGATAAGAAGAATAATATTGAAATTATTTACATCTATTATACAATAATACAATGTGAATATGGTGAATAAATTTACTATCTAACTTCATTATATAGTTTTAATTATTACGAACGTATATGAAATATATGTCATTAACTATAGTCTTTTAACTTAGTTTCTTAGTGATGAAGTAACCTAAAATTTGGTGATGGATAAGAAGAATAAAATTGAAATTGTTTACATCTATTATACCATAATTCAATGTAAATATGTTGAATAAATTTACAAGCTAACCTCATTATATAGTTTTTATTATTACGAACGTATATAAAATATATGTTATTTATTAATAGTCTTTCAACTTAGTTTCTTAGTGACGAAGTGTTGGCTCCTAAATTCGACACCCTTGTTTTATTAATGTCAGCCATTAAAGCTGAAGGATGTTTTCGACTAGCTAGGTCTGTCGAAATGCCCATCGAAAGATGGCAAGGTACTTAAAAGATTTCTTCCAAGGGAGAAGTTGGTTGCCTTCGACGTCGAGGGAGTTTCTCGTCGAAGATGCTTCTCGACGAAGGTGTTCGATGGTTCAGAGTGGAGCAGTTTGAAATTCAAGCGTTTGGAGGGAAAACGGTTTCCAGCGGTTACCAAGTGCGACGTGCGAAGATCTGGAGCGTCGAACGTTGAGAACGTGCCAAGTGGAATCATCTCGAAGCAGTGTAACTGCCCGACGGTTACTTGGGATGTTTTAGTATAAATAGTAGTAGTCATGTAGTTTCTCGCGTGTGTTCACAATTCTATACAAAGTCACTCATATAGATTCGAGTACCCAGCGTGTGAGAAAGAATTGTTGAGAAATGTATGTGTGAAACACCAACTTTATTAATCAAAGTCATTTACTTTCCCAGAAATTTATTTGCTTTCTTCTTTACTTTCCTGTCGAACCCTTTCATTTAAAGCCTTATTTATTTTACCAAGTCCTTTCTTCATGCAATTTACTTAAAGCCTCTTTATTTTATTGTCATTTAACCAATATCCAATTTAATCAAACTTCACAATCAACCTATGTCCTAGGATCAATCTGATCGATCCTGCGAGTAACCAAATAAGTAACCATTTGGAGGATCAGCAGTTGTTTACCAAATACCAAGGTAAACAAATTGGCACACCTGGTGGGACTGTGTGTTGATTGTTGAAAATAATCTCATCTTTTCGAGAAGTGTTGTATGTTATTGAGAAGTGGTAGAATATACACTAACGGTAACAATACTGCCAGAAGAAGGGAAGAGATGGCGAATCCGCCAAACAATAATGAAATCCCACAAACGAATGTGGGAGCAACGGTTAGTACGACCGTAAGTGAAGCGACAACTGTTGGTTCGACACCAGCAGTAACGGTCACAGCAACGGGGCCATTACTTTCGTTCACGGGCCCCAGGATGCCTTTGGGAACTCCCCCACCAAGGGGAAATTTAGGCACAAGGCCTTTTGCGCCACCAGGATTTATGCCACTCTATGGTATGCCAACTTCTGAATTGGCTAGCCTGACGAATGCTGCGTCCACTTTTTCAGACCCTTTAGTGAGTGCCTCTTCGCCACTCCAAGGTTCTGGAGTAGGCATGGCGAATAGAAATAGGACCCAACTCTTAGGAGGAACGTCCCAAGTAGCCCATGGCCTTACAAATGCCTCGACAGCAGTCTTGAGGCAACAAATGGACGAAAGCAACCATGATATGGTGCAAATGTTGGCACAAACTTTGAGTACAGTGCTAAACCCTCTAATACAAAACACTACTCAATCGAATCAGCAAGTGACAGCGCAAATGACGCGTTTGACTGATTTCTTTGGAGTACCCCAACCTGTTCGACAGCCCCAAAGGCCGCAAATAAGGGGAAACCAAGGGATATTCTTAGAGGAAGAAACCACCATCAACCAGGCTCAACAGCCTGTCGAAGAAAACCTTAGGGCGCGATTGGAGCAACCCGTCGAGGAACCTAGGATAATAACCCCAGAGGTAAGGTTAATTAATAGAAACCAAAATGCTGACGAAGTAGTCCAGCATATCCAATACCAGAATACGGGTTTGGAAAATAATCTGGCAACCATGATCGAAAGGATCATGACTCAAAATGGGATGAACATGGGCTTTCGAAGGCCCAACTTTACATCTCCATTGTCAGAGTACGTGTTACAGACAGACTTACCTCCTAGATGCAAAGTCCCCAAATTTACTAAGTTCTCTGGGGACACGACAGAATCTACTGTCGAGCATGTGGCAAGATACTTGATCGAAGCAGGTGACATTTCGAATAACGAAAACCTGAGGATCAAGTACTTCCCAAGTTCTTTAACAAAGAACGCTTTTACTTGGTTTACAACTCTTCCCCCCAATTCGATCCATCATTGGACCCAGTTGGAAAGATTGTTCCATGAACAATTCTACATGGGGCAAACCAAGATAAGCCTGAAAGAATTGGCCAGTGTGAAGAGACGTTTCACTGAACCTATAGACGAATATCTAAATAGGTTTAGGTTGCTCAAGGCGAGATGCTTTACACAAGTGCCAGAGCATGAGTTAGTCGAAATAGCCGCAGGCGGTTTAGATTATTCCATTAGGAAGAAGCTAGACACCCAATACCTGAGAGACATGGCCCAACTGGCCGATAGAGTTCGACAGGTAGAACGCCTCAAAGCTGAAAAAGCAAAGGCAACGAAAACTCACAAGAGAGAGAGGATAGCGTACGTTGAGATGGATGATGAAGATCCGGAATCCTTCGACGACACTTTAGCTGTCGAAGAAGGAGAAGTCGATTTAGCAGAACTGAAACAAGGGCCACCATACTCTTGTAAACTGTTATTCCCCTCAAGTGGGAAAAATCCCATTGGTCCAGAAAGGACCAACGATAGGTTCCCCAAAAAGACTTATAGTTTTGACATCACAAAATGTGATGAAATATTCGACTTGCTTGTTAAAGATGGCCAAATGATAGTGCCCCCAGGGGTAAGAGTGCCTCCTCTCGATCAAAGAAAGAAGAGAGGTTTTTGCAAATATCATAATTTTTTGGGCCATAAAACTTCTCAATGTTTTCTTTTCAGGAATCTTGTGCAAGACGCTATCGAAGAAGGGAGGTTGAAGTTTGCTGACAAAACCCCCATGGCTGTCGACTCAAATCCATTGCAGGCTGAAGCCCACTATGCTGAGCCCTCTGAGGTGAACGTGATAGAGGCAACCAGGAGCCAGTCGAAGAAGCCAGGAATCACAATGGTCGAAGTCTCAAAGGACCACATCAACATGCCAATCTTTGGCAGTTTTTCTGGAAATTTATCCAGGAAGACAATTGAAGCAGTTCAGAAAGCGGTCGAAAGCCCGAAGTTGGAGACCGCTGAAGCACAAAAAACTGGACCAAAACCCAGTTCCCACTTGGCCACAGTTTAAGGCCAGACGGAGAATCTGGAGATACAAATGAAGCAGTTAACTCTTGCTAACAAAGATACAATGAATATCAACATGGTCGAACTTTCTGACCCAAAAGCATCAGAAGAGGCCATGAGGCAAGAACAAGCTAATAAGACTGCTTTCCCTCGGGAAAATGAAAATTTGGCAGATTTTCTACAAAGATGCCAGAAAAAGAAATCAGAGGTGATGCTGTGTCCAAGATGCAGTTCGATCTTTGACAGAAAAGCTGCTGAGCACATTCAAGGCGTAAGAGCAGCGAATAAGAGAAGGGAAAATGCTGATCTTCGACATGATCCCAGAAGAGCCTCCCAAAGAGGTTCAAACCAAGAAAAGAGGCCATTGACTTTTAGGCCTCCCACAAATGTGCCAGTAGATACTTGGTACAAAACCTCTGGTCGAAAAAGGCCAAGTGAGGAGAGATGGCACTCTTTCGACGTGCCAAGGGGTTCCTCTTTGACTCCAAAGAAAGAGCCTCAGGTTGCTGCACCTAAAGTTGCACAAGTGTCAAGCAACTACAAAGGTAAAAGTCCCATGTCTCGATCTCAATGGAGGAGATACCAAAGGAGACGAAAAGCTGAAAGGGAGGCTGCCAACGAACCAAAGGCAGAAACCAGTTCGAACGTTCCTCAAAGGAAGCAAAGGAAACCTCTAGAAAGAGAGCCAGTAACCAACAGGCTAGTTTGGCCTAACCAAAGTGAAGTCGAAGACGAAGACGATTCTGAGTCTGATGATACTTTGGACATAATGGTGAATATAGTCTCAGTGCTGCCCAGAGAATTCAACCGACAGGTGGAGGTCGAAGTAAGTGACTGGGAAGTGGAACAAGAAATGGACAAACACAGGCCAGTGTGCTATTTCGTCATGGACAATGGCACCACTGAGGAACAAAATGGGTTCTTCGAGCCACCTACAGAGGCGATGAAAAATCACCTCAAGCCTTTATTTATAAGGGCTAAACTCGAAGAAACTACTGTGAATAAAATTTTGGTGGATTGCGGGGCGACCATCAACATTATTCCTCACTCTATGCTAAGGAAAATTGGCAAAAGGGATGAGGACATTAAGCCTCACAACATGGTCCTGTCGAACTATGAGGGCGGCATAGGGACCACTATGGGAGTGATCCAGCTGGATATCAAAGTAGGATCTATCCTTCGACCAACGATGTTTATGGTCATATCGGCCAAACCTAACTACAATCTTTTGTTGGGCCGTGAATGGATTCATGGTGTTGGAGCTGTGCCATCATCAATGCACCAGAGGCTGCTCCTATGGCGTCCAGATGGGATGGTCGAAAACATAGAGGCAGATCAAAGCTACTACCTGGGCGAAGTGAATCACCTGGGGTTGGCAGATTTCGACAAGAACTTGGCTCACATAGGGCCATGTCCAACACCTGATTTCGACATGGCGCCAGCGCCAAACACTTTTTGTTCCCTATACCTGCATCCTGAGCATGGTTTCCAATGGGACAGAGAAGACTTGTCCCACATAGACTTCAGTGGGTTAACTGATATCCAACCAACTGGTTGGGGAAGTGAATTCAGTGATAATGACTGAGTCACAATCTTTGGAGCGAATTTCGGCTTATGTAGCCGAAACTAAGATGATAACGGCTCTCGAAGCCGAAGTGAAGTACATGGCCACACAGGCCAATGATCAACAGTTATCTGCTGCAGGTCCAGGAAAGGATTTCGATCCAAGACCCCCTGATATCATGCCAGAAGAAATGCAGGAACAGAGGCTCGACGCCATCTATGACGATGAGCCTTTGGGCTTCGAAAAGGACCCCTTGGCGAACAACATTAAAATGTTAGCGCAAGATCCTTTAGAAGAAATCAACTTAGGCGAAGGGTCAGAGAAAAGGCCAACTTACATCAGCACCAAAATTGATCCAGAACTTAGGTTGGAAGTAATCCAATTGCTGAGAGAGTTCAAAGACTGTTTTGCATGGGATTATGACGAAATGCCTGGTCTCGACAGAGGATTGGTAGAACTTCAGTTGCCGATCAAACCTGGGAAGAAGCCAATCAAGCAAAATCCAAGGCGCTTCGCTCCAGAAATACTGTCGAAGATCAAAACGGAAGTCGAAAGACTGCTGAAATGCAAATTCATACGTGTTACAAGGTATGTCGAATGGATTGCAAACATTGTGCCAGTAATTAAGAAAAATGGTACGTTAAGGGTGTGCATAGATTTCAGAGATTTGAATGCTGCTACACCCAAAGATGAATATCCTATGCCTGTGGCGGAAATGCTAGTCGATTCTGCCGCTGGCTATGAATACCTGAGTATGCTTGATGGTTATTCAAGATATAATCAAATATTCATTGCTGAAGAGGATGTGTCGAAAACAGCTTTTCGATGCCCTGGGGCCTTAGGTACTTACGAATGGGTAGTGATGCCTTTTGGCCTAAAGAACGCTGGGGCAACGTACCAGCGAGCAATGAATACTATCTTCCATGATTTTATTAACACTTTTATGCAAGTATATATTGATGACATTGTTATAAAGTCTGTTTCCAGGAAGAGTCATATTGACCACCTTCGACAATCATTCGAAAGAATGAGAGAACATGGTCTGAAGATGAACCCTTTGAAGTGTGCATTCTGTGTGAAAGCTGGAGATTTCTTGGGCTTCGTTGTCCACAAGAAAGGAATCGAAATCAACCAGAACAAGACGAAGGCAATTCTGGAAGCGAAAGCACCATCGAATAAGAAGGAACTGCAATCTCTGTTAGGCAAGATAAATTTCTTAAGGAGATTCATATCTAATCTAAGTGGGAAAGCTCAGGCCTTTTCACCCTTACTTCGACTGAACAAAGAAGGGTTCGAATGGGGGCAAGAGCAACAAGAAGCCTTCGACAAAATCAAAGGGTACCTCACTAAGCCACCTATTTTGGTGCCTCCTTGTAGCAATAGGAGTATGAGATTGTACATAGCTGCATCCGACAAAACTTTGGGAAGCATGTTAGCCCAAGAGGATGAGAATGGAGTCGAAAGACCCATTTACTATCTCAGTAGAGTTTTGAACGATGCAGAAACTAGATATAGTGAAGTTGAAAAATTGTGTCTATGTCTGTATTTCTCTTGTACAAAACTCAAGCAATATATAAAACCAGTTGATGTGTATGTTTCGTCTCATTTTGATGTTTTCAAGTATATGTTGTCGAAACCTATCTTGCACAGTCGAATTGGCAAGTGGGCATTAGCATTAACTGAATACTCCTTGACCTTTATGCCTCTTAAGGCAGTAAAAGGACAAGTGGTTGCAGACTTCATAGTCGACCACTCAATTCAAGTTGAGGATATTAATTATGTGGAGATAGAGCCTTGGAAATTCTACTTCGATGGTTCCAGCCATAAAGATGGAACAGGGGTAGGAGTTTTGATTATTTCTCCAGATAAAATTCCAACAACATTCAAGTACAAAATATCAGGTTCTTGTTCGAACAATGAGGCTGAGTATGAAGCTCTAATTACTGGCCTTGAGATATTGTTGGAATTGGGGGCAACTCGAGTCGAAATAATGGGAGACTCAGAGTTAGTCATTAAGCAAGTCACAAAGGAATATAAATGCATAAGAGAGAATCTCATTATGTACTTTGTGATAGCAAATCGTTTATTGAAAAAATTTTAAACGATCAATATTCGACACATACCCAGAGTCGAAAATCAAATAGCCAACGACTTGGCACAGATTGCATCTGGGTATAAGATTTCAAAAACGAGATTGCAAAGAGCAATCGAAGTTCGAGAAAAGATAAAAGCAACTTGTCTATCACCAACAGACTTGGAATCGACGAGACTAGGATATGCTGATCAAAGTAACTTCGAGATTTCGTTCATAGATAATTTGTCAGAGCAAGATTGGAGGAAACCCATCGTGGACTATCTTCAAAATCCAGGAGCTTTGACAGAACGAAAAACAAAGTACAGGGCGTTGAGTTATGTACTCATGGGTAATGAGTTATTCAAGAAAACGCCTGAAGGGGTATTGCTAAAATGCTTAAGTGAAACTGAGGCATACATAGCCCTTTCGACTACGCATGCTGGAACATGTGGGGCTCACCAAGCAGGCCATAAGATGAAATGGTTGTTGTTTCGACAAGGACTATATTGGCCCACTATGCTGAAAGATTGTGTTGAGTTCGCCAAAGGTTGTCAAGAGTGTCAAGTCCATACAGGCATCCAACATGTACCAGCAAGCGAACTTCACTCGATAGTGAAGCCTTGGCCCTTTAGAGGATGGGCGTTGGACCTCATTGGAGAGATTCGACCAGCATCATCAAAGAGTCAGAAATACATACTAGTAGGCATTGATTATTTTACTAAGTGGATCGAAGTTATCCCTTTAGTCAATGTAGATCAAGAAAATGTCATTGAATTTATTCAAAAGAACATTATCTTTAGGTATGGAATCCCTGAGACGATAACAACTGATCAAGGATCAGTTTTCACTGGTCGAAAGATGCAGGAATTTGCTCAGGAAACAGGTTTCAAACTCCTAACATCAACGCCTTATTATGCACAGGCAAATGGTCAAGTCGAAGTAGCAAACAAAGTAGTGATTGGCTTGATAAAAAAGCATGTTGGGAAGAAACCAAAGAATTGGCACAAGACGTTAGACCAGATTCTGTGGGCTTGTCGAACGTCCCCAAAAGAAGCCACAGGTACAACACCATATAGGCTAACTTTTGGCCATGATGCAGTGTTACCAGCAGAAATTTGTCTTCAATCTGCAAGGGTTCAGAGGCATTATGATATTCCCTCTGAAATTTATTGGAACATGATGTTAGACGAACTAGTGGATTTAGACGAAGAGAGATTGCGCGCTCTTGACCTACTCAGGCTTCAGAAGAAAAGAGTAGAAGACTCTTATAATAAAAAGGTAAAACCTAAGGTATTTTTGCCTGAAGAACTAGTTTGGAAGGTAATTCTTCCCATGGATCGAAGGGATCGAAGCATGGGGAAATGGTCACCCAAATGGGAAGGACCATTCAGAGTTATCCAAACTTTTTCTGGTGGAGCCTATGAAGTCGAAGAGTTAGGTGAAGATAAAAGGCTCTTGAGAGTAAATGGTAAATATTTGAAAAAATACAAACCTACACTTCAAGAGATAAAAATAAAATAATAAAATAACAAAACTAAATTAACCATAAAAAGCCAAAATGGAAATTTTTTATAATTTTAGCCAAGATGGCAATGTTGTCGAATATAGATTACAAAATATGGTTACAAAAGCTGAATCAATCAGAAGGGAACAGAGTCCTTGAGTCGAAGGTATTTGACTTGCTGCAGCTCCAATCTTTTCTTGCACCAGGCATTCGCCTACACAAGCTTGGCAATCTGATCGTCGAAGCCTTGGGCCTTCTCAGCAAATTCCAGGCCCTGTTTGATTTCAGTTTGACTCTCGGTGTCTGGGACGGTCGAAAGAAGTTCCTCCTTGCGTTTAGTGTTGGCATTTATCTTAGCCTCTATTTCTTCGATTTGTGCCCTGAAGGAAGCATTCTCCCGATCGATGGCATCGACTTCTTCCTACGTAGATGCTTTTTGCTTCGACAACTCCGCAATTCGAGAAGTCGTCTCCGAAACAGCAGTCCATGCAGAAGAGCTTTTGCCATATAACACCTCAAGCTGACTATTGAAGCCCCTTTGGCGCCTATAATCTGCTGAGACTTGATCAATAATGGAGTGTAACTCCATGATCAAGCCTGAAACTTCTGGAGCTACAGCTAACAAGTCGACAACATTCAAAACATCCCTCAAGTATGATGGAGCAGTGGGGTCCCCCTCTAAAGCCTTCATCAAGTCCTTCTTGAAAAACTGGGCCTTAACCTTCGCTAAAGCTTCATCAAGAGGAGAGGTTTCAGTGGACTTCCCCGACAGGGTAGGAACCTCCTGACTAGCATCGGACGAACTCTTGCTCTCGATGATTGCGTTGAGATAGCTAACAGGGTCAGTTTGTTTCAAGAGTTCTAAGTCCTCTTTCGACCTGTGCTTCGTTGAGGTAACAGCCCTTGCAACAACATTGTCTTGGGTTTGAGGCTGTTGAGTGTTAGGTGTCTCGACTTGTCTCCCTTCGACTCGTACTGGGGCAGTACCAGCGTCATCTTGGTGCCCTTCGCCAGTGTCACCTTGGTTCTCTTCGCCAGCGGCACCTTGGTTTTCTTCGCCAGCATTGCCATGGTCCCCTTCGTCACGATTCTCTTCCGACAGATCCACCACCTGAACCTCTTTTGGATGTTGTTCTTCCGTTTGAGGATCTTCTGTGGGTTTTTCTACCGTCTCAGCATTGGCCTCATTTATTTCAGTATGGGCTTCGTCATTTTCCAAGCCTTTTTCTTGTGGCCTGCTGAGTTCAGCAGACTCCAGTGTTTCAGAAGTCCTTGGCGGTGAGCTTTCAGTGGTGTCCTGAGAAAGGAAAGAGGAAGAATTTTCAGAAATCAAAAGAGACATAGTCGAATGAAGGTATCTACACCTAAGTTACAAAAAGGTCTAAGAGATTACCTGTAAGTTAGCTTCAGCCCCAAGGCTGGAATTGTCGCTTTCGACAGGCTTATTGAGAAGAACGTTTAGTTCCTCCTCCGTTGGCTCCTCAATGATCACTGGAGGTGGCCTGAGCTTTCTCCCAGCAACCTTTATTCTAATTGTTCGACCCTCAGGAGCGGGAGCAGGAGCGTCCTTCGTCAGCTTTCGCCTTTTTAGAGGAGCAGGGGGAGAATCACCTTCTTCATCGCTCCCAGATTCGACCACCAGTGCTGGCCGTTTCTTGGGCGAAGGTGCCTAAAAAACCAATGGGAATTCGATTTAGCAATTGCATTGAAAGTCAAAAATCGAAAGCCAGAAGAAAATAATGAAAGTCTGGTTACCGATACAGAAGGCTTCTTCGAAGGGCCTTCCCCCTGTTGGTTGGTTGTGGTCTTCGCCGGCGCTGTAGTCTTAGCCGGCGGTGGAGGTTTTGTTGAGGGGCCTCCTCCCTGTTGGCTTTCTGCAGCCTTCCTGGCTACAGGCTTTCGAACAACTGAAATCAAATAAATAGTTAACAGGCTAGCAGTCAAAAGAGAAAGACAAAGTAATGTGAAAGGATGAACTTACATTTCTTTATTTTGTCCAACACAAGGACAAAAGATTTCTGAAGCTCATCCACGAAGTCCTTCTCGTCGAAAAACTCCTCAGCATAATAACTTTTCCACCACTCCTCGAAGGATGGTGAGCAAAGAAAGTTGAGCTGGTAGTCAAACAACGAGAGAACTGTTCGACCAGCATATCTTCCGATATGTTTAGTGGCGGCTTCTTCGGTGTAATCATTGCAGAAGTACAACATAGACTTCTCTCTTGGAAAAATTGGAGAAGGTAGGGTTTGAATAATACCAAACTGGCGAGATACCAGGTTTGGTTGGTATGCAATCAGACTCAAGTGAGTCTTAGAGCTCCTGAATCGAAGAGGCATGATCCTTGGTGTGAGGAACGCCTCCCACATTGTTGTATGTTCGTCAACTTGAGGACCACTCGACGTCCTTGGATGTGGCCTTGTGAACCATGCCGGGCCTACCTTCCGTCGAGCAAACGGAGCCATAGTCGAAACAAACTCTTTCCTTCGAGCAAACATCAGAACGAAGTTGGTGAAAGTTTGCTGAAGCTCCAGTCCATCTTCCATAGGCGTCAACAGAGCCAGTCTGGTTCCTTCGACGCGTCTGTTCGCTATCTCTGGAGCCTGCTCATTTATTTGAACCTTCTTAGGCAAGAAAGATTCGAAGGTGGCATTGAGCCACAGTTGGAGCAGCCAAAAAGGCCCAGCAAGTAGCAAACTGGCCCTGTTCTCGATAATTTTTAGAAGAGTCGCCCCATTACTAATCGAATCATAGAGGCTAGCCAAAATCAATTCTGCCAAACAGATATTTTGGCCATGATGGAGTTGAGTGGCGAGAGTGACCATCTTCTTGGTCACCTGTAAGGACTTCGAGCAAAATACAAAGCGAGTCAGCCATAAGGCTAGAAACGCTATGTGTTCGACATCCGACACAGCATCTGTCGACCTGTCGTGGTAGTGATTGATGAAGGTGGTATAGGTTGGTTTGGTGGCAGAGAATCCAATTTGATCCTCCGACATCTCCTCCGGATCGAAGTAGTCCCCGGTGGGTCGAAGGCCAGTGATAGCGGCCACATAGAAGAGTGTAGGAGTCAGCATCCCACAGGGAAGATGGAAAGTAAAGTGGGAGTAGTCCCAGAAAAGTAGAGAAGCTATCAACATCTCCGGAGAATAGTTCAAACCTGTCTTCGACAGCATCACCAGGTCGAAGATCCCCATATCTTTCCAGATCGAAGCTTGGCGTTTCTCCATCTTTTCCAGCCAAGCAACGTAATCAGGAGTAAGGCTAGGGCCAGACCTGAAAGCCCTAACACCTTTGTTGAAGAAACGAAGGTCGATTTTCTCTTTAGCAGGGTCTTCATTATCCTCTGCATCTTTCTTGGCGCATGCAACCGGTTTGAGTCTCTCAACTACCGGAAAATAACTCTTGATCTTCATGGCCTCAGCAATACTTGGATACAAGGGGCCAGACATAGCAAAGATCTGGTTGGAATATCCAACCGGGATCATAAGGTGGTGTGAGTAAGCATCGCGTACGGCGATGTCCAAGGATTCAGGGACCCTTCGTTGGCCCGTAGAAGTTACTACTGGAGCGGTGACGAAAACCTTAGGTTTGACGTTTCCAGATGGTACGGTAGCACTAGGAGCACTGGAACCAGATGACATTGTTAATGATGAGGTTGAAGACGAAGTGAAGGAGGAAAGGGTTTTGCAAAGATGACAAATTTGTATGAAAATAGAGAAGTCTGAAAGCTAGATGGCGTAAAAAGTCCCACAATGGGGTACTTACTGCTATTTATAGTAGTGGGGGGAAAATCCCCAAAACCGAGGACATTAAATGCCATTTAATGCTGCAGGAGATAGTGGGACACGTGGCATCCCCCTGTTGTTTTAGCCGTTCTGCAGAAATAGAGGGACGCAGCGTGCGTCCTCATTTTTGGGAATTGTCATAATCACAAATTCTGAAATGACGTTTGGCACTGCACGCCGTACTGAAGTGACGTCTTAGGTACGGATAAATGATGGTTTTTCTTGGGATTTCCAGTTGTTGGTAGAAGACAACAAAAAGTGCACAATTTAATTTGTGACTAAGCGTGAAAAGACAGGTGTCGAATGGCGTTTCAAAGAATGCCTTTTTCTTTCAGAGTCGAAATAAGGCATTCTTGGGGGCAATTTGTTGGCTCCTAAATTCGACACCCTTGTTTTATTAATGTCAGCCATTAAAGCTGAAGGATGTTTTCTACTAGCTAGGTCTGTCGAAATGCCCATCGAAAGATGGCAAGGTACTTAAAAGATTTCTTCCAAGGGAGAAGTTGGTTGCCTTCGACGTCGAGGGAGTTTCTCGTCGAAGATGCTTCTCGACGAAGGTGTTCGATGGTTCAGAGTGGAGCAGTTTGAAATTCAAGCGTTTGGAGGGAAAACGGTTTCCAGCGGTTACCAAGTGCGACGTGCGAAGATCTGGAGCGTCGAACGTTGAGAACGTGCCAAGTGGAATCATCTCGAAGCAGTGTAACTGCCCGACGGTTACTTGGGATGTTTTAGTATAAATAGTAGTAGTCATGTAGTTTCTCGCGTGTGTTCACAATTCTATACAAAGTCACTCATATAGATTCGAGTACCCAGCGTGTGAGAAAGAATTGTTGAGAAATGTATGTGTGAAACACCAACTTTATTAATCAAAGTCATTTACTTTCCCAGAAATTTATTTGCTTTCTTCTTTACTTTCCTGTCGAACCCTTTCATTTAAAGCCTTATTTATTTTACCAAGTCCTTTCTTCATGCAATTTACTTAAAGCCTCTTTATTTTATTGTCATTTAACCAATATCCAATTTAATCAAACTTCACAATCAACCTATGTCCTAGGATCAATCTGATCGATCCTGCGAGTAACCAAATAAGTAACCATTTGGAGGATCAGCGGTTGTTTACCAAATACCAAGGTAAACACGAAGTAGCCTAAAATTTTGTGATGGATAAGAAGAATAATATTGAAATTGTTTACATTTATTATACCATAATAATATGTGAATATGGTGCATAAATTTACTATCTAACCTCAATGTATAGTTTAAATTATTACGAGCGTATATGAAATATATGTCATTAACTAATAGTCTTTTAACATAGTTTCTTAGTGACGAAGTAACCTTAAATTTGGTGATGGATAAGAAGAATAATATTGAAATTGTTTACATTTATTATACCATAATAAAATGTGAATATGGTGAATAAATATAATTTCTAGCCTCATTATATAGTTTTAATTATTACGAACATATATGAAATATATGTCATTAATTGATTGTCTTTTAACTAAGTTTCTTAGTAATGAAGTAACCTAAAATTTGGTGATGGATAAGAAGAATAAAGTTGAAATTGTTTACATCTATTATACCATAATTCAATGTGAATATGGTGAATAAATTTACAATCTAACCTCATTATATAGTTTTTATTATTACCAACGTATATAAAATATATGTTATTTATTAATAGTCTTTCAACTAAGTTTCTTAGTAACGAAGTAGCCTAAAATTTGGTGATGGATAAGAAGAATAATATTGAAATTGTTTATATTTACTATACCATAATACAATGTGAATATGGTGCATAAATTTACTATCTAACCTCAATATATAGTTTTAATTATTACGAGCGTATATGAAATATATGTCATTAACTAATAGTCTTTTAACTTAGTTTCTTAGTGACGAAGTAACCTAAAATTTGGTGATGGATAAGAAGAATAATATTGAAATTGTTTACATTTATTATACCATAATACAATGTGAATATGGTGAATAAATATACTTTCTAGCCTCATTATATAGTTTTAATTATTACGAACGTATATGAAATATATGTCATTAATTGATTGTCTTTTAACTTAGTTTTTTAGTGATAAAGTAACCTAAAATTTGGTGATGGATAAGAAGAATAATATTGAAATGGTTTACATCTATTATACCATAATACAATGTGAATATGGTGAATAAATTTACTATCTAACCTCAATATATAGTTTTAATTATTACGAACGTATATGAAATATATGTCATTAACTAATAGTCTTTTAACTTTGTTTCTTAGAGATGAAGTAAAATAAAATTTGGTGATGGATAAGAAGAATAATATTGAAATTGTTTACATCTATTATACCATAATACAATGTGAATATGGTGAATAAATTTACTATCTAACCTCATTATATAGTTTTAATTATCATGAACGTATATGAAATATAAGTCATAAATTAATAGTCTTTTAACTTAGTTTCTTAGTGATGAAGTAACCTATAATTTGGTGATGGATAAGAAGAATAATATTGAAATTGTTTACATCTATTATACCATAATACAATGTGAATATGGTGAATAAAAATTTACTATCTAACCTCATTATATAGTTTTAATTATTACGAACGTATATGTAATATATGTCATAAATTAATAGACTTTTAACTTAGTATCTTAGTGATGAAGTAACCTAAAATTTTGTGATGGATAAGAAGAATAATATTGAAATTATTTACATCTATTATACAATAATACAATGTGAATATGGTGAATAAATTTACTATCTAACTTCAATATATAGTTTTAATTATTACGAACGTATATGAAATATATGTCATTAAATATAGTCTTTTAACTTAGTTTCTTAGTGATGAAGTAACCCAAATTTTGGTGATGGATAAGAAGAATAAAATTGAAATTGTTTACATCTATTATACCATAATTCAATGTGAATATGGTGAATAAATTTACAATCTAACCTCATTTTATAGTTTTTATTATTACCAAAGTATATAAAATATATGTTATTTATTAATAGTCTTTCAACTTACTTTTTTAGTGACGAAGTAGCCTAAAATTTGGTGATGGATAAGAAGAATACTATTGAAATTGTTTATATTTATTATACCATAATATAATGTGAATATGGTGCATAAATTTACTATCTAACCTCAATATATAGTTTTAATTATTACGAGCATATATGAAATATATGTCATTAACTAATAGTCTTTTAACTTAGTTTCTTAGTGACGATGTAACCTAAAATTTGGTGATGGATAAGAAGAATAATATTGAAATTGTTTACATTTATTATACCATAATACAATGTGAATATGGTGAATAAATATACTTTCTAGCCTCATTATATAGTTTTAATTATTACGAACGTATATGAAATATATGTCATTAATTGATTGTGTTTTAACTTAGTTTCTTAGTGATAAAGTAACCTAAAATTTGGTGATGGATAAGAAGAATAATATTGAAATTGTATATATCTATTATACCATAATACAATGTGAATATGGTGAATAAATTTACTATCTAACCTCAATATATAGTTTTAAATATTACGAACGTATATGAAATATATGTCATTAACTAATAGTCTTTTAACTTTGTTTCTTAATGATGAAGTAAACTAAAATTTGGTGATGGATAAGAAGAATAATATTGAAATTGTTTACATCTATTATACCATAATACAATGTGAATTTGGTGAATAAATTTACTATCTAACCTCATTATATAGTTTTAATTATTATGAACGTATATGAAATATAAGTCATAAATTAATAGTCTTTTAACTTAGTTTCTTAGTGATGAAGTAACCTAAATTTTGGTGATGGATAAGAAGAATAATATTGAAATTGTTTACATCTATTATACCATAAAACAATGTGAATATGGTGAATAAATTTACTATCTAACCTCATTATATAGTTTTAATTATTACGAACGTATATGTAATATATGTCATAAATTAATATTCTTTTAACTTAGTATCTTAGTGATGAAGTAACCTAAAATTTGGTGATGGATAAGAAGAATAATATTGAAATTGTTTACATCTATTATACCATAATACAATGAGAATATGGTGAATAAATTTACTATCCAACTTCATTATATAGTTTTAATTATTACGAACGTATATCAAATATATGTCATTAACTATAGTCTTTTAACTTAGGTTCTTAGTGATGAAGTAACCTAAAATTTGGTGATGGATAAGAAGAATAAAATTGAAATTGTTTACATCTATTATACCATAATACAATGTGAATTTGGTGAATAAATTTACTATCTAACCTCATTATATAGTTTTAATTATGAACGTATATGAAATATAAGTTATAAATTAATAGTCTTTTAACTTAGTTTCTTAGTGATGAAGTAACCTAAATTATGGTGATGTATAAGAAGAATAATATTGAAATTGTTTACATCTATTATACCATAATACAATGTGAGTATGGTGAATAAATTTACTATCTAACCTCATTATATAGTTTTAATTATTACGAACGTATATGTAATATATGTGATAAATTAATATTCTTTTAACTTAGTATCTTAGTGATGAAGTAACCTAAATTTTGGTGATGGATAAGAAGAATAATATTGAAATTGTTTACATCTATTATACCATAATACAATGTGAATATGGTGAATAAATTTACTATCTAACCTCATTATATAGTTTTAATTATTACGAACGTATATGTAATATATGTCATAAATTAATAGTCTTTTAACTTAGTATCTTAGTGATGAAGTAACCTAAAATTTGGTGATGGATAAAAAGAATAATATTGAAATTGTTTACATCTATTATACCATAATACAATGTAAATATGGTGAATAAATTTACTATCTAACTTCATTATATAGTTTTAATTATTACGAACGTATATAAAATATATGTCATTAACTATAGTCTTTTAACTTAGTTTCTTAGTGATGAAGTAACCTAAAATTTGGTGATGGATAAGAAGAATAAAACTGAAATTATTTACATCTATTATACCATAATTCAATGTGAATATGGTGAATAAACTTACAATCTAACCTCATTATATAGTTTTTATTATTACGAACGTATATAAAATATATGTTATTTATTAATAGTCTTTCAACTTAGTTTCTTAGTGACGAAGTAGCCTAAAATTTGGTGATGGATAAGAAGAATAATATTGAAATTGTTTACATTTGTTATACCATAATACAATGTGAATATGGTGAATAAATATACTTTCTAGCCTCATTATATAGTTTTAATTATTATGAACTTATATGAAATATATGTCATTAATTGATTGTCTTTTAACTTAGTTTCTTAGTGATTAAGTAACCTAAAATTTGGTGATGGATAAGAAGAATAATATTAAAATTGTTTACATCTATTATACTATAATACAATGTGAATATGGTGAATAAATTAACTATCTAACCTCATTATATAGTTTTAATTATTATGAACGTATACGAAATATAAGTCATAAATTAATAGTCTTTTAACTTAGTTTCTTAGTGATGAAGTAACCTAAATTTTGGTGATGGATAAGAAGAATAATATTGAAATTGTTTAGATATATTATACCATAATTACAATGTGAATATGGTGAATAAATTTACTATCTAACCTCAATATATAGTTTTAATTATTACGAACGTATGTGTAATATATGTCATAAATTAATAGTCTTTTAACTTAGTATCTTAGTGATGAAGTAACCTAAAATTTGGTGATGGATAAGAAGAATAATATTGAAATTGTTTACATCTATTATACCATAATACAATGTGAATATGGTAAATAAATTTACTATCTAATTTCATTATATAGTTTTAATTATTACGAACATATATGAAATATATGTCATTAACTATAGTCTTTTAACTTAGTTTCTTAGTGATGAAGTAACCTAAAATTTTGTGATGGATAAGAAGAATAAAACTAAAATTATTTACATATATTATACCATAATTCAATGTGAATATGGTGAATAAATTTACAATCTAACCTCATTATATAGTTTTTATTATTATGAACGTATATAAAATATATGTTATTTATTAATAGTCTTTCAACTTAGTTTCTTAGTGACGAAGTAGCCTAAAATTTGGTGATGGATAAAAAGAATAATATTGAAATTGTTTACATTTATTATACCATAATACAATGTGAATATGGTGAATAAATATACTTTCTAGCCTCATTATATAGTTTTAATTATTACGAACTTATATGAAATATATGTCATTAATTGATTGTCTTTTAACTTAGTTTCTTAGTGATTAAGTAACCTAAAATTTGGTGATGGATAAGAAGAATAATATTAAAATTGTTTACATCTATTATACTATAATACAATGTGAATATGGTGAATAAATTAACTATCTAACCTCATTATATAGTTTTAATTATTATGAACGTATATGAAATATAAGTCATAAATTAATAGTCTTTTAACTTAGTTTCTTAGTGATGAAGTAACCTAAATTTTGGTGATGGATAAGAAGAATAATATTGAAATTGTTTACATCTATTATACCATAATACAATGTGAATATGGTGAATAAATTTACTATCTAACCTCATTATATAGTTTTAATTATTACGAACGTATGTGTAATATATGTCATAAATAAATAGTCTTTTAACTTAGTATCTTAGTGATGAAGTAACCTAAAATTTGGTGATGGATAAGAAGAATAATATTGAAATTGTTAGACCCTATTCTTGTCTGGGTTCACGAAATCTTTGTGGGGATAATTCTCGAAGAAATTCTGTTTCCGACAAAAGAAAACGAATTGCAATTATAGAGAGAAGGATGCGTTTTTCCTGTATGCGAGTCCGAGGCCGAACGACTCCTTATATAGGAGAACAGTAATTGAAACGAAGAGACACATTTGTTCGAAACGAATATGTCAGTTGGGAAACAGTTATGTCCGTTGGGAAACAATTATGTCTGTTGGGGCTTCGCCATGGGCTTCGCCCCTTGGAACCCCA
The DNA here is from genome assembly GCA_948472305.1 of Vicia faba. Classification (NCBI taxonomy): domain Eukaryota; kingdom Viridiplantae; phylum Streptophyta; class Magnoliopsida; order Fabales; family Fabaceae; genus Vicia; species Vicia faba. Next base: position 67,804 of record CATIWC010000854.1, on the reverse strand, counting down.
ACGGGGCGCTGCCCCGCACCCCGCCAGGGGCTTCGCCCCTTGGAACCCCGTTTCAATTATTCGTATTCAATTATGTATTGGCTCGACGAGCGTGCACTCCGCACTTCCCTAACTCGTCTCCGAACTTAACGCATAATTGCATCGGCCTTTAGAAATCACATTACTACTAAAATACATTGGTGATACAAAATCGCCAACAAATCCCCCCCATTTTAGTGTAATCCTTGATTAACTCAGTATATATTGTTATATACAAGGGTACAATCTACAGGTAAAACGATTAAACACATGCATAAACGAAAATGTCTTACGATTGAATTTTCATCTTAGTACAAATACACATTCCAAATACTCGAAAATCGGGGTGTCATAAAGATTGAACCCGTCAATCCATTTGAACATCTGAAGATACAGTACACATATGTTTCTTACAATACTCTACTATTCATTCTTGACACTTTTACAAGCCATGTGTCCTTATCCATTAATAAGCATATAGAAAGCCAAGTCCAAGCTTCCTGAAGCGGCAAAACTTCATGCTCACATAGGTGATCCCTTTAATCTTGCACCTGCATTTGCAATTTTTCAAAGAGAACCATTAAGAAGATATACTTCAACCTAGTCATTACTTGCATGTCTGAGCACATACCTTGGGAAGATAAACACGAGTGCTCCAACCCCTAACTATGATCTTTCCACATTGAATTTTGCTTCTAACGTTGTATTAGAAGGGAATTGGGTATACCATAGCTAACGGATTTAAATGGACTTTAATCCCATCCCAATTACCGACTTCTTCACTAAGTCTCTAGCTAACCCCTTCGTCAAGTGGTCAGCTAAGTTTTGTTGCGACCGAACAAAATCAATAGATATCACCCCATTCATGATTAATTCCCTAATCATACTATGTCTAACACCCAAATGTCTAGACTTCCCATTGTATATTTGACTATAAGCCTTAGCCAATGTGGCAGTACTGTCACAACGAATAGATATTGGTGATATTGGTTTAGGCCATATCGGAATCTCATATACCAAGTTCCTTAGCCATTCCGCTTCTTTACCAGCAGCAGCTAATGCCACAAACTCAGATTCCATTGTGGAACTGGTTATACATGTTTGCTTCTTGGAAGCCCACGAAATGGCACCTCCCCCAAGCAAGAACACCCATCCACTTGTTGAGGAGGAATCTTCAGCATTGTTTATCCAACTAGAATCTGAGTAACCTTCTAACACCGAAGGAAATCCCATATACGACAATCCATAATTCATAGTACCCTTCAAGTACTTGAATACCCTAGTTATTGCATGCTAATGGTGTCTACTAGGATTACTAGTAAATCTACTCAACTTTCCAACCGCATAAGCAATATCCGGTCTAGTGCTAATCATAGCATACATCAAAGAGCCTATAGCTCTTGAGTATTCGAGTTGATCCACAGGTTTACCTGTATTTGGCATGAGTTTTTCTCCCGGATCCATGGGAGTACTTACTAGAGAGCAACTTTCACAATTGAACTTCTTGAGTATTTTCTCAATGTAATGGGATTGAGTAATTACAATCCCTTTATTCTCCCGTTTAATCTTAATACCAAGAATAACGTCCGCTTCTCCCATATCCTTCATGGAGAATTTTGATGACAGAAAATTCTTTGTTTTATCAATTTGATTTTGGTCGGTGCCAAAGATCAACATGTCATCAACATATAGACAAATGAAAACTCCTTTACCAGATGTATCAAATTTGCTATATACACATTTGTCAGCTTGGTTTAGAATGAAACCATTAGACAAAACAACCTCATCAAACTTTTGATGCCACTGCTTCGGAGCTTGTTTCAGCCCATACAATGACTTAACTAGCTTACACACTTTATGCTCATTACCAGGCATAACAAATCCTTCAGGTTGCTTCATATACACTTCTTCTTCCAAATCACCATTTAGAAATGCTGTTTTGACATCCATTTGATGAATCACTAAATTATGAATAGCCGCCAAGGCAATCAACAGTCTAATAGTAGTGATACGAGCAACTGGAGCATAGGTATCGAAATAATCGATCCCTTCCTTTTGTCTGAAGCCTTGGATAACTAATCTAGCTTTAAACTTGTCAATTGTACCATCGACTTTCATCTTCCTTTTGAAGATCCATTTGCAACCCAATGGTTTGCAACCTGGTGGTAAATCAGACAATACCCAAGTATTATTTTCCATGATAGAACCAATCTCTTCATCAATTGCTTCTTTCCAAAAAACAGAGTCTCGAGACTTCACAGCTTCATCATATGTTCTTGGATCCTCCTCTATACTATAGCAATAATAGTATTGAGTATCAATCTGATCCTTTGATCCCTCAACCAAATATAGTTGAAAATCAGATCCATAAGTTCTAGATTTTCTAGCTCTTTTGCTCCTACGAGGTTCAAGTGTCTCACTTGGCACATCATTTGAATGATCATCCCTTGGAGATTCATCTGAATTAGGTATAGAAATCTTTGGCCTAGGTATAGAAGAGAAACAATTCTCATCAAATATGGCATCTCTTGATTCTATTATTGTGTTAATAGAAATCGAGTCATTAGGCTCTATAACATAAAACCTATAGGCCTTGGAGTGCTCAGCATATCCAACAAAGATGCAAGCTATACCCTTTTCACCCAAAGTTTTCCTTTTTGGGTCCGGGAGTCTAACCACGGCCCTACAACCCCAAACACGTAGAAATGTTAAGTTGGGTCGTCTCTTATACCAAAGTTCATATGGGGTAGTCTTGTTCCTTTTATTAGGAACCCTATTTAACAAATAGCAAGCCGTTAACATAGCTTCTCCCCAAAACCCTTCACTCAGACCAGAGTAGGATAACATGGCGTTCACCATTTCCTTAAGAACTCTATTTTTCCTTTCAGCCACACCATTTTGTTGAGGTGTATAAGGTGCCGCAGTTTCATGAATGATTCTTACGGACTGGAAAAACACAGGATCATAATATTCACCACCTCTGTCTGTACGTAATGTTTTAATCAGTACATTCTGTTGCACTTCAACTTCAGTTTTATAGATTCTAAATTTATCTAAGGCTTCATCCTTAGCGTGCAACAAATAAACATAGCAGAATCTAGACGCATCATCTATGAAGGTGATAAAATACTTTTTATGCCCTAACGAAGGAGTAACATGCAAATCACATAAATCACTATGTACCAATTCAAGAATGATAGATTTCCTTGTTATACTTTTAAAAGGTTGCCTAGTGATCTTTGTTAACATACAAGTTTTACACTTTTCTACATTTTAATTAAAATTAGGAATTAAATCATTTTTAGACATTTCATGCATTCTTTTATAGTGTACATGTCCTAGACGAGCATGCCATAACGAAAAATTAATAACATTTGACGAGGACATAAAAACAGAACCAGATTCATTAGGAACTCCATTCAAATTCATCATAAACATACCATTATTATAATATCCAAATCCTACAAACACACCAGACTTCGATAATACATATTTATCGGATTCACACACTTGCTTGTATCCAAGCTTGTTTAATACAGGACTAGAAATTAAATTCTTACGTAATTTAGGAACATACAATACATTAAACAAAGTAATAGTCTTTCCAGAACTGAATTCTAGCACCACGTTTCCTTTGCCTTCAACGGGAGCGAAGTGATCATCTCCCATGTAGAGGACAGAACCATCTTCCACTGGAACAAGAGTCTTGAACCAGAAACGATCCTTGCAAACATGTGTTGTGGCACCAGAATCAATCCACCACGCGGCAGCATCATCCGGCACATAAAATGCTTCAGAATTTAGTGAAACCGAATGTTTAATCAAACTATTCAAATCACGAATTGATTTCTGACCTTGGTTTTCGGAGTGGTCCTTAGACCCCTTTCCTGAACCACTTGCATTCGCGTTGTCGTTCTTTTTACCGAAACGACAGTCCCTCTTGAAGTGGCCTGTTTTGCCACACTTCCAGCATTCTAGTTTTGGTTTCTTATTATTACCGAAACCGCCCTGTTTGTTCTTGAAGGCACGCTTCTTTCCTTTGTTTTTGTTGTTATTGTTATTACCACCCTCTTCGACCATATTAACCGAGGGTCCAGCAATTCCTTTGCCTTTTCTTTGTCATCTTCCTGCGCTCTTAGAGATTCTTCTATGCGCAAATGACTTCCAAGTTGGATCAAAGACAGTTCGTCTTTTCCATGTTTCAGATTGTGTTTGAAATCCTTCCACGAAGGAGGCAATTTGTCTATGATGCTTGAGACAGATATTGTTTCATCCATATTCAATCCATGTTGTGTGAATTGTCCAAGTATTCGAAGGAGTTCATTGAATTGTTCCATGACAAACCTCGATTCAACCATTTTGTAATTGTTAAAATCGGTTACCAGAAACTTTTTACTGGATGAGTCCTCTGCCATGTACTTGGATTCGAGTTGATCCCACAATTCTTTAGCAGATTCCACGTTTTGGTAAATATCAAATAAGGGATCAGACATACCGTTAAGAATGTGCCCTCTGCATATGTAGTCATCGTCCTCCCACTTTGATCTGCGTCTTATATCTTCGACTGATTCATCCTCACGAGGTTCTGGAATCGGTGTAGACAGGACGTGTACCACTTTCAACGTTGTCAACATGAAGTGCATCTTCTTCTGCCAACGCCTGAAATCTTGTCTTTGAAACTTGTCCAATTTTCCGAACTTTGTTGTCATCTCCTTGATGGTGCTTCCTCCAGCCATGATTATTAGAAAAAAATACTTTGTTCGTTTGTTAGAAATTTAGGGTGTGATAATCCTGGATAACTTCGATGAATCGTGTTCGTACACTTTCCGAACAAAGTATTTCGTCCCTATTCTTGTCTGGGTTCACGAAATCTTTGTGGGGATAATTCTCGAAGAAATTCTGTTTCCGACAAAAGAAAACGAATTGCAATTATAGAGAGAAGGATGCGTTTTTCCTGTATGCGAGACCGAGGCCGAATGACTCCTTATATAGGAGAACAGTAATTGAAACGAAGAGACACATTTGTTCGAAACGAATATGTCAGTTGGGAAACAGTTATGTCCGTTGGGAAACAGTTATGTCTGTTGGGGCTTCGCCAGGGGCTTCGCCCCTTGGAACCCCAACGGGGCGCTGCCCCGCACCCCGCCAGGGGCTTCGCCCCTTGGAACCCCGTTTCAATTATTCGTATTCAATTATGTATTGGCTCGACGAGCGTGCACTCCGCACTTCCCTAACTCGTCTCCGAACTTAACGCATAATTGCATCGGCCTTTAGAAATCACATTACTACTAAAATACATTGGTGATACAAAATCGCCAACAGAAATTGTTTACATCTATTATACCATAATACAATGGGAATATGGTGAATAAATTTACTAGATAACTTCATTATATAGTTTTAATTATTACGAACGTATATGAAATATATGTCATTAACTATAATCTTTTAACTTAGTTTCTTAGTGATGAAGTAACCTAAAAATTGGTGATGGATAAGAAGAATAAAATTGAAATTGTTTACATCTATTATACCATAATTCAATGTGAATATGGTGAATAAATTTACAATCTAACCTCATTATATAGTTTTTATTATTACGAACGTATATAAAATATATGTTATTTATTAATAGTCTTTCAACTTATTTTCTTAGTGATGAAGTAGCCTAAAATTTGGTGATGGATAAGAAGAATAATATTGAAATTGTTTATATTTATTATACAATAATACAATGTGAATATGGTGAATAAATTTACTATCTAACTTCATTATATAGTTTTAATTATTACGAACGTATATGAAATATATGTCATTAACTATAGTCTTTTAACTTAGTTTCTTAGTGAAAAAGTAACCTAAAATTTGGTGATGGATAAGAAGAATAAAACTGAAATTGTTTACATCTATTATACCATAATTCAATGTGAATATGGTGAATAAATTTACAATCTAACCTTATTCTATAGTTTTTATTATTACGAACGTATATAGAATATATGTTATTTATTAATAGTCTTTCAACTTAGTTTCTTAGTGACGAAGTAGCCTAAAATTTGGTGATGGATAAGAAGAATAATATTGAAATTGTTTATATTTATTATACCATAATACAATGTGAATATGGTGCATAAACTTACTATCTAACCTCAATATATAGTTTTAATTATTACGAGCGTATATGAAATATATGTCATTAACTAATAGTCTTTTAACTTAGTTTCTTAGTGACGAAGTAATCTAAAATTTGGTGATGGATAAGAAGAATAATATTGAAATTGTTTACATTTATTATACCATAATACAATGTGAATATGGTGAATAAATATACTTTCTAACCTCAATATATAGTTTTAATTATTACGAGCGTATATGAAATATATGTCATTAACTAATAGTCTTTTAACTTAGTTTCTTAGTGATGAAGTAACCTAAAATTTGGTGATGGATAAGAAGAATAATATTGAAATTGTTTACATCTATTATACCATAATACAATGTGAATATGGTGAATAAATTTACTATCTAACCTCAATATATAGTTTTAATTATTACGAACGTATATGAAATATATGTCATTAACTAATAGTCTTTTAACTTTGTTTCTTAGTGATGAAGTAAACTAAAATTTGGTGATGGATAAGAAGAATAATATTGAAATACATTACATCTATTATACCATAATACAATGTGAATATGGTGAATAAATTTACTATCTAACCTCATTATATAATTTTAATTATTACGAACGTATATGTAATATATGTCATAAATTAATAGTCTTTTAACTTAGTATCTTAGTGATGAAGTAACCTAAAATTTGGTGATGGATAAGAAGAATAATATTGAAATTGTTTACATCTATTATACCACAATACAATGGGAATATGGTGAATAAATTTACTATCTAACTTGATTATATAGTTTTAATTATTACGAACGTATATGAAATATATGTCATTAACTATAGTCTTTTAACTTAGTTTCTTAGTGATGAAGTAACCTAAAATTTGGTGATGGATAAGAAGAATAAAATTGAAATTGTTTACATCTATTATACCATAATTCAATGTGAATATGGTGAATAAATTTACAATCTAACCTCATTATATAGTTTTTATTATTCCGAACGTATATGTAATATATGTCATAAATTAATAGTCTTTTAACTTAGTATCTTAGTGATGAAGTAACCTAAAATTTGGTGATGGATAAGAAGAATAATATTGAAATTGTTTACATCTATTATACCATAATACAATGTGAATATGGTGAATAAATTTACTATCTAACTTCATTATATAGTTTTAATTATTACGAACGTATATGAAATATATGTCATTAACTATAGTCTTTTAACTTAGTTTCTTAGTGATGAAGTAACCTAAATTTTGGTGATGGATAAGAAGAATAATATTGAAATTGTTTACATCTATTATACCATAATACAATGTGAATATGGTGAATAAATTTACTATCTAACCTCATTATATAGTTTTAATTATTACGAGCGTATATGAAATATATGTCATTAACTAATAGTCTTTTAACTTAGTTTCTTAGTGACGAAGTAACCTAAAATTTGGTGATGGATAAGAAGAATAATATTGAAATTGTTTACATCTATTATACCATAATACAATGTGAATATGGTGAATAAATATACTTTCTAGCCTCTATATATAGTTTTAATTATTACGAAATTATATGAAATATATGTCATTAATTTATTGTCTTTTAACTTAGCTTCTTAGTGATTAAGTAACCTAAAATTTGGTGATGGATAAGAAGAATAATATTGAAATTGTTTACATCTATTATACCATAATACAATGTGAATATGGTGAATAAATTTACTATCTAACCTCATTATATAATTTTAATTATTACGAACGTATATGTAATATATGTCATAAATTAATAGTCTTTTAACTTAGTATTTTAGTGATGAAGTAACCTAAAATTTGGTGATGGATAAGAAGAATAATATTGAAATTGTTTACATCTATTATACCATAATACAAAGGGAATATGGTGAATAAATTTACTATCTAACTTCATTATATAGTTTTAATTATTACGAACGTATACGAAATATATGTCATTAACTATAGTCTTTTAACTTAGTTTCTTAGTGATGAAGTAACCTAAAATTTGATGATGGATAAGAAGAATAAAATTGAAATTGTTTACATCTATTATACCATAATTCAATGTGAATATGGTGAATAAATTTACAATCTAACCTCATTATATAGTTTTTATTATTCCCAACATATATGTAATATATGTCATAAATTAATAGTCTTTTAACTTAGTATCTTAGTGATGAAGTAAACTAAAATTTGGTGATGGATAAGAAGAATAATATTGAAATACATTACATCTATTATACCATAATACAATGTGAATTTGGTGAATAAATTTACTATCTAACCTCATTATATAGTTTTAATTATTATGAACGTATATGAAATATAAGTCATAAATTAATAGTCTTTTAACTTAGTTTCTTAGTGATGAAGTAACCTAAATTTTGGTGATGGATAAGAAGAATAATATTGAAATTGTTTACATCTATTATACCATAATACAATGTGAATATGGTGAATAAATTTACTATCTAACCTTATTATATAATTTTAATTATTACGAACATATATGTAATATATGTCATAAATTAATAGTCTTTTAACTTAGTATCTTAGTGATGAAGTAACCTAAAATTTGATGATGGATAAGAAGAATAATATTGAAATTGTTTACATCTATTATACCATAATACAATGGGAATATGGTGAATAAATTTACTATCTAACCTCATTATATAGTTTTAATTATTATGAACGTATATGAAATATAAGTCATAAATTAATAGTCTTTTAACTTAGTTTCTTAGTGATGAAGTAACCTAACTTTTGGTGATGGATAAGAAGAATAATATTGAAATTGTTTACATCTATTATACCATAATACAATGTGAATATGGTGAATAAATTTACTATCAAAACTCATTATATAATTTTAATTATTACGAACGTATATGTAATATATGTCATAAATTAATAGTCTTTTAACTTAGTATCTTAGTGATGAAGTAACCTAAAATTTGGTGATGGGTAAGAAGAATAATATTGAAATTGTTTACATCTATTATACCATAATACAATGGGAATATGGTGAATAAATTTACTATCTAACTTCATTATATAGTTTTAATTATTACGAACGTATATGAAATATATGTCATTAACTATAGTCTTTTAACTTAGTTTCTTAGTGATGAAGTAACCTATAATTTGGTGATGGATAAGAAGAATAAAATTGAAATTGTTTACATCTATTATACCATAATTCAATGTGAATAAGGTGAATAAATTTACAATCTAACCTCATTATATAGTTTTTATTATTCCGAACGTATATGTAATATATGTCATAAATTAATAGTCTTTTAACTTAGTATCTTAGTGATGAAGTAACCTAAAATTTGGTGATGGATAAGAAGAATAATATTGAAATTGTTTACATCTATTATACCATAATACAATGTGAATATGGTGAATAAATTTACTATCTAACTTCATTATATAGTTTTAATTATTACGAACGTATATGAAATATATGTCATTAACTATAGTCTTTTAACTTAGTTTCTTAGTGATGAAGTAACCTAAATTTTGGTGATGGATAAGAATAATAATATTGAAATTGTTTACATCTATTATACCATAATACAATTCGAATATGGTGAATAAATTTACTATCTAACCTCATTATATAGTTTTAATTATTACGAACGTATATGTAATATATGTCATAAGTTAATAGTCTTTTAACTTAGTATCTTAGTGATGAAGTAACCTAAAATTTGGTGATGGATAAGAAGAATAATATTGAAATTGTTTACATCTGTTATACCATAATACAATGGGAATATGGTGAATAAATTTAATATCTAACTTCATTATATAGTTTTAATTATTACGAACGTGTATGAAATATATGTCATTAACTATAGTCTTTTAACTTAATTTCTTAGTGATGAAGTAACCTAAAATTTCGTGATGGATAAGAAGAATAAAATTGAAATTGTTTACATCTATTATACCATAATTCAATGTGAATATGGTGAATAAATTTACAATTTATCCACATTATATAGTTTTTATTATAACGAACATATATAAAATATATGTTATTTATTAACAGTCTTTCAACTTAGTTTCTTTGTGACGAAGTAGCCTAAAATTTGGTGATGGATAAGAAGAATAATATTGAAATTGTTTACATTTATTATACCATAATACAATGTGAATATGATGCATATATTTACTATCTAACCTCAATATATAGTTTTAATTATTACGAGCGTATATGAAATATATGTCATTAACTAATAGTCTTTTAACTTAGTTTCTTTGTGATGAAGTAACCAAAAATTTGGTGATGGATAAGAAGAATAATATTGAAGTTGTTTACATCTATTATACCATAATGAAATGTGAATATTGTGAATAAATATACTATCTAACCTCAATATATAGTTTTAATTATTACGAACGTTTGTGAAATATATGTCGTTAACTAATAGTCTTTTAACTTAGTTTCTTAGTGATGAAGTAACCGAAAATTTGGTGATGGATAAGAAGAATAATATTGAAATTGTTTACATCTATTACACCATAATACAATGTAAATATGGTGAATAAATATACTTTCTAGCCTCATTATATAGTTTTAATTATTACGAACGTATATGAAATATATGTCATTAATTGATTGTCTTTTAACTTAGTTTCTTAGTGATGAAGTAACCTAAAATTTGGTGATGGATAAGAAGAATAATATTGAAATTGTTTACATCTATTATACCATAATACAATGTGAATATGGTGAATAAGTTTACTATCTAACCTCAATATATAGTTTAAATTATTACGAACGTATATGAAATATATGTCATTAACTAATAGTCTTTTAACTTAGTTTCTTAGTGATGAAGTAAACTAAAATTTGGTGATGGATAAGAAGAATAATATTGAAATACATTACATCTATTATACCATAATTCAATGTGAATTTGGTGAATAAATTTACTATCTAACCTCATTATATAGTTTTAATTATTATGAACGTATATGAAATATAAGTCATAAATTAATAGTCTTTTAACTTAGTTTCTTAGTGATGAAGTAACCTAAATTTTGGTGATGGATAAGAAGAATAAAATTGAAATTGTTTACATCTATTATACCATAATTCAATGTGAATATGGTGAATAAATTTACAATCTAACCATATTATATAGTTTTTATTATTACGAACGTATATAAAATATATGTTATTTATTAATAGTCTTTCAACTTAGTTTCTTAGTGACGAAGTAGCCTAAAATTTGGTGATGGATAAGAAGAATAATATTGAAATTGTTTACATTTATTATACCATAATACAATGTGAATATGATGCATAAATTTACTATCTAACCTCAATATATAGTTTTAATTATTACGAGCGTATATGAAATATATGTCATTAACTAATAGTCTTTTAACTTAGTTTCTTAGTGATAAAGTAACCAAAAATTTGGTGATGGATAAGAAGAATAATATTGAAATTGTTTACATCTATTACACCATAATGAAATGTGAATATTGTGAATAAATATACTATCTAACCTCAATATATAGTTTTAATTATTACGAACGTTTGTGAAATATATGTCGTTAACTAATAGTCTTTTAACTTAGTTTCTTAGTGATGAAGTAACCTAAATTTTGGTGATGGATAAGAAGAATAATATTGAAATTGTTTACATCTATTATACCATAATACAATGTGAATATGGTGAATAAATTTACTATCTAATCTCATTATATAATTTTAATTATTACGAACGTATATGTAATATATGTCATAAATTAATAGTCTTTTAACTTAGTATCGTAGTGATGAAGTAACCTAAAATTTGGTGATGGATAAGAAGAATAATATTGAAATTGTTTACATCTATTATATCATAATACAATGGGAAAATGGTGAATAAATTTACTATCTAACTTCATTATATAGTTTTAATTATTACGGACGTATATGAAATATATGTCATTAACTATAGTCTTTTAACTTAGTTTCTTAGTGATGAAGTAACCTAAAATTTGGGGATGGATAAGAAGAATAAAATTGAAATTGTTTATATCTATTATACCATAATTCAATGTGAATATGGTGAATAAATTTACAATCTAACCTCATTATATAGTTTTAATTATTATGAACGTATATGAAATATAAGTCATAAATTAATAGTCTTTTAACTTAGTTTCTTAGTGATGAAGTAACCTAAATTTTGGTAATGGATAAGAAGAATAATATTGAAATTGTTTACATCTATTATACCATAATACAATGTGAATATGGTGAATAAATTTACTATCTAACCTCATTATATAATTTTAATTATTACGAATGTATATGTAATATATGTCATAAATTAATAGTCTTTTAACTTAGTATCTTAGTGATGAAGTAACCTAAAATTTGGTGATGGATAAGAAGAATAATATTGAAATTGTTTACATCTATTATACCATAATACAATGGGAATATGGTGAATAAATTTACTATCTAACTTCATTATTTAGTTTTATATATTACGAACGTATATGAAATATATGTCATTAACTATAGTCTTTTAACTTAGTTTCTTAGTGATGAAGTAACCTAAAATTTGGTGATGGATAAGAAGAATAAAATTGAAATTGTTTACATCTATTATACCATAATTCAATGTGAAAATGGTGAATAAATTTACAATCTAACCACATTATATAGTTTTTATTATTACGAACGTATATAAAATATATGTTATTTATTAATAGTCTTTCAACTTAGTTTCTTAGTGACGAAGTAGCCTAAAATTTGGTGATGGATAAGAAGAATAATATTGAAATTGTTTACATTTCTTATACCATAATACAATGTGAATTTGATGCATAAATTTACTATCTAACCTCAATATATAGTTTTAATTATTACGAGCGTATATGAAATATATGTCATTAACTAATAGTCTTTTAACTTAGTTTCTTAGTGATGAAGTAACCAAAAATTTGGTGATGGATAAGAAGAATAATATTGAAATTGTTTACATCTATTATACCATAATGAAATGTGAATATTGTGAATAAATATAATATCTATCCTCAATATATAGTTTTAATTATTACGAACGTATGTTAAATATATGTCGTTAACTAATAGTCTTTTAACTTAGTTTCTTAGTGATGAAGTAACCTAAAATTTGGTGATGGATAAGAAGAATAATATTGAAATTGTTTACATCTATTACACCATAATACAATGTGAATATGGTGAATAAATATACTTTCTAGCCTCATTATATAATTTTAATTATTACGAACGTATATGAAATATATGTCATTAATTGATTGTCTTTTAACTTAGTTTCTTAGTGATGAAGTAACCTAAATTTGGAGATGGATAAGAAGAATAATATTGAAATTGTTTACATCTATTATACCATAATACAATGTGAATATGGTGAATAAATTTACTATCTAACCTCAATATATAGTTTTAATTATTACGAACGTATATGAAATATATGTCATTAACTAATAGTCTTTTAACTTTGTTTCTTAGTGATGAAGTAAACTAAAATTTGGTGATGGATAAGAAGAATAATATTGAAATACATTACATCTATTATACCATAATACAATGTGAATATGGTGAATAAATTTACTATCTAACCTCATTATATAATTTTAATTATTACGAACGTATATGTAATATATGTCATAAATTAATAGTCTTTTAACTTAGTATCTTAGTGATGAAGTAACCTAAAATTTGGTGATGGATAAGAAGAATAATATTGAAATTGTTTACATCTATTATACCATAATACAATGGGAATATGGTGAATAAATTTACTATCTAACTTCATTATATAGTTTTAATTATTACGAACGTATATGAAATATATGTCATTAACTATAGTCTTTTAACTTAGTTTCTTAGTGATGAAGTAACCTAAAATTTGGTGATGGATAAGAAGAATAAAATTGAAATTGTTTACATCTATTATACCATAATTCAATGTGAATATGGTGAATAAATTTACAATCTAACCTCATTATATAGTTTTTATTATTCCGAACGTATATGTAATATATGTCATAAATTAATAGTCTTTTAACTTAGTATCTTAGTGATGAAGTAACCTAAAATTTGGTGATGGATAAGAAGAATAATATTGAAATTGTTTACATCTATTATACCATAATACAATGTGAATATGGTGAATAAATTTACTATCTAACTTCATTATATAGTTTTAATTATTACGAACGTATATGAAATATATGTCATTAACTATAGTCTTTTAACTTAGTTTCTTAGTGATGAAGTAACCTAAATTTTGGTGATGGATAAGAAGAATAATATTGAAATTGTTTACATCTATTATACCATAATACAATGTGAATATGGTGAATAAATTTACTATCTAACCTCATTATATAGTTTTAATTATTACGAGCGTATATGAAATATATGTCATTAACTAATAGTCTTTTAACTTAGTTTCTTAGTGACGAAGTAACCTAAAATTTGGTGATGGATAAGAAGAATAATATTGAAATTGTTTACATCTATTATACCATAATACAATGTGAATATGGTGAATAAATATACTTTCTAGCCTCTTTATATAGTTTTAATTATTACGAAATTATATGAAATATATGTCATTAATTTATTGTCTTTTAACTTAGCTTCTTAGTGATTAAGTAACCTAAAATTTGGTGATGGATAAGAAGAATAATATTGAAATTGTTTACATCTATTATACCATAATACAATGTGAATATGGTGAATAAATTTACTATCTAACCTCATTATATAATTTTAATTATTACGAACGTATATGTAATATATGTCATAAATTAATAGTCTTTTAACTTAGTATTTTAGTGATGAAGTAACCTAAAATTTGGTGATGGATAAGAAGAATAATATTGAAATTGTTTACATCTATTATACCATAATACAAAGGGAATATGGTGAATAAATTTACTATCTAACTTCATTATATAGTTTTAATTATTACGAACGTATACGAAATATATGTCATTAACTATAGTCTTTTAACTTAGTTTCTTAGTGATGAAGTAACCTAAAATTTGATAATGGATAAGAAGAATAAAATTGAAATTGTTTACATCTATTATACCATAATTCAATGTGAATATGGTGAATAAATTTACAATCTAACCTCATTATATAGTTTTTATTATTCCCAACATATATGTAATATATGTCATAAATTAATAGTCTTTTAACTTAGTATCTTAGTGATGAAGTAAACTAAAATTTGGTGATGGATAAGAAGAATAATATTGAAATACATTACATCTATTATACCATAATACAATGTGAATTTGGTGAATAAATTTACTATCTAACCTCATTATATAGTTTTAATTATTATGAACGTATATGAAATATAAGTCATAAATTAATAGTCTTTTAACTTAGTTTCTTAGTGATGAAGTAACCTAAATTTTGGTGATGGATAAGAAGAATAATATTGAAATTGTTTACATCTATTATACCATAATACAATGTGAATATGGTGAATAAATTTACTATCTAACCTTATTATATAATTTTAATTATTACGAACGTATATGTAATATATGTCATAAATTAATAGTCTTTTAACTTAGTATCTTAGTGATGAAGTAACCTAAAATTTGATGATGGATAAGAAGAATAATATTGAAATTGTTTACATCTATTATACCATAATACAATGGGAATATGGTGAATAAATTTACTATCTAACCTCATTATATAATTTTAATTATTACGAACGTATATGTAATATATGTCATAAATTAATAGTCTTTTAACTTAGTATCTTAGTGATGAAGTAACCTAAAATTTGGTGATGGATAAGAAGAATAATATTGAAATTGTTTACATCTATTATACCATAATACAATGGGAATATGGTGAATAAATTTACTATCTAACTTCATTATATAGTTTTAATTATTACGAACGTGTATGAAATATATGTCATTAACTATAGTCTTTTAACTTAGTTTCTTAGTGATGAAGTAACCTAAAATTTGGTGATGGATAAGAAGAATAAAATTGAAATTGTTTACATCTATTATACCATAATTCAATGTGAATATGGTGAATAAATTTACAATCTAACCATATTATATAGTTTTTATTATTACGAACGTATATAAAATATATGTTATTTATTAATAGTCTTTCAACTTAGTTTCTTAGTGACGAAGTAGCCTAAAATTTGGTGATGGGTAAGAAGAATAATATTGAAATTGTTTACATTTATTATACCATAATACAATGTGAATATGATGCATAAATTTACTATCTAACCTCAATATATAGTTTTAATTATTACGAGCGTATATGAAATATATGTCATTAACTAATAGTCTTTTAACTTAGTTTCTTAGTGATGAAGTAACCAAAAATTTGGTGATGGATAAGAAGAATAATATTGAAATTGTTTACATCTATTATACCATAATGAAATGTGAATATTGTGAATAAATATACTATCTAACCTCAATATATAGTTTTAATTATTACGAACGTTTGTGAAATATATGCCGTTAACTAATAGTCTTTTAACTTAGTTTCTTAGTGATGAAGTAACCTAAATTTTGGTGATGGATAAGAAGAATAATATTGAAATTCTTTACATCTATTATACCATAATACAATGTGAATATGGTGAATAAATTTACTATCTAACCTCATTATATAATTTTAATTATTACGAACGTATATGTAATATATGTCATAAATTAATAGTCTTTTAACTTAGTATCTTAGTGATGAAGTAACCTAAAATTTGGTGATGGATAAGAAGAATAATATTGAAATTGTTTACATCTATTATATCATAATACAATGGGAATATGGTGAATAAATTTACTATCTAACTTCATTATATAGTTTTAATTATTACGGACGTATATGAAATATATGTCATTAACTATAGTCTTTTAACTTAGTTTCTTAGTGATGAAGTAACCTAAAATTTGGTGATGGATAAGAAGAATAAAATTGAAATTGTTTATATCTATTATACCATAATTCAATGTGAATATGGTGAATAAATTTACAATCTAACCTCATTATATAGTTTTAATTATTATGAACGTATATGAAATATAAGTCATAAATTAATAGTCTTTTAACTTAGTATCTTAGTGATGAAGTAACCTAAATTTTGGTAATGGATAAGAAGAATAATATTGAAATTGTTTACATCTATTATACCATAATACAATGTGAATATGGTGAATAAATTTACTATCTAACCTCATTATATAATTTTAATTATTACGAATGTATATGTAATATATGTCATAAATTAATAGTCTTTTAACTTAGTATCTTAGTGATGAAGTAACCTAAAATTTGGTGATGGATAAGAAGAATAATATTGAAATTGTTTACATCTATTATACCATAATACAATGGGAATATGGTGAATAAATTTACTATCTAACTTCATTATTTAGTTTTATATATTACGAACGTATATGAAATATATGTCATTAACTATAGTCTTTTAACTTAGTTTCTTAGTGATGAAGTAACCTAAAATTTGGTGATGGATAAGAAGAATAAAATTGAAATTGTTTACATCTATTATACCATAATTCAATGTGAAAATGGTGAATAAATTTACAATCTAACCACATTATATAGTTTTTATTATTACGAACGTATATAAAATATATGTTATTTATTAATAGTCTTTCAACTTAGTTTCTCAGTGACGAAGTAGCCTAAAATTTGGTGATGGATAAGAAGAATAATATTGAAATTGTTTACATTTCTTATACCATAATACAATGTGAATTTGATGCATAAATTTACTATCTAACCTTAATATATAGTTTTAATTATTACGGACGTATATGAAATATATGTCATTAACTATAGTCTTTTAACTTAGTATCTTAGTGATGAAGTAACCTAAAATTTGATGATGGATAAGAAGAATAATATTGAAATTGTTTACATCTATTATACCATAATACAATGGGAATATGGTGAATAAATTTACTATCTAACCTCATTATATAGTTTTAATTATTATGAACGTATATGAAATATAAGTCATAAATTAATAGTCTTTTAACTTAGTTTCTTAGTGATGAAGTAACCTAACTTTTGGTGATGGATAAGAAGAATAATATTGAAATTGTTTACATCTATTATACCATAATACAATGTGAATATGGTGAATAAATTTACTATCAAAACTCATTATATAATTTTAATTATTACGAACGTATATGTAATATATGTCATAAATTAATAGTCTTTTAACTTAGTATCTTAGTGATGAAGTAACCTAAAATTTGGTGATGGGTAAGAAGAATAATATTGAAATTGTTTACATCTATTATACCATAATACAATGGGAATATGGTGAATAAATTTACTATCTAACTTCATTATATAGTTTTAATTATTACGAACGTATATGAAATATATGTCATTAACTATAGTCTTTTAACTTAGTTTCTTAGTGATGAAGTAACCTATAATTTGGTGATGGATAAGAAGAATAAAATTGAAATTGTTTACATCTATTATACCATAATTCAATGTGAATAAGGTGAATAAATTTACAATCTAACCTCATTATATAGTTTTTATTATTCCGAACGTATATGTAATATATGTCATAAATTAATAGTCTTTTAACTTAGTATCTTAGTGATGAAGTAACCTAAAATTTGGTGATGGATAAGAAGAATAATATTGAAATTGTTTACATCTATTATACCATAATACAATGTGAATAGAATAAATTTACTATCTAACTTCATTATATAGTTTTAATTATTACGAACGTATATGAAATATATGTCATTAACTATAGTCTTTTAACTTAGTTTCTTAGTGATGAAGTAACCTAAATTTTGGTGATGGATAAGAAGAATAATATTGAAATTGTTTACATCTATTATACCATAATACAATTCGAATATGGTGAATAAATTTACTATCTAACCTCATTATATAGTTTTAATTATTACGAACGTATATGTAATATATGTCATAAGTTAATAGTCTTTTAACTTAGTATCTTAGTGATGAAGTAACCTAAAATTTGGTGATGGATAAGAAGAATAATATTGAAATTGTTTACATCTGTTATACCATAATACAATGGGAATATGGTGAATAAATTTAATATCTAACTTCATTATATAGTTTTAATTATTACGAACGTGTATGAAATATATGTCATTAACTATAGTCTTTTAACTTAGTTTCTTAGTGATGAAGTAACCTAAAATTTCGTGATGGATAAGAAGAATAAAATTGAAATTGTTTACATCTATTATACCATAATTCAATGTGAATATGGTGAATAAATTTACAATTTATCCACATTATATAGTTTTTATTATAACGAACATATATAAAATATATGTTATTTATTAATAGTCTTTCAACTTAGTTTCTTAGTGACGAAGTAACCTAAAATTTGGTGATGGATAAGAAGAATAATATTGAAATTGTTTACATCTATTATACCATAATACAATGTGAATATGGTGAATAAGTTTACTATCTAACCTCAATATATAGTTTAAATTATTACGAACGTATATGAAATATATGTCATTAACTAATAGTCTTTTAACTTAGTTTCTTAGTGATGAAGTAAACTAAAATTTGGTGATGGATAAGAAGAATAATATTGAAATACATTACATCTATTATACCATAATTCAATGTGAATTTGGTGAATAAATTTACTATCTAACCTCATTATATAGTTTTAATTATTATGAACGTATATGAAATATAAGTCATAAATTAATAGTCTTTTAACTTAGTTTCTTAGTGATGAAGTAACCTAAATTTTGGTGATGGATAAGAAGAATAATATTGAAATTGTTTACATCTATTATACCATAATACAATGTGAATATGGTGAATAAATTTACTATCTAACCTCATTATATAATTTTAATTATTACGAACGTATATGTAATATATGTCATAAATTAATAGTCTTTTAACTTAGTATCTTAGTGATGAAGTAACCTAAAATTTAGTGATGGATAAGAAGAATAATATTGAAATTGTTTAAATCTATTATACCATAATACAATGGGAATATGGTGAATAAATTTACTATCTAACTTCATTATATAGTTTTATATATTACGAACGTATATGAAATATATGTCATTAACTATAGTCTTTTAACTTAGTTTCTTAGTGATGAAGTAACCTAAAATTTGGTGATGGATAAGAAGAATAAAATTGAAATTGTTTACATCTATTATACCATAATTCAATGTGAATATGGTGAATAAATTTACAATCTAACCACATTATATAGTTTTTATTATTACGAACGTATATAAAATATATGTTATTTATTAATAGTCTTTCAACTTAGTTTCTTAGTGACGAAGTAGCCTAAAATTTGGTGATGGATAAGAAGAATAATATTGAAATTATTTACATTTCTTATACCATAATACAATGTGAATTTGATGCATAAATTTACTATCTAACCTCAATATATAGTTTTAATTATTACAAGCGTATATGAAATATATGTCATTAACTAATAGTCTTTTAACTTAGTTTCTTAGTGATGAAGTAACCAAAAATTTGGTGATGGATAAGAAGAATAATATTGAAATTGTTTACATCTATTATACCATAATGAAATGTGAATATTATGAATAAATATACTATCTATCCTCAATATATAGTTTTAATTATTACGAACGTATGTTAAATATATGTCGTTAACTAATAGTCTTTTAACTTAGTTTCTTAGTGATGAAGTAACCTAAAATTTGGTGATGGATAAGAAGAATAATATTGAAATTGTTTACATCTATTACACCATAATACAATGTGAATATGGGGAATAAATATACTTTCTAGCCTAATTATATAGTTTTAATTATTACGAACGTATATGAAATATATGTCATTAATTGATTGTCTTTTAACTTAGTTTCTTAGTGATGAAGTAACCTAAAATTTGGTGATGGATAAGAAGAATAATATTGAAATTGTTTACATCTATTATACCATAATACAATGTGAATATGGTGAATAAATTTACTATCTAACCTCAATATATAGTTTTAATTATTAGGAACGTATATGAAATATATGTCATTAACTAATAGTCTTTTAACTTTGTTTCTTAGTGATGAAGTAAACTAAAATTTGGTGATGGATAAGAAGAATAATATTGAAATACATTACATCTATTATACCATAATACAATGTGAATTTGGTGAATAAATTTACTAGCTAACCTCATTATATAGTTTTAATTATTATGAACGTATATGAAATATAAGTCATAAATTAATAGTCTTTTAACTTAGTTTCTTAGTGATGAAGTAACCTAACTTTTGGTGATGGATAAGAAGAATAATATTGAAATTGTTTACATCTATTATACCATAATACAATGTGAATATGGTGAATAAATTTACTATCTAACCTCATTATATAATTTTTATTATTATGAACGTATATGTAATATATGTCATAAATTAATAGTCTTTTAACTTAGTATCTTAGTGATGAAGTAACCTAAAATTTGGTGATAGATAAGAAGAATAATATTGAAATTGTTTACATCTATTATACCATAATACAATGGGAATATGGTGAACAAATTTACTAACTAACTTCATTATATAGTTTTAATTATTACGAACGTATATGAAATATATGTCATTAACTATAGTCTTTTAACTTAGTTTCTTAGTGATGAAGTAACCTAAAATTTGGTGATGGATAAGAAGAATAAAATTGAAATTGTTTACATCTATTATACCATAATTCAATGTGAATATGGTGAATAAATTTACAATCTAACCTCATTATATAGTTTTTATTATTCCGAACGTATATGTAATATATGTCATAAATTAATAGTCTTTTAACTTAGTATCTTAGTGATGAAGTAACCTAAAATTTTGTGATGGATAAGAAGAATAATATTGAAATTGTTTACATCTATTATACCATAATACAATGTGAATATGGTGAATAAATTTACTATCTAACTTCATTATATAGTTTTAATTATTACGAATGTATATGAAATATATGTCATTAACTATAGTCTTTTAACTTAGTTTCTTAGTGCTGAAGTAACCTAAAATTTGGTGATGGATAAGAAGAATAAAATTGAAATTTTTTACATCTATTATACCATAATTCAATGTGAATATGGTGAATAAATTTACAATCTAATCACATTATATAGTTTTTATTATTACGAACGTATATAAAATATATGTTATTTATTAATAGTCTTTCAACTTAGTTTCTTAGTGACGAAGTAGCCTAAAATTTGGTGATGGATAAGAAGAATAATATTGAAATTGTTTACATTTATTATACCATAATACAATGTGAATATGATGCATAATTTTACTATCTAACCTCAATATATAGTTTTAATTATTATGAGCGTATATGAAATATATGTCATTAACTAATAGTCTTTTAAGTTAGTTTCTTAGTGATGAAGTAACCAAATATTTGGTGATGGATAAGAAGAATAATATTGAAATTGTTTACATCTATTATACCATAATGAAATGTGAATATGGTGAATAAATATACTATCTAACCTCAATATATAGTTTTAATTATTACGAACGTATGTGAAATATATGTCGTTAACTAATAGTCTTTTAACTTAGTTTCTTAGTGATGAAGTAACCTAAAATTTGGTGATGGATAAGAAGAATAATATTGAAATTGTTTACATCTATTACACCATAATACAATGTGAATATGGTGAATAAATATACTTTCTAGCCTCATTATATAGTTTTAATTATTACGAACGTATATGAAATATATGTCATTAATTGATTGTCTTTTAACTTTGTTTCTTAGTGATGAAGTAACCTAAAATTTGGTGATGGATAAGAAGAATAATATTGAAATTGTTTACATCTATTATACCATAATACAATGTGAATATGGTGAATAAATTTACTATCTAACCTCAATATATAGTTTTAATTATTACGAGCATATATGAAATATATGTCATTAACTAATAGTCTTTTAACTTTATTTCTTAGTGATGAAGTAAACTAAAATTTTGTGATGGATAAGAAGAATAATATTGAAATACATTACATCTATTATATCATAATGCAATGTGAATTTGGTGTATAAATTTACTATCTAACCTCATTATATAGTTTTAATTATTATGAACGTATATGAAATATAAGTCATAAATTAATAATGTTTTAACTTAGTTTCTTTGTGATGAAATAACCTAAATTTTGGTGATGGATAAGAAGAATAATATTGAAATTGTTTACATCTATTATACCATAATACAATGTGAATATGGTGAATAAATTTACTATCTAACCTCATTATATAGTTTTAATTATTACGAACGTATATGTAATATATGTTATAAGTTAATAGTCTTTTAACTTAGTATCTTAGTGATGAAGTAACCTAAAATTTTGTGATGGATAAGAAGAATAATATTGAAATTATTTAAATCTATATACAATAATACAATGTGAATATGGTGAATAAATTTACTATCTAACTTCATTAAATAGTTTTAATTATTACGAACGTATATGAAATATATGTCATTAACTATAGTCTTTTAACTTAGTTTCTTAGTGATGAAGTAACCTAAAATTTGGTGATGGATAAGAAGAATAAAATTGAAATTGTTTACATCTATTATACCATAATTCAATGTGAATATGGTGAATAAATTTACAATCTAACCTCATTATATAGTTTTTATTATTACGAACGTATATGTAATATAAGTCATAAATTAATAGTCTTTTAACTTAGTATCTTAGTGATGAAGTAACCTAAAATTTTGTGATGGATAAGAAAAATAATATTGAAATTATTTACATCTATTATAAAATAATACAATGTGAATATGGTGAATAAATTTACTATCTAACTTCATTATATAGTTTTAATTATTACGAACGTATATGAAATATATGTCATTAACTATAGTCTTTTAACTTATTTTCTTTGTGATGAAGTAACCTCAAATTTGGTGATGGATAAGAAGAATAAAATTGAAATTGTTTACATCTATTATACCATAATTCAATGTGAATATGGTGAATAAATTTACAATCTAACCTCATTATATAGTTTTTATTATTACGAACGTATACGTAATATATGTCATAAATTAATAGTCTTTTAACTTAGTATCTTAGTGATGAAGTAACCTAAAATTTGGTGATGGATAAGAAGAATAAAATTGAAATTGTTTACATCTATTATACCATAATTCAATGTGAATATGGTGAATAAATTTACAATCTAACCACATTATATAGTTTTTATTATTACGGACGTATATAAAATATATGTTATTTATTAATAGTCTTTCAACTTAGTTTCTTAGTGACGAAGTAGCCTAAAACTTGGTGATGGATAAGAAGAATAATATTGAAATTGTTTACATTTATTATACCATAATACAATATGAATATGATGCATAAATATACTATCTAACATCAATAGATAGTTTTAATTATTACGAGCGTATATGAAATATATGTCATTAACTAATAGTCTTTTAACTTTGTTTCTTAGTGATGAAGTAAACTAAAATTTGGTGATGGATAAGAAGAATAATATTGAAATACATTACATCTATTATACCATAATACAATGTGAATTTGGTGAATAAATTTACTATCTAACCTCATTATATAGTTTTAATTATTAAGAACGTATATGAAATATAAGTCATAAATTAATAGTCTTTTAACTTAGTTTCTTGGTGATGAAGTAACCAAAATTTTGGTGATGGATAAGAAGAATAATATTGAAATTGTTTACATCTATTATACCATAATACAATGTGAATATGGTGAATAAATTTACTATCTAACCTCATTATATAGTTTTAGTTATTAGGAACGTATATGTAATATATGTCATAAATTAATAGTCTTTAACTTAATATCTTAGTGATGAAGTAACCTAAAATTTGATGATGGATAAGAAGAATAATATTGAAATTTTTTACATCTATTATACCATAATACAATGGGAATATGATGAATAAATTTACTATCTAACTTCATTATATAGTTTTAATTATTACGAACGTATATGAAATATATGTCATTAACTATAGTCTTTTAACTTAGTTTCTTAGTGATGAAGTAACCTAAAATTTGGTGATGGATAAGAAGAATAAAATTGAAATTGTTTACATCTATTATACCATAATTCAATGTGAATATGATGAATAAATTTACAATCTAACCTCATTATATAGTTTTTATTATTCCGAACGTATATGTAATATATGTCATAAATTAATAGTCTTTTAACTTAGTATCTTAGTGATGAAGTAACCTAAAATTTGGTGATGGATAAGAAGAATAATATTTAAATTGTTTACATCTATTATACCATAATACAATGTGAATATGGTGAATAAATTTACTATCTAACTTCATTATATAGTTTTAATTATTACGAACGTATATGAAATATATGTCATTAACTATAGTCTTTTAACTTAGTTTCTTAGTGATGAAGTAACCTAAAATTAGGCGATGGATAAGAAGAATAAAATTGAAATTGTTTACATCTATAATACCATAATTCAATGTGAATATGGTGAATAAATTTACAATCTAACCACATTATATAGTTTTTATTATTACGAACGTATATAAAATATATGTTATTTATTAAAAGTCTTTCAACTTAGTTTCTTAGTGACGAAGTAGCCTAAAATTTGGTGATGGATAAGAAGAATAATATTGAAATTGTTTACATCTATTATACCATAATACAATGTGAATATGGTGAATAAATATACTTTCTATCCTCATTATATAGTTTTAATTATTACGAAATTATATGAAATATATGTCATTAATTTATTGTCTTTTAACTTAGTTTCTTAGTGATTAAGTAACCTAAAATTTGGTGATGGATAAGAAGAATAATATTGAAATTGTTTACATCTATTATACCATAATACAATGTGAATATGGTGAATAAATTTACTATCTAACCTCATTATATAATTTTAATTATTACGAACGTATATGTAATATATGTCATAAATTAATAGTCTTTTAACTTAGTATCTTAGTGATGAAGTAACCAAAAATTTGGTGATGGATAAGAAGAATAATATTGAAATTGTTTACATCTATTATACCATAATACAATGTGAACATGGTGAATAAATTTACTATCTAACTTCATTATTTAGTTTTAATTATTACGAACGTATATGAAATATACGTCATTAACTATAGTCTTTTAACTTAGGTTCTTAGTGATGAAGTAACCTAAATTTTGGTGATGGATAAGAAGAATAATATTGAAATTGTTTACATCTATTATACCATAATACAATGTGAATATGGTGAATAAATTTACTATCTAACCTCATTATATAGTTTTAATTATTACGAACGTATATGTAATATATGTCATAAATTAATAGTCTTTTGACTTAGTATCTTAGTAATGAAGTAACCTAAAATTTGGTGATGGATAGAAGAATAATATTGAAATTGTTTTCATCTATTATACCATAATACAATGTGAATATGGTGAATAAATTTACTATCTAACCTCATTATATAGTTTTAATTATTACGAACGTATATGAAATATATGTCATTAACTATAGTCTTTTAACTTAGTTTCTTAGTGATGAAGTAAGCTAAAATTTGGTGATGGATAAAAAGAATAAAATTGAAATTGTTTACATCTATTATACCATAATTCAATGTGAATATGGTGAATAAATTTACAATCTAACCTCATTATATAGTTTTTATTATTCCCAACGTATATGTAATATATGTCATAAATTAATAGTCTTTTAACTTAGTATCTTAGTGATGAAGTAACCTAAAATTTGGTGATGGATAAGAAGAATAATATTGAAATTGTTTACATCTATTATACCATAATACAATGTGAATATGGTGCATAAATTTACTATCTAACCTCAATATATAGTTTTAATTATTACGAGCGTATATGAAATATATGTCATTAACTAATAGTCTTTTAACTTAGTTTCTTAGTGACGAAGTAACCTAAAATTTGGTGATGGATAAGAAGAATAATATTGAAATTGTTTACATCTATTATACCATAATACAATGTGAATATGGTGAATAAATATACTTTCTAGCCTCATTATATAGTTTTAATTATCACGAAATTATATGAAATATATGTCATTAATTTATTGTCTTTTAACTTAGCTTCTTAGTGATTAAGTAACCTAAAATTTGGTGATGGATAAGAAGAATAATATTGAAATTGTTTACATCTATTATACCATAATACAATGTGAATATGGTGAATAAATTTACTATCTAACCTCATTATATAATTTTAATTATTACGAACGTATATGTAATATATGTCATAAATTAATAGTCTTTTAACTTAGTATTTTAGTGATGAAGTAACCTAAAATTTGGTGATGGATAAGAAGAATAATATTGAAATTGTTTACATCTATTATACCATAATACAAAGGGAATATAATGAATAAATTTACTATCTAACTTTCATTATATATTTTTAATTATTACGAACGTATATGAAATATATGTCATTAACTATAGTCTTTTAACTTAGTTTCTTAGTGATGAAGTAACCTAAAATTTGATGATGGATAAGAAGAATAAAATTGAAATTGTTTACATCTATTATACCATAATTCAATGTGAATATGGTGAATAAATTTACAATCTAACCTCATTATATAGTTTTTATTATTCCCAACATATATGTAATATATGTCATAAATTAATAGTCTTTTAACTTAGTATCTTAGTGATGAAGTAAACTAAAATTTGGTGATGGATAAGAAGAATAATATTGAAATACATTACATCTATTATACCATAATACAATGTGAATTTGGTGAATAAATTTACTATCTAACCTCATTATATAGTTTTAATTATTATGAACGTATATGAAATATAAGTCATAATTTAATAGTCTTTTAACTTAGTTTCTTAGTGATGAAGTAACCTAAATTTTGGTGATGGATAAGAAGAATAATATTGAAATTGTATACATCTATTATACCATAATACAATGTGAATATGGTGAATAAATTTACTATCTAACCTTATTATATAATTTTAATTATTACGAACGTATATGTAATATATGTCATAAATTAATAGTCTTTTAACTTAGTATCTTAGTGATGAAGTAACCTAAAATTTGGTGATGGATAAGAAGAATAATATTGAAATTGTTTACATCTATTAAACCATAATACAATGGGAATATGGTGAATAAATTTACTATCTAACCTCAATATATAGTTTTAATTATTACGAGCGTGTATGAAATATATGTCATTAACTAATAGTCTTTTAACTTAGTTTCTTAGTGATGAAGTAACCAAAAATTTGGTGATGGATAAGATGAATAATATTGAAATTGTTTACATCTATTATACCATAATACAATGTGAACATGGTGAATAAATTTACTATCTAACCTCAATATATAGTTTTAATTATTACGAACGTTTGTGAAATATATGTCGTTAACTAATAGTCTTTTAACTTAGTTTCTTAGTGATGAAGTAACCTAAATTTTGCTGATGGATAAGAAGAATAATATTGAAATTGTTTACATCTATTATACCATAATACAATGTGAATATGGTGAATAAATTTACTATCTAACCTCATTATATAATTTTAATTATTACGAACGTATATGTAATATATGTCATAAATTAATAGTCTTTTAACTTAGTATCTTAGTGATGAAGTAACCTAAAATTTGGTGATGGATGAGAAGAATAATATTGAAATTGTTTACATCTATTATACCATAATACAATGTGAATATGGTGAATAAATTTACTATCTAACCTCATTATATAGTTTTAATTATTACGAACGTATATGTAATATATGTCATAAATTAATAGTCTTTTGACTTAGTATCTTAGTAATGAAGTAACCTAAAATTTGGTGATGGATAGAAGAATAATATTGAAATTGTTTTCATCTATTATACCATAATACAATGTGAATATGGTGAATAAATTTACTATCTAACCTCATTATATAGTTTTAATTATTACGAACGTATATGAAATATATGTCATTAACTATAGTCTTTTAACTTAGTTTCTTAGTGATGAAGTAAGCTAAAATTTGGTGATGGATAAAAAGAATAAAATTGAAATTGTTTACATCTATTATACCATAATTCAATGTGAATATGGTGAATAAATTTACAATCTAACCTCATTATATAGTTTTTATTATTCCCAACGTATATGTAATATATGTCATAAATTAATAGTCTTTTAACTTAGTATCTTAGTGATGAAGTAACCAAAAATTTGGTGATGGATAAGAAGAATAATATTGAAATTGTTTACATCTATTATACCATAATACAATGTGAATATGGTGCATAAATTTACTATCTAACCTCAATATATAGTTTTAATTATTACGAGCGTATATGAAATATATGTCATTAACTAATAGTCTTTTAACTTAGTTTCTTAGTGACGAAGTAACCTAAAATTTGGTGATGGATAAGAAGAATAATATTGAAATTGTTTACATCTATTATACCATAATACAATGTGAATATGGTGAATAAATATACTTTCTAGCCTCATTATATAGTTTTAATTATCACGAAATTATATGAAATATATGTCATTAATTTATTGTCTTTTAACTTAGCTTCTTAGTGATTAAGTAACCTAAAATTTGGTGATGGATAAGAAGAATAATATTGAAATTGTTTACATCTATTATACCATAATACAATGTGAATATGGTGAATAAATTTACTATCTAACCTCATTATATAATTTTAATTATTACGAACGTATATGTAATATATGTCATAAATTAATAGTCTTTTAACTTAGTATTTTAGTGATGAAGTAACCTAAAATTTGGTGATGGATAAGAAGAATAATATTGAAATTGTTTACATCTATTATACCATAATACAAAGGGAATATAATGAATAAATTTACTATCTAACTTTCATTATATAGTTTTAATTATTACGAACGTATATGAAATATATGTCATTAACTATAGTCTTTTAACTTAGTTTCTTAGTGATGAAGTAACCTAAAATTTGATGATGGATAAGAAGAATAAAATTGAAATTGTTTACATCTATTATACCATAATTCAATGTGAATATGGTGAATAAATTTACAATCTAACCTCATTATATAGTTTTTATTATTCCCAACATATATGTAATATATGTCATAAATTAATAGTCTTTTAACTTAGTATCTTAGTGATGAAGTAAACTAAAATTTGGTGATGGATAAGAAGAATAATATTGAAATACATTACATCTATTATACCATAATACAATGTGAATTTGGTGAATAAATTTACTATCTAACCTCATTATATAGTTTTAATTATTATGAACGTATATGAAATATAAGTCATAAATTAATAGTCTTTTAACTTAGTTTCTTAGTGATGAAGTAACCTAAATTTTGGTGATGGATAAGAAGAATAATATTGAAATTGTATACATCTATTATACCATAATACAATGTGAATATGGTGAATAAATTTACTATCTAACCTTATTATATAATTTTAATTATTACGAACGTATATGTAATATATGTCATAAATTAATAGTCTTTTAACTTAGTATCTTAGTGATGAAGTAACCTAAAATTTGGTGATGGATAAGAAGAATAATATTGAAATTGTTTACATCTATTAAACCATAATACAATGGGAATATGGTGAATAAATTTACTATCTAACCTCAATATATAGTTTTAATTATTACGAGCGTGTATGAAATATATGTCATTAACTAATAGTCTTTTAACTTAGTTTCTTAGTGATGAAGTAACCAAAAATTTGGTGATGGATAAGATGAATAATATTGAAATTGTTTACATCTATTATACCATAATACAATGTGAACATGGTGAATAAATTTACTATCTAACCTCAATATATAGTTTTAATTATTACGAACGTTTGTGAAATATATGTCGTTAACTAATAGTCTTTTAACTTAGTTTCTTAGTGATGAAGTAACCTAAATTTTGCTGATGGATAAGAAGAATAATATTGAAATTGTTTACATCTATTATACCATAATACAATGTGAATATGGTGAATAAATTTACTATCTAACCTCATTATATAATTTTAATTATTACGAACGTATATGTAATATATGTCATAAATTAATAGTCTTTTAACTTAGTATCTTAGTGATGAAGTAACCTAAAATTTGGTGATGGATGAGAAGAATAATATTGAAATTGTTTACATCTATTATACCATAATACAATGGGAATATGGTGAATAAATTTACTATCTAACTTCATTATATAGTTTTAATTATTACGAACGTATATGAAATATATGTCATTAATTATAGTCTTTTAACTTAGTTTCTTAGTGATGAAGTAACCTAAAATTAGGCGATGGATAAGAAGAATAAAATTGAAATTGTTTACATCTATAATACCATAATTCAATGTGAATATGGTGAATAAATTTACAATCTAACCACATTATATAGTTTTTATTATTACGAACGTATATAAAATATATGTTATTTATTAAAAGTCTTTCAACTTAGTTTCTTAGTGACGAAGTAGCCTAAAATTTGGTGATGGATAAGAAGAATAATATTGAAATTGTTTACATCTATTATACCATAATACAATGTGAATATGGTGAATAAATATAATTTCTAGCCTCATTATATAGTTTTAATTATTACGAAATTATATGAAATATATGTCATTAATTTATTGTCTTTTAACTTAGTTTCTTAGTGATTAAGTAACCTAGAATTTGGTGATGGATAAGAAGAATAATATTGAAATTGTTTACATCTATTATACCATAATACAATGTGAATATGGTGAATAAATTTACTATCTAACCTCATTATATAATTTTAATTATTACAAACGTATATGTAATATATGTCATAAATTAATAGTCTTTTAACTTAGTATCTTAGTGATGAAGTAACCAAAACTTTGGTGATGGATAAGAAGAATAATATTGAAATTGTTTACATCTATTATACCATAATACAATGTGAACATGGTGAATAAATTTACTATCTAACTTCATTATTTAGTTTTAATTATTACGAACGTATATGAAATATATGTCATTAACTATAGTCATTTAACTTAGGTTCTTAGTGATGAAGTAACCTAAATTTTGGTGATGGATAAGAAGAATAATATTGAAATTGTTTACATCTATTATACCATAATACAATGTGAATATGGTGAATAAATTTACTATCTAACCTCATTATATAGTTTTAATTATTACGAACGTATATGTAATATATGTCATAAATTAACAGTCTTTTGACTTAGTAATCTTAGTGATGAAGTAACCTAAAAATTTGGGGATGGATAAGAAGAATAATATTGAAATTGTTTTCATCTATTATACCATAATACAATGTGAATATGGTGAATAAATTTACTATCTAACCTCATTATATAGTTTTAATTATTACGAACGTATATGAAATATATGTCATTAACTATAGTCTTTTAACTTAGTTTCTTAGTGATGAAGTAACCTAAAATTGGGTGATGGATAAGAAGAATAAAATTGAAATTGTTTACATCTATTATACCATAATTCAATGTGAATATGGTGAATAAATTTACAATCTAACCTCATTATATAGTTTTTATTATTCCCAACGTATATGTAATATATGTCATAAATTAATAGTCTTTTAACTTAGTATCTTAGTGATGAAGTAACCTAAAATTTCGTGATGGATAAGAAGAATAATATTGAAATTGTTTACATCTATTATACCATAATACAATGTGAATATGGTGCATAAAATTACTATCTAACCTCAATATATAGTTTTAATTATTACGAGCGTATATGAAATATATGTCATTAACTAATAGTCTTTTTAACTTAGTTTCTTAGTGACGAAGTAACCTAAAATTTGGTGATGGATAAGAAGAATAATATTGAAATTGTTTACATCTATTATACCATAATACAATGTGAATATGGTGAATAAATATACTTTCTAGCCTCATTATATAGTTTTAATTATTACGAAATTATATGAAATATATGTCATTAATTTATTGTCTTTTAACTTAGCTTCTTAGTGATTAAGTAACCTAAATTTTGGTGATGGATAAGAAGAATAATATTGAAATTGTTTGCATCTGTTATACCATAATACAATGTGATTTGGTGAATAAATTTACTATCTAACCCTCATTATATAGTTTTAATTATTACGAACCTATATGTAATATATGTCCTAAATTAATAGTATTTTAACTTAGTTTCTTAGTGATGGAGTAACCTAAAATTTGGTGATGGATAAGAAGAATAATATTGAAATTGTTTACATCTATTATACCATAATACAAAGGGAATATGGTGAATAAATTTACTATCTAACTTCATTATATAGTTTTAATTATTACGAACGTATATGAAATATATGTCATTAACTATAGTCTTTTAACTTAGTTTCTTAGTGATGAAGTAACCTAAAATTTGATGATGGATAAGAAGAATTAAAATTGAAATTGTTTACATCTATTATACCATAATTCAATGTGAATATGGTGAATAAATTTACAATCTAACCTCATTATATAGTTTTTATTATTCCCAACATATATGTAATATATGTCATAAATTAATAGTCTTTTAACTTAGTATCTTAGTGATGAAGTAAACTAAAATTTGGTGATGGATAAGAAGAATAATATTGAAATACATTACATCTATTATACCATAATACAATGTGAATTTGGTGAATAAATTTACTATCTAACCTCATTATATAGTTTTAATTATTATGAACGTATATGAAATATAAGTCATAAATTAATAGTCTTTTAACTTAGTTTCTTAGTGATGAAGTAACCTAAATTTTGGTGATGGATAAGAAGAATAATATGGAAATTGTTTACATCTATTATACCATAATACAATGTGAATATGGTGAATAAATTTACTATCTAACCTTATTATATAATTTTAATTATTACGAACGTATATGTAATATATGTCATAAATTAATAGTCTTTAACTTAGTATCTTAGTGATGAAGTAACCTATAATTTGGTGATGGATAAGAAGAATAATATTGAAATTGTTTACATCTATTAAACCATAATACAATGGGAATATGGTGAAAAAATTTACTATCTAACTTCATTATATAGTTTTAATTATTACGAACGTGTATGAAATATATGTCATTAACTATAGTCTTTTAACTTAGTTTCTTAGTGATGAAGTAACCTAAAATTTGTTGATGGATAAGAAGAATAAAATTGAAATTGTTTACATCTATTATACCATAATTCAATGTGAATATGGTGAATAAATTTACAATCTAACCATATTATATAGTTTTTATTATTACGAACGTATATAAAATATATGTTATTTATTAATAGTCTTTCAACTTAGTTTCTTAGTGACGAAGTAGCCTAAAATTTGGTGATGGATAAGAAGAATAATATTGAAATTGTTTACATTTATTATACCATAATACAATGTGAATATGATGCATAAATTTACTATCTAACCTCAATATATAGTTTTAATTATTACGAGCGTGTATGAAATATATGTCATTAACTAATAGTCTTTTAACTTAGTTTCTTAGTGATGAAGTAACCAAAAATTTGGTGATGGATAAGATGAATAATATTGAAATTGTTTACATCTATTACACCATAATACAATGTGAACATGGTGAATAAATTTACTATCTAACCTCAATATATAGTTTTAATTATTACGAACGTTTGTGAAATATATGTCGTTAACTAATAGTCTTTTAACTTAGTTTCTTAGTGATGAAGTAACCTAAATTTTGGTGATGGATAAGAAGAATAATATTGAAATTGTTTACATCTATTATACCATAATACAATGTGAATATGGTGAATAAATTTACTATCTAACCTCATTATATAATTTTAATTATTACGAACGTATATGTAATATATGTCATAAATTAATAGTCTTTTAACTTAGTATCTTAGTGATGAAGTAACCTAAAATTTGGTGATGGATAAGAAGAATAATATTGAAATTGTTTACATCTATTATACCATAATACAATGGGAATATGGTGAATAAATTTACTATCTAACTTCATTATATAGTTTTAATTATTACGAACGTATATGAAATATATGTCATTAACTATAGTCGTTTAACTTAGTTTCTTAGTGATGAAGTAACCTAAAATTTGGTGATGGATAAGAAGAATAAAATTGAAATTGTTTACATCTATTATACCATAATTCAATGTGAATATGGTGAATAAATTTACAATCTAACCTCATTATATAGTTTTTATTATTCCGAACGTATATGTAATATATGTCATAAATTAATAATCTTTTAACTTAGTATCTTAGTGATGAAGTAACCTAAAATTTGGTGATGGATAAGAAGAATAATATTGAAATTGTTTACATCTATTATACCATAATACAATGTGAATATGGTGAATAAATTTACTATCTAACCTCATTATATAATTTTAATTATTACAAACGTATATGTAATATATGTCATAAATTAATAGTCTTTTAACTTAGTATCTTAGTGATGAAGTAACCTTAAATTTGGTGATGGATAAGAAGAATAATATTGAAATTGTTTACATCTATTATACCATAATACAATGGGAATATGGTGAATAAATTTACTATCTAACTTCATTATATAGTTTTAATTATTACGAACGTGTATGAAATTTATGTCATTAACTAGAGTCTTTTAACTTAGTTTCTTAGTGATGAAGTAACCTAAAATTTCGTGATGGATAAGAAGAATAAAATTGAAATTGTTTACATCTATTATACCATAATTCAATGTGAATATGGTGAATAAATTTACAATCTAACCACATTATATAGTTTTTATTATTACGAACGTATATAAAATATATGTTATTTATTAATAGTCTTTCAACTTAGTTTCTTAGTGACGAAGTAGCCTAAAATTTGGTGATGGATAAGAAGAATAATATTGAAATTGTTTACATTTATTATACGATAATACAATGTGAATATGATGCATACATTTACTATCTAACCTCAATATATAGTTTTAATTATTACGAGCGTATATGAAATATATGTCATTAACTAATAGTCTTTTAACTTAGTTTCTTTGTGATGAAGTAACCAAAAATTTGGTGATGGATAAGAAGAATAATATTGAAATTGTTTACATCTATTATACCATAATGAAATGTGAATATTGTGAATAAATATACTATCTAACCTCAATATATAGTTTTAATTATTACAAACGTTTATGAAATATATGTCGTTAACTAATAGTCTTTTAACTTAGTTTCTTAGTGATGAAGTAACCTAAAATTTGGTGATGGATAAGAAGAATAATATTGAAATTGTTTACATCTATTACACCATAATACAATGTGAATATGGTGAATAAATATACTTTCTAGCCTCATTATATAGTTTTAATTATTACGAACGTATATGAAATATATGTCATTAATTGATTGTCTTTTAACTTAGTTTCTTAGTGATGAAGTAACCTAAAATTTGGTGATGGATAAGAAGAATAATATTGAAATTGTTTACATCTATTATACCATAATACAATGTGAATATGGTGAATAAATTTACTATCTAACCTCAATATATAGTTT
The DNA here is from genome assembly GCA_948472305.1 of Vicia faba. Lineage (NCBI taxonomy): Eukaryota > Viridiplantae > Streptophyta > Magnoliopsida > Fabales > Fabaceae > Vicia > Vicia faba. Next base: position 30,913 of record CATIWC010000854.1, on the reverse strand, counting down.
TAATTATTACGAACGTATATGAAATATATGTCATTAACTAATAGTCTTTTAACTTTGTTTCTTAGTGATGAAGTAAACTAAAATTTGGTGATGGATAAGAAGAATAATATTGAAATACATTACATCTATTATACCATAATACAATGTGAATTTGGTGAATAAATTTACTATCTAACCTCATTATATAGTTTTAATTATTATGAATGTATATGAAATATAAGTCATAAATTAATAGTCTTTTAACTTAGTTTCTTAGTGATGAAGTAACCTAACTTTTGGTGATGGATAAGAAGAATAATATTGAAATTGTTTAAATCTATTATACCATAATACAATGTGAATATGGTGAATAAATTTACTATCTAACCTCATTATATAATTTTAATTATTACGAACGTATATGTAATATATGTCATAAATTAATAGTCTTTTAACTTAGTATCTTAGTGATGAAGTAACCTAAAATTTGGTGATTGATAAGAAGAATAATATTGAAATTGTTTACATATATTATACCATAATACAATGGGAATATGGTGAATAAATTTACTATCTAACTTCATTATATAGTTTTATATATTACGAACATATATGAAATATATGTCATTAACTATAGTCTTTTAACTTAGTTTCTTAGTGATGAAGTAACATAAAATTTGGTGATGGATAAGAAGAATAAAATTGAAATTGTTTACATCTATTATACCATAATTCAATGTGAATATGGTGAATAAATTTACAATCTAACCACATTATATAGTTTTTATTATTACGAACGTATATAAAATATATGTTATTTATTAATAGTCTTTCAACTTAGTTTCTTTGTGACGAAGTAGCCTAAAATTTGGTGATGGATAAGAAGAATAATATTGAAATTGTTTACATTTCTTATACCATAATACAATGTGAATTTGATGCATAAATTTACTATCTAACCTCAATATATAGTTTTAATTATTACGAGCATATATGAAATATATGTCATTAACTAAAAGTCTTTTAACTTAGTTTCTTAGTGATGAAGTAACCAAAAATTTGGTGATGGATAAGAAGAATAATATTGAAATTGTTTACATCTATTATACCATAATTAAATGTGAATATTGTGAATTAAATATACTATTTATCCTCAATATATAGTTTTAATTATTACGAACGTATGTTAAATATATGTCGTTAACTAATAGTCTTTTAACTTAGTTTCTTAGTGATGAAGTAACCTAAAATTTGGTGATGGATAAGAAGAATAATATTGAAATTGTTTACATCGATTACACCATAATACAATGTGAATATGTTGAATAAATATACTTTCTAGCCTCGTTATATAGTTTTAATTATTACGAACGTATATGAAATATATGTCATTAATTGATTGTCTTTTAACTTAGTTTCTTAGTGATGAAGTAACCTAAAATTTGGTGATGCATAAGAAGAATAATATTGAAATTGTTTACATCTATTATACCATAATACAATATGAATATGGTGAATAAATTTACTATCTAACCTCAATATATAGTTTAAATTATTACGAACGTATATGAAATATATGTCATTAACTAATAGTCTTTTAACTTTGTTTCTTAGTGATGAAGTAAACTAAAATTTGGTGATGGATAAGAAGAATAATATTGAAATACATTACATCTATTATAACATAATATAATGTGAATTTGGTGAATAAATTTACTATCTAACCTCATTATATAGTTTTAATTATTATGAACGTATATGAAATATAAGTCATAAATTAATAGTCTTTTAACTTAGTTTCTTAGTGATGAAGTAACCTAACTTTTGGTGATGGATAATAAGAATAATATTGAAATTGTTTACATCTATTATACCATAATACAATGTGAATATGGTGAATAAATTTACTATCTAACCTCATTATATAATTTTATTTATTACGAACGTATATGTAATATATGTCATAAATTAATAGTCTTTTAACTTAGTATCTTAGTGATGAAGTAACCTAAAATTTGGTGATGGATAAGAAGAATAATATTGAAATTGTTTACATCTATTATACCATAATACAATGGGAATATGGTGAATAAATTTACTATCTAATTCATTATATAGTTTTAATTATTACGAACGTATATGAAATATATGTCATTAACTATAGTCTTTTAACTTAGTTTCTTAGTGATGAAGTAACCTAAAATTTGGTGATGGATAAGAAGAATAAAATTGAAATTGTTTACATCTATTATACCATAATTCAATGTGAATATGGTGAATAAATTTACAATCTAACCTCATTATATATTTTTTATTATTCTGAACGTATATGTAATATATGTCATAAATTAATAGTCTTTTAACTTAGTTTCTTAGTGATGAAGTAACCTAAAATTTGGTGATGGATAAGAAGAATAATATTGAAATTGTTTACATCTATTATACCATAATACAATGGGAATATGGTGAATAAATTTACTATCTAACTTCATTATATAGATTAATTATTACGAACGTGTATGAAATATATGTCATTAACTATAGTCTTTTAACTTACTTTCTTAGTGATGAAGTAACCTAAAATTTGGTGATGGATAAGAAGAATAAAATTGAAATTATTTACATCTATTATACCATAATTCAATGTGAATATGGTGAATAAATTTACAATCTAAACATATTATATAGTTTTTATTATTACGAACGTATATAAAATATATGTTATTTATTAATAGTCTTTCAACTTAGTTTCTTAGTGACGAAGTAGCCTAAAATTTGGTGATGGATAAGAAGAATAATATTAAAATTGTTTACAATTATTATACGATAATACAATGTGAATATGATGCATAAATTTACTATCTAACCTCAATATATAGTTTTAATTATTACGAGCGTGTATGAAATATATGTCATTAACTAATAGTCTTTTAACTTAGTTTCTTAGTGATGAAGTAACCAAAAATTTGGTGATGGATAAGAAGAATAATATTGAAATTGTTTACATCTATTATACCATAATACAATGTGAACATGGTGAATAAATTTACTATCTAACCTCAATATATAGTTTTAATTATTACGAACGTTTGTGAAATATATGTCGTTAACTAATAGTCTTTTAACTTAGTTTCTTAGTGATGAAGTAACCAAAATTTTGGTGATGGATAAGAAGAATAATATTGAAATTGTTTACATCTATTATACCATAATACAATGTGAATATGGTGAATAAATTTACTATCTAACCTCATTATATAATTTTAATTATTACGAACGTATATGTAATATATGTCATAAATTAATAGTCTTTTAACTTAGTATCTTAGTGATGAAGTAACCGAAAATTTGGTGATGGATAAGAAGAATAATATTGAAATTGTTTACATCTATTATACCATAATACAATGGGAATATGGTGAATAAATTTACTATCTAACTTCATTATATAGTTTTAATTATTACGAACGTATATGAAATATATGTCATTAACTATAGTCGTTTAACTTAGTTTCTTAGTGATGAAGTAACCTAAAATTTGGTGATGGATAAGAAGAATAAAATTGAAATTGTTTACATCTATTATACCATAATTCAATGTAAATATGGTGAATAAATTTACAATCTAACCTCATTATATAGTTTTTATTATTCCGAACGTATATGTAATATATGTCATAAATTAATAATCTTTTAACTTAGTATCTTAGTGATGAAGTAACCTAAAATTTGGTGATGGATAAGAAGAATAATATTGAAATTGTTTACATCTATTATACCATAATACAATGTGAATATGGTGAATAAATTTACTATCTAACCTCATTATATAATTTTAATTATTACAAACGTATATGTAATATATGTCATAAATTAATAGTCTTTTAACTTAGTATCTTAGTGATGAAGTAACCTTAAATTTGGTGATGGATAAGAAGAATAATATTGAAATTGTTTACATCTATTATACCATAATACAATGGGAATATGGTGAATAAATTTACTATCTAACTTCATTATATAGTTTTAATTATTACGAACGTGTATGAAATATATGTCATTAACTATAGTCTTTTAACTTAGTTTCTTAGTGATGAAGTAACCTAAAATTTGGTGATGGATAAGAAGAATAAAATTGAAATTGTTTACATCTATTATACCATAATTCAATGTGAATATGGTGAATAAATTTACAATCTAACCACATTATATAGTTTTTATTATTACGAACGTATATAAAATATATGTTATTTATTAATAGTCTTTCAACTTAGTTTCTTAGTGACGAAGTAGCCTAAAATTTGGTGATGGATAAGAAGAATAATATTGAAATTGTTTACATTTATTATACGATAATACAATGTGAATATGATGCATAAATTTACTATCTAACCTCAATATATAGTTTTAATTATTACGAGCGTATATGAAATATATGTCATTAACTAATAGTCTTTTAACTTAGTTTCTTTGTGATGAAGTAACCAAAAATTTGGTGATGGATAAGAAGAATAATATTGAAATTGTTTACATCTATTATACCATAATGAAATGTGAATATTGTGAATAAATATACTATCTAACCTCAATATATAGTTTTAATTATTACAAACGTTTATGAAATATATGTCGTTAACTAATAGTCTTTTAACTTAGTTTCTTAGTGATGAAGTAACCTAAAATTTGGTGATGGATAAGAAGAATAATATTGAAATTGTTTACATCTATTACACCAAAATACAATGTGAATATGGTGAATAAATATACTTTCTAGCCTCATTATATAGTTTTAATTATTACGAACGTATATGAAATATATGTCATCAATTGATTGTCTTTTAACTTAGTTTCTTAGTGATGAAGTAACCTAAAATTTGGTGATGGATAAGAAGAATAATATTGAAATTGTTTACATCTATTATACCATAATACAATGTGAATATGGTGAATAAATTTACTATCTAACCTCAATATATAGTTTTAATTATTACGAACGTATATGAAATATGTGTCATTAACTAATAGTCTTTTAACTTTGTTTCTTAGTGATGAAGTAAACTAAAATTTGGTGATGGATAAGAAGAATAATATTGAAATACATTACATCTATTATAACATAATACAATGTGAATTTGGTGAATAAATTTACTATCTAACCTCATTATAGAGTTTTAATTATTATGAACGTATATGAAATATAAGTCATAAATTAATAGTCTTTTAACTTAGTTTCTTAGTGATGAAGTAACCTAACTTTTGGTGATGGATAAGAAGAATAATATTGAAATTGTTTAAATCTATTATACCATAATACAATGTGAATATGGTGAATAAATTTACTATCTAACCTCATTATATAATTTTAATTATTACGAACGTATATGTAATATATGTCATAAATTAATAGTCTTTTAACTTAGTATCTTAGTGATGAAGTAACCTAAAATTTGGTGATTGATAAGAAGAATAATATTGAAATTGTTTACATATATTATACCATAATACAATGGGAATATGGTGAATAAATTTACTATCTAACTTCATTATATAGTTTTATATATTACGAACATATATGAAATATATGTCATTAACTATAGTCTTTTAACTTAGTTTCTTAGTGATGAAGTAACCTAAAATTTGGTGATGGATAAGAAGAATAAAATTGAAATTGTTTACATCTATTATACCATAATTCAATGTGAATATGGTGAATAAATTTACAATCTAACCACATTATATAGTTTTTATTATTACGAACGTATATAAAATATATGTTATTTATTAATAGTCTATCAACTTAGTTTCTTTGTGACGAAGTAGCCTAAAATTTGGTGATGGATAAGAAGAATAATATTGAAATTGTTTACATTTCTTATACCATAATACAATGTGAATTTGATGCAGAAATTTACTATCTAACCTCAATATATAGTTTTAATTATTACGAGCGTATATGAAATATATGTCATTAACTAATAGTCTTTTAACTTAGTTTCTTAGTGATGAAGTAACCAAAAATTTGGTGATGGATAAGAAGAATAATATTGAAATTGTTTACATCTATTATACCATAATTAAATGTGAATATTGTGAATTAAATATACTATCTATCCTCAATATATAGTTTTAATTATTACGAACGTATGTTAAATATATGTCGTTAACTAATAGTCTTTTAACTTAGTTTCTTAGTGATGAAGTAACCTAAAATTTGGTGATGGATAAGAAGAATAATATTGAAATTGTTTACATCGATTACACCATAATACAATGTGAATATGTTGAATAAATATACTTTCTAGCCTCGTTATATAGTTTTAATTATTACGAACGTATATGAAATATATGTCATTAATTGATTGTCTTTTAACTTAGTTTCTTAGTGATGAAGTAACCTAAAATTTGGTGATGCATAAGAAGAATAATATTGAAATTGTTTACATCTATTATACCATAATACAATGTGAATATGGTGAATAAATTTACTATCTAACCTCAATATATAGTTTTAATTATTATGAACGTATATGAAATATATATCATTAACTAATAGTCTTTTAACTTTGTTTCTTAGTGATGAAGTAAACTAAAATTTGGTGATGGATAAGAAGAATAATATTGAAATACATTACATCTATTATACCATAATACAATGTGAATTTGGTGAATAAATTTACTATCTAACCTCATTATATAGTTTTTATTATTCTGAACGTATATGTAATATATGTCATAAATTAATAGTCTTTTAACTTAGTTTCTTAGTGATGAAGTAACCTAAAATTTGGTGATGGATAGGAAGAATAATATTGAAATTGTTTACATCTATTATACCATAATACAATGGGAATATGGTGAATAAATTTACTATCTAACTTCATTATATAGTTTTAATTATTACGAACGTGTATGAAATATATGTCATTAACTATAGTCTTTTAACTTAGTTTCTTAGTGCTGAAGTAACCTAAAATTTGGTGATGGATAAGAAGAATAATATTGAAATTGTTTACATCTATTATACCATAATACAATGTGAATATGGTGAATAAATTTACTATCTAACCTCAATATATAGTTTAAATTATTACGAACGTATATGAAATATATGTCATTAATTGATTGTCTTTTAACTTAGTTTCTTAGTGATGAAGTAACCTAAAATTTGGTGATGCATAAGAAGAATAATATTGAAATTGTTTACATCTATTATACCATAATACAATGTTAATATGGTGAATAAATTTACTATCTAACCTCAATATATAGTTTTAATTATTACGAACGTATATGAAATATATGTCATTAACTAATAGTCTTTTAACTTTGTTTCTTAGTGATGAAGTAAACTAAAATTTGGTGATGGATAAGAAGAATAATATTGAAATACATTACATCTATTATACCATAATACAATGTGAATTTGGTGAATAAATTTACTATCTAACCTCATTATATAGTTTTAATTATTATGAACGTATATGAAATATAAGTCATAAATTAATAGTCTTTTAACTTAGTTTCTTAGTGATGAAGTAACCTAACTTTTGGTGATGGATAATAAGAATAATATTGAAATTGTTTACATCTATTATACCATAATACAATGTGAATATGGTGAATAAATTTACTATCTAACCTCATTATATAATTTTAATTATTACGAACGTATATGTAATATATGTCATAAATTAATAGTCTTTTAACTTAGTATCTTAGTGATGAAGTAACCTAAAATTTGGTGATGGATAAGAAGAATAATATTGAAATTTTTTACATCTATTATACCATAATACAATGGGAATATGGTGAATAAATTTACTATCTAACTTCATTATATAGTTTTAATTATTACGAACGTATATGAAATATATGTCATTAACTATAGTCTTTTAACTTAGTTTCTTAGTGATGAAGTAACCTAAAATTTGGTGATGGATAAGAAGAATAAAATTGAAATTGTTTACATCTATTATACCATAATTCAATGTGAATATTGTGAATAAATTTACAATCTAACCTCATTATATAGTTTTTATTATTCCGAGCGTATATGTAATATATGTCATAAATTAATAGTCTTTTAACTTAGTTTCTTAGTGATGAAGTAACCTAAAATTTGGTGATGGATAAGAAGAATAATATTGAAATTGTTTACATCTATTATACCATAATACAATGGGAATATGGTGAATAAATTTACTATCTAACTTCATTATATAGTTTTAATTATTACGAACGTGTATGAAATATATGTCATTAACTATAGTATTTTAACTTAGTTTCTTAGTGCTGAAGTAACCTAAAATTTGGTCATGGATAAGAAGAATAATATTGAAATTGTTTACATCTATTATACCATAATACAATGTGAATATGGTGAATAAATTTACTATCTAACCTCAATATATAGTTTAAATTATTACGAACGTATATGAAATATATGTCATTAACTAATAGTCTTTTAACTTAGTTTCTTAGTGATGAAGTAAACTAAAATTTGGTGATGGATAAGAAGAATAATATTGAAATACATTACATCTATTATACCATAATACAATGTGAATTTGGTGAATAAATTTACTATCTAACCTCATTATATAGTTTTAATTATTATGAACGTATATGAAATATAAGTCATAAATTAATAGTCTTTTAACGTAGTTTCTTAGTGATGAAGTAACCTAACTTTTGGTGATGGATAATAAGAATAATATTGAAATTGTTTACATCTATTATACCATAATACAATGTGAATATGGTGAATAAATTTACTATCTAACCTCATTATATAATTTTAATTATTACGAACGTATATGTAATATATGTCATAAATTAATAGTCTTTTAACTTAGTATCTTAGTGATGAAGTAACCTAAAATTTGGTGATGGATAAGAAGAATAATAATGAAATTGTTTACATCTATTATACCATAATACAATGGGAATATGGTGAATAAATTTACTATCTAACTTCATTATATAGTTTTAATTATTACGAACGTATATGAAATATATGTCATTAACTATAGTCTTTTAACTTAGTTTCTTAGTGATGAAGTAACCTAAAATTTGGTGATGGATAAGAAGAATAAAATTGAAATTGTTTACATCTATTGTACCATAATTCAATGTGAATATGGTGAATAAATTTACAATCTAACCTCATTATATAGTTTTTATTATTCCGAACGTATATGTAATATATGTCATAAATTAATAGTCTTTTAACTTAGTTTCTTAGTGATGAAGTAACCTAAAATTTGGTGATGGATAAGAAGAATAATATTGAAATTGTTTACATCTATTATACCATAATACAATGGGAATATGGTGAATAAATTTACTATCTAACTTCATTATATAGTTTTAATTATTACGAACGTGTATGAAATATATGTCATTAACTATAGTCTTTTAACTTAGTTTCTTAGTGCTGAAGTAACCTAAAATTTGGTGATGGATAAGAAGAATAATATTGAAATTGTTTACATCTATTATACCATAATACAATGTGAATATGGTGAATAAATTTACTATCTAACCTCAATATATAGTTTAAATTATTACGAACGTATATGAAATATATGTCATTAACTAATAGTCTTTTAACTTAGTTTCTTAGTGATGAAGTAAACTAAAATTTGGTGATGGATAAGAAGAATAATATTGAAATACATTACATCTATTATACCATAATACAATGTGAATTTGGTGAATAAATTTACTATCTAACCTCATTATATAGTTTTAATTATTATGAACGTATATGAAATATAAGTCATAAATTAATAGTCTTTTAACTTAGTTTCTTAGTGATGAAGTAACCTAAATTTTGGTGATGGATAAGAAGAATAATATTGAAATTGTTTACATCTATTATACCATAATACAATTTGAATATGGTGAATAAATTTACTATCTAACCTCATTATATAATTTTAATTATTACGAACGTATATGTAATATATGTCATAAATTAATAGTCTTTTAACTTAGTATCTTAGTTATGAAGTAACCTAAAATTTGGTGATGGATAAGAAGAATAATATTGAAATTGTTTACATCTATTATACCATAATACAATAGGAATATGGTGAATAAATTTACTATCTAACTTCATTATATAGTTTTATATATTACGAACGTATATGAAATATATGTCATTAACTATAGTCGTTTAACTTAGTTTCTTAGTGATGAAGTAACCTAAAATTTGGTGATGGATAAGAAGAATAAAATTGAAATTGTTTACATCTATAATACCATAATTCAATGTGAATATGGTGAATAAATTTACAATCTAACCACATTATATAGATTTTATTATTACGAACGTATATAAAATATATGTTATTTATTAATAGTCTTTCAACTTAGTTTCTTTGTGACGAAGTAGCCTAAAATTTGGTGATGGATAAGAAGAATAATATTGAAATTGTTTACATTTCTTATACCATAATACAATGTGAATTTGATGCATAAATTTACTATCTAACCTCAATATATAGTTTTAATTATTACGAGCGTATATGAAATATATGTCATTAACTAATAGTCTTTTAACTTAGTTTCTTAGTGATGAAGTAACCAAAAATTTGGTGATGGATAAGAAGAATAATATTGAAATTGTTTACATCTATTATACCATAATGAAATGTGAATATTGTGAATTAAATATACTATCTATCCTCAATATATAGTTTTAATTATTACGAACGTATGTTAAATATATGTCGTTAACTAATAGTCTTTTAACTTAGTTTCTTAGTGATGAAGTAACCTAAAATTTGGTGATGGATAAGAAGAATAATATTGAAATTGTTTACATCGATTACACCATAATACAATGTGAATATGGTGAATAAATATACTTTCTAGCCTCATTATATAGTTTTAATTATTACGAACGTATATGAAATATATGTCATTAATTGATTGTCTTTTAACTTAGTTTCTTAGTGATGAAGTAACCTAAAATTTGGTGATGGATAAGAAGAATAATATTGAAATTGTTTACATCTATTATACCATAATACAATGTGAATTCGGTGAATAAATTTACTATCTAACCTCATTATAAAGTTTTAATTATTATGAACCTATATGAAATATATGTCATAACTTAATAGTCTTTTAACTTAGTTTCTTAGTGATGAAGTAACCTAAATTTTTGTGATGGATAAGAAGAATAATATTGAAATTGTTTACATCTATTATACCATAATACAATGTGAATATGGTGAGTAAATTTACTATCTAACCTCATTATATAGTTTTAATTTTTACGAACGTATATGTAATATATGTCATAATTTAATAGTCTTTAACTTAGTATCTTAGTGATGAAGTAACCAAAAATTTGGTGATGGATAAGAAGAATAATATTGAAATTGTTTACATCTATTATACCATAATGAAATGTGAATATTGTGAATTAAATATACTATCTATCCTCAATATATAGTTTTAATTATTACGAACGTATATGAAATATATGTCATTAACTAATAGTCTTTTAACTTAGTTTCTTAGTGACGAAGTAACCTAAAATTTGGTGATGGATAAGAAGAATAATATTGAAATTGTTTACATTTATTATACCATAATACAATGTGAATATGGTGAATAAATATACTTTCTAACCTCAATATATAGTTTTAATTATTACGAGCGTATATGAAATATATGTCATTATCTAATAGTCTTTTAACTTAGTTTCTTAGTGACGAAGTAACCTAAAATTTGGTGATGGATAAGAAGAATAATATTGAAATTGTTTACATCTAATATACCATAATACAATGTGAATATGGTGAATAAATTTACTATCTAACCTCAATATATAGTTTTAATTATTACGAACGTATATGAATATATGTCATTAACTAATAGTCTTTTAACTTTGTTTGTTAGTGATGAAGTAAACTAAATTTGGTGATGGATAAGAAGAATAATATTGAAATTGTTTACATCTATTATACCATAATACAATGTGAATTTGGTGAATAAATTTACTATCTAACCTCATTATATAGTTTTAATTATTATGAACGTATATGAAATATAAGTCATAAATTAATAGTCTTTTAACTTAGTTTCTTAGTGATGAAGTAACCTAAATTTTGGTGATGGATAAGAAGAATAATATTGAAATTGTTTACATCTATTATACATAATACAATGTGAATATGGTGAATAAATTTACTATCTAACCTCATTATATAGTTTTAATTATTACGAACGTATGTGTAATATATGTCATAAATTAATAGTCTTTTAACTTAGTATCTTAGTGATGAAGTAACCTAAAATTTGGTGATGGATAAGAAGAATAATATTGAAATTGTTTACATCTATTATACCATAATACAATGGGAATATGGTGAATAACTTTACTATATAACTTCATTATATAGTTTTAATTATTACGAACGTATATGAAATATATGTCATTAACTATAATCTTTTAACTTAGTTTCTTAGTGATGAAGTAACCTAAAAATTGGTGATGGATAAGAAGAATAAAATTGAAATTGTTTACATCTATTATACCATAATTCAATGTGAATATGGTGAATAAATTTACAATCTAACCTCATTATATAGTTTTTATTATTACGAACGTATATAAAATATATGTTATTTATTAATAGTCTTTCAACTTATTTTCTTAGTGACGAAGTAGCCTAAAATTTGGTGATGGATAAGAAGAATAATATTGAAATTGTTATATTTATTATACAATAATACAATGTGAATATGGTGCATAAATTTACTATCTAACCTCAATATATAGTTTTAATTATTACGAGCGTATATGAAATATATGTCATTAACTAATAGTCTTTTAACTTAGTTTCTTAGTGACGAAGTAACCTAAAATTGGTGATGGATAAGAAAAGAATATTGAAATTGTTTACATTTATTATACCATAATACAATGTGAATACGGTGAATAAATATACTTTCTAGCCTCATTATATAGTTTTAATTATTACGAACGTATATGAAATATATGTCATTAATTGATTGTCTTTTAACTTAGTTTCTTAGTGATTAAGTAACCTAAAATTTGGTGATGGATAAGATGAATAATATTGAAATTGTTTACATCTATTATACCATAATACAATGTGAATATGGTGAATAAATTTACTATCTAACTCAATATATAGTTTTAATTATTACGAACGTATATGAAATATATGTCATTAACTAATAGTCTTTTAACTTTTTTTGTTAGTGATGAAGTAAACTAAAATTTGGTGATGGATAAGAAGAATAATATTGAAATTGTTTACATCTATTATACCATAATACAATGTGAATTCGGTGAATAAATTTACTATCTACCTCATTATAAAGTTTTAATTATTATGAACGTATATGAAATATATGTCATAAATTAATAGTCTTTTAACTTAGTTTCTTAGTGATGAAGTAACCTAAATTTTGGTGATGGATAAGAAGAATAATATTGAAATTGTTTACATCTATTATACCATAATACAATTTGAATATGGTGAATAAATTTACTATCTAACCTCATTATATAGTTTTAAATTTTACGAACGTATATGTAATATATGTCATAAATTAATAGTCTTTTAACTTAGTATCTTAGTGATGAAGTAACCTAAATTTTGGTGATGGATAAGAAGAATAATATTGAAATTGTTTACATCTATTATACCATAATACAATGTGAATATGGTGAATAAATTTACTATCTAACCTCATTATATAGTTTTAATTATTACGAACGTATGTGTAATATATGTCATAAATTAATAGTCTTTTAACTTAGTATCTTAGTGATGAAGTAACCTAAAATTTGCGTTATGGATAAGAAGAATAATATTGAAATTGTTTACATCTATTATACCATAATACAATGGGAATATGGTGAATAAATTTACTATATAACTTCATTATATAGTTTTAATTATTACGAACGTATATGAAATATATCTTATTTATTAATAGTCTTTCAACTTAGTTTCTTAGTGACGAAGTAGCCTAAAATTTGGTGATGGATAAGAAGAATAATATTGAAATTGTTTATATTTATTATACCATAATACAATGTGAATATGGTGCATAAATTTACTATCTAACCTCAATATATAGTTTTAATTATTACGAGCGTATATGAAACATATGTCATTAACTAATAGTCTTTTAACTTAGTTTCTTAGTTACGAAGTAACCTAAAATTTGGTGATAGATAAGAAGAATAATATTGAAATTGTTTACATTTATTATACCATAATACAATGTGAATATGGTGAATAAATATACTTTCTAGCCTCATTATATAGTTTTAATTATTACGAACGTATATGAAATATATGTCATTAATTGATTGTCTTTTAACTTAGTTTCTTAGTGATTAAGTAACCTAAAATTTGGTGATGGATAAGAAGAATAATATTGAAATTGTTTACATCTATTATACCATAATACAATGAGAATATGTGAATAAATTTACGATCTAACTTCATATAAAGTTTTAATTATTACGAACGTATATGAAATATGTCATTAACTATAGTCTTTTAACTTAGTTTCTTAGTGATGAAGTAAGCTAAAATTTGGTGATGGATAAGAAGAATAAAATTGAAATTGTTTAAATCTATTATACCATAATTCAATGTGAATATGGTGAATAAATTTACAATCTAACCTCATTATATAGTTTTTATTATTACGAACGTATATAAAATATATGTTATTTATTAATAGTCTTTCAACTTATTTTCTTAGTGACGAAGTAGCCTAAAATTTGGTGATGGATAACAAGAATAATATTGAAATTGTTTATATTTATTATACCATAATACAATGTGAATATGATGCATAAATTTTCTATCTAACCTCAATATATAGTTTTAATTATTACGAGCGTATATGAAATATATGTCATTAACTAATAGTCTTTTAACTTAGTTTCTTAGTGACGAAGTAACCTAAAATTTGGTGATGGATAAGAAGAATATATTGAAATTATTTACATTTATTATACCATAATACAATGTGAATATGGTGAATAAATATACTTTCTAGCCTCATTATATAGTTTTAATTATTACGAACGTATATGAAATATATGTCATTAATTGATTGTCTTTTAACTTAGTATCTAGTGATTAAGTAACCTAAAATTTGGTGATGGATAAGAAGAATATTATTGAAATTGTTTACATCTATTATACCATAATACAATGTGAATATGGTGAATAAATTTACTATCTAACCTCAATATATAGTTTTAATTATTATGAACGTATATGAAATATATGTCATTAACTAATAGTCTTTTAACTTTGTTTGTTAGTGATGAAGTAACCTAAATTTTGGTGATAGATAAGAAGAATAATATTGAAATTGTTTACATATATTACACCATAATACAATGTGAATATGGTGAATAAATTTACTATGTAACCTCATTATATAGTTTTAATTATTACGAACGTATATGTAATATATGTCATAAATTAATAGTCTTTTAACTTAGTATCTTAGTGATTGAAGTAACCTAAAATTTGGTGATGGATAAGAAGAATAATAATGAAATTGTTTACATCTATTATACCATAATACAATGTTAATATGGTGAATAAATTTACTATCTAACCTCATTATATAGTTTTAATTATTACGAACGTATATGAAATATATCTTATTTATTAATAGTCTTTCAACTTAGTTTCTTAGTGACGAGGTAGCCTAAAATTTGGTGATGGATAAGAAGAATAATATTGAAATTGTTTATATTTTTTATACCATAATACAATGTGAATATGGTGAATAAATTTACTATCTAACTTCATTATATAGTTTTAATTATTACGAACGTATATGTAATATATGTCATAAATTAATAGTCTTTTAACTAAGTATCTTAGTGATGAAGTAACCTAAATTTTGGTGATGGATACGAAGAATAATATTGAAATTGTTTTCATCCATTATACCATAATACAATGTTAATATGGTGAATAAATTTACTATCTAACTTCATTATATAGTTTTAATTATTACGATCATATATGAAATATATGTCATTAACTATAGTCTTTTAACTTAGTTTCTTAGTGATGAAGTAACCTAAAATTTGGTGATGGATAAGAAGAATAAAACTGAAATTGTTTACATCTATTATACCATAATTCAATGTGAATATGATGAATAAATTTACAATCTAACCTCATTATATAGTTTTTATTATTACGAACGTATATATAATATATGTTATTTTTAATAGTCTTTCAACTTAGTTTCTTAGTGACGAAGTAGCCTAAAATTGGTGATGGATAAGAAGAATAATATTGAATTGTTTATATTTATTATACCAAAATACAATGTGAATAGGGTGCATAAATTTACTATCTAACCTCAATATATAGTTTTAATTATTACGAGCGTATATGAAATATATGTCATTAACTAATAGTTTTTTAACTTAGTTTCTTAGTGATGAAGTAACCTAAAATTTGGTGATGGATAAGAAGAATAATATTAAAATTGTTTACATCTATTACATCATAATACAATGTGAATATGGTGAATAAATATAATTTCTAGCTCTGCGCTTAGCCTCATTATATAGTTTTAATTATTACGAACTTATATGAAATATATGTCATTAATTGATTGTCTTTTAACTTAGTTTCTTAGTGATTAAGTAACCTAAAATTTGGTTATGGATAAGAAGAATAATATTGAAATTGTTTACATCTATTATACCATAATACAATGTGAATATGGTGAATAAATTTACTATCTAACCTCAATATATAGTTTTAATTATTACGAACGTATATGAAATATATGTCATTAGCTAATAGTCTTTTAACTTTGTTTCTTAGTGATGACGTAAACTAAAATTTAGTGATAGATAAGAAGAATAATATTGAAATTGTTTACATCTATTATACCATAATACAATGTGAATTTGGTGAATAAATTAACTATCTAACCTCATTATATAGTTTTAATTATTACGAACGTGTATGAAATATAAGTCATAAATTAATAGTCTTTTAACTTAGTTTCTTAGTGATGAAGTAACCTAAATTTTGGTGATGGATAAGAAGAATAATATTGAAATTGTTTACATCTATTATACCATAATACAATGTGAATATGGTGAATAAATTTACTATCTAACCTCATTATATAGTTTTAATTATTACGAACGTATATGTAATATATGTCATAAATTAATAGTCTTTTAACTTAGTATCTTAGTGATGAAGTAACCAAAAATTTGGTGATGGATAAGAAGAATAACATTGAACTTGTTTACATCTATTATACCATAATACAATGTGCACATGGTGAATAAATTTACTATCTAACTTCATTATATAGTTTTAATTATTACGAACGTATATGAAATATATGTCATTAACTATAGTCTTTTAACTTAGTTTCTTAGTGATGAAGTAACCTAAAATTTGGTGATGGATAAGAAGAATAAAATTGAAATTGTTTACATCTATTATACCATAATTCAATGTGAATATGATGAATAAATTTACAATCTAACCTCATTATATAGTTTTTATTATTACGAACGTATATAAAATATATGTTATTTATTAATAGTCTTTCAACTTAGTTTCTTAGTGACTAAGTAGCCTAAAATTTGGTGATGGTTAAGAAGAATAATATTGAAATTGTTTATATTTATTATACCATAATACAATGTGAATATGGTGAATAAATTAACTATCTAACTTCATTATATAGTTTTAATTATTACGAACGTATATGAAATATATATCATTAACTATAGTCTTTTAACTTAGGTTCTTAGTGATGAAGTAACCTAAATTTTGGTGATGGATAAGAAGAATAATATTGAAATTGTTTACATCTATTATACCATAATACAATGTTAATATGGTGAATAAATTTACTATCTAACCTCATTATATAGTTTTAATTATTACGAACGTATATGTAATATATGTCATAAATTAATAGTCTTTTAACTTAGTATCTTAGTGATGAAGTAACCTAAAATTTGGTGATGGATAAGAAGAATAATATTGAAATTGTTTTCATCTATTATACCATAATACAATGTGAATATGGTGAATAAATTTACTATCTAACCTCATTATATAGTTTGAATTATTACGAACGTATATGAAATATATGTCATTAACTATAGTCTTTTAACTTAGTTTCTTAGTGATGAAGTAACCTAAAATTTGGTGATGGATAAGAAGAATAAAATTGAAATTTTTTACATCTATTATACCATAATTCAATGTGAATATGGTGAATAAATTTACAATCTAACCTCATTATATAGTTTTTATTATTCCCAACGTATATGTAATATATGTCAAAAATTAATAGTCTTTTAACTTAGTATCTTAGTGATGAAGTAACCTAAAATTTGGTGATGGATAAGAAGAATAATATTGAAATTGTTTACATTTATTATACCATAATACAATGTGAATATGGTGCATAAATTTACTATCTAACCTCAATATATAGTTTTAATTATTACGAGCGTATATGAAATATATGTCATTAACTAATAGTCTTTTAACTTAGTTTCTTAGTGACGAAGTAACCTAAAATTTGGTGATGGATAAGAAGAATAATATTGAAATTGTTTACATCTATTATACCATAATACAATGTGAATATGGTGAATAAATATACTTTCTAGCCTCATTATATAGTTTTAATTATTACGAAATTTTATGAAATATATGTCATTAATTTATTGTCTTTTAACTTAGTTTCTTAGTGATTAAGTAACCTAAAATTTGGTGATGGATAAGAAGAATAATATTGAAATTGTTTACATCTATTATACCATAATACAATGTGAATATGGTGAATAAATTTACTATCTAACCTCATTATATAATTTTAATTATTACGAACGTATATGTAATATATGTCATAAATTAATAGTCTTTTAACTTAGTATCTTAGTGATGAAGTAACCAAAAATTTGGTGATGGATAAGAAGAATAATATTGAAATTGTTTACATCTATTATACCATAATACAATGTGAACATGGTGAATAAATTTACTATCTAACTTCATTATATAGTTTTAATTATTACGAACGTATATGAAATATATGTCATTAACTATAGTCTTTTAACTTAGGTTCTTAGTGATGAAGTAACCTAAATTTTGGTGATGCATAAGAAGAATAATATTGAAATTGTTTACATCTATTATACCATAATACAACGTGAATATGGTGAATAAATTTACTATCTAACCTCATTATATAGTTTTAATTATTACGAACGTATATGTAATATATGTCATAAATTAATAGTCTTTTGACTTAGTATCTAAGTGATGAAGTAACATAAAATTTGGTGATGGATAAGAAGAATAATATCGAAATTGTTTTCATCTATTATACCATAATACAATGTGAATATGGTGAATAAATTTACTATCTAACCTCATTATATAGTTTTAATTATTACGAACGTATATGAAATATATGTCATTAACTATAGTCTTTTAACTTAGTTTCTTAGTGATGAAGTAACCTAAAATTTGGTGATGGATAAGAAGAATAAAATTGAAATTGTTTACATCTATTATACCATAATTCAATGTGAATATGGTGAATAAATTTACAATCTAACCTCATTATATAGTTTTTATTATTCCCAATGTATATGTAATATATGTCATAAATTAATAGTCTTTTAACTTAGTATTTTAGTGATGAAGTAACCTAAAATTTGGTGATGGATAAGAAGAATAATATTGAAATTGTTTACATCTATTATACCATAATACAATGTGAATATGGTGCATAAATTTACTATCTAACCTCAATATATAGTTTTATTTATTACGAGCGTATATGAAATATATGTCATTAACTAATAGTCTTTTAACATAGTTTCTTAGTGACGAAGTAACCCAAAATTTGGTGATGGATAAGAAGAATAATATTGAAATTGTTTACATCTATTATACCATAATACAATGTGAATATGGTGAATAAATATACTTTCTAGCCTCATTATATAATTTTAATTATTACGAAATTATATGAAATATATGTCATTAATTTATTGTCTTTTAACTTAGTTTCTTAGTGATTAAGTAACCTAAAATTTGGTGATGGATAAGAAGAATAATATTGAAATTGTTTACATCTATTATACCATAATACAATGTGAATATGGTGAATAAATTTACTATCTAACCTCATTATATAATTTTAATTATTACGAACGTATATGTAATATATGTCATAAATTAATAGTCTTTTGACTTAGTATCTAAGTGATGAAGTAACCTAAAATTTGGTGATGGATAAGAAGAATAATATTGAAATTGTTTACATCTATTATACCATAATACAATGGGAATATGGTGAATAAATTTACTATCTAACTTCATTATATAGTTTTAATTATTACAAACGTATATGAAATATATGTCATTAACTATAGTCTTTTAACTTAGTTTCATAGTGATGAAGTAACCTAAAATTTGATGATGGATAAGAAGAATAAAATTGAAATTGTTTACATCTATTATACCATAATTCAATGTGAATATGGTGAATAAATTTACAATCTAACCTCATTATATAGTTTTTATTATTCCCAACGTATATGTAATATATGTCATAAATTAATAGTCTTTTAACTTAGTATCTTAGTGATGAAGTAAACTAAAATTTGGTGATGGATAAGAAGAATAATATTGAAATACATTACATCTATTATACCATAATACAATGTGAATTTGGTGAATAAATTTACTATCTAACCTCATTATATAGTTTTAATTATTATGAACGTATATGAAATATAAGTCATAAATTAATAGTCTTTTAACTTAGTTTCTTAGTGATGAAGTAACATAAAATTTGGTGATGGATAAGAAGAATAATATCGAAATTGTTTTCATCTATTATACCATAATACAATGTGAATATGGTGAATAAATTTACTATCTAACCTCATTATATAGTTTTAATTATTACGAACGTATATGAAATATATGTCATTAACTATAGTCTTTTAACTTAGTTTCTTAGTGATGAAGTAACCTAAAATTTGGTGATGGATAAGAAGAATAAAATTGAAATTGTTTACATCTATTATACCATAATTCAATGTGAATATGGTGAATAAATTTACAATCTAACCTCATTATATAGTTTTTATTATTCCCAATGTATATGTAATATATGTCATAAATTAATAGTCTTTTAACTTAGTATTTTAGTGATGAAGTAACCTAAAATTTGGTGATGGATAAGAAGAATAATATTGAAATTGTTTACATCTATTATACCATAATACAATGTGAATATGGTGCATAAATTTACTATCTAACCTCAATATATAGTTTTAATTATTACGAGCGTATATGAAATATATGTCATTAACTAATAGTCTTTTAACATAGTTTCTTAGTGACGAAGTAACCTAAAATTTGGTGATGGATAAGAAGAATAATATTGAAATTGTTTACATCTATTATACCATAATACAATGTGAATATGGTGAATAAATATACTTTCTAGCCTCATTATATAATTTTAATTATTACGAAATTATATGAAATATATGTCATTAATTTATTGTCTTTTAACTTAGTTTCTTAGTGATTAAGTAACCTAAAATTTGGTGATGGATAAGAAGAATAATATTGAAATTGTTTACATCTATTATACCATAATACAATGTGAATATGGTGAATAAATTTACTATCTAACCTCATTATATAATTTTAATTATTACGAACGTATATGTAATATATGTCATAAATTAATAGTCTTTTGACTTAGTATCTAAGTGATGAAGTAACCTAAAATTTGGTGATGGATAAGAAGAATAATATTGAAATTGTTTACATCTATTATACCATAATACAATGGGAATATGGTGAATAAATTTACTATCTAACTTCATTATATAGTTTTAATTATTACAAACGTATATGAAATATATGTCATTAACTATAGTCTTTTAACTTAGTTTCATAGTGATGAAGTAACCTAAACTTTGATGATGGATAAGAAGAATAAAATTGAAATTGTTTACATCTATTATACCATAATTCAATGTGAATATGGTGAATAAATTTACAATCTAACCTCATTATATAGTTTTTATTATTCCCAACGTATATGTAATATATGACGAAGTAGCCTAAAATTTGGTAATGGATAAGAAGAATAATATTGAAATTGTTTACATTTCTTATACCATAATACAATGTGAATTTGATGCATAAATTTACTATCTAACCTCAATATATAGTTTTAATTATTACGAGCGTATATGAAATATATGTCATTAACTAATAGTCTTTTAACTTAGTTTCTTAGTGATGAAGTAACCAAAAATTTGGTGATGGATAAGAAGAATAATATTGAAATTGTTTACATCTATTATACCATAATGAAATGTGAATATTGTGAATTAAATATACTATCTATCCTCAATATATAGTTTTAATTATTACGAACGTATGTTAAATATATGTCGTTAACTAATAGTCTTTTAACTTAGTTTCTTAGTGATGAAGTAACCTAAAATTTGGTGATGGATAAGAAGAATAATATTGAAATTGTTTACATCGATTACACCATAATACAATGTGAATATGGTGAATAAATATACTTTCTAGCCTCATTATATAGTTTTAATTATTACGAACGTATATGAAATATATGTGATTAATTGATTGTCTTTTAACTTAGTTTCTTAGTGATGAATAACCTAAAATTTGGTGATGGATAAGAAGAAGAATATTGAAATTGTTTACATCTATTATACCATAATACAATGTGAATATGGTGAATAAATTTAAAATTTAATCACATTATATAGTTTTTATTATTACGAACGTATATAAAATATATGTTATTTATTAATAGTCTTTCAACTTAGTTTCTTAGTTACGAAGTAGCCTAAAATTTGGTGATGGATAAGAAGAATAATATTGAAATTGTTTACATTTATTATACCATAATACAATGTGAATATGATGCATAATTTTACTATCTAACCTCAATATATAGTTTTAATTATTATGAGCGTATATGAAATATATGTCATTAACTAATAGTCTTTTAAGTTAGTTTCTTAGTGATGAAGTAACCAAATATTTGGTGATGGATAAGAAGAATAATATTGAAATTGTTTACATCTATTACACCATAATACAATGTGAATATGGTGAATAAATATACTTTCTAGCCTCATTATATAGTTTTAATCATTACGAACGTATATGAAATATATGTCATTAATTGATTGTCTTTTAACTTAGTTTCTTAGTGATGAAGTACCTAAAATTTGGTGATGGATAAGAAGAATAATATTGAAATTGTTTACATCTATTATACCATAATACAATGTGAATATGGTGAATAAATTTACTATCTAACCTCAATATATAGTTTTAATTATTACGAACATATATGAAATATATGTCATTAACTAATAGTCTTTTAACTTTATTTCTTAGTGATGAAGTAAACTAAAATTTGGTGATGGATAAGAAGAATAATATTGAAATACATTACATCTATTATACCATAATACAATGTGAATTTGGTGTATAAATTTACTATCTAACCTCATTATATAGTTTTAATTATTATGAAGGTATATGAAATATAAGTCATAAATTAATAGTGTTTTAACTTAGTTTCTTTGTGATGAAGTAACCTAAATTTTGGTGATGGATAAGAAGAATAATATTGAAATTGTTTACATCTATTATACCATAATACAATGTGAATATGGTGAATAAATTTACTATCTAACCTCATTATATAGTTTTAATTATTACGAATGTATATGTAATATATGTCATAAATTAATAGTCTTTTAACTTAGTATCTTAGTGATGAAGTAACCTAAAATTTTGTGATGGATAAGAAAAATAATATTGAAATTATTTACATCTATTATACAATAATACAATGTGAATATGGTGAATAAATTTACTATCTAACTTCATTATATAGTTTTAATTATTACGAACGTATATGAAATATATGTCATTAACTATAGTCTTTTAACTTAGTTTCTTAGTGATGAAGTAACCTAAAATTTGGTGATGGATAAGAAGAATAAAATTGAAATTGTTTACATCTATTATACCATAATTCAATGTGAATATGGTGAATAAATTTACAATCTAACCTCATTATATAGTTTTTATTATTACGAACGTATATGTAATATATGTCATAAATTAATAGTCTTTTAACTTAGTATCTTAGTGATGAAGTAACCTAAAATTTGGTGATGGATAAGAAGAATAAAATTGAAATTGTTTACATCTATTATACCATAATTCAATGTGAATATGGTGAATAAATTTACAATCTAACCACATTATATAGTTTTTATTATTACGAACGTATATAAAATATATGTTATTTATTAATAGTCTTTCAACTTAGTTTCTTAGTGACGAAGTAGCCTAAAACTTGGTGATGGATAAGAAGAATAATATTGAAATTGTTTACATTTATTATACCATAATACAATGTGAATATGATGCATAAATTTACTATCTAACATCAATATATAGTTTTAATTATTACGAGCGTATATGAAATATATGTCATTAGCTAATAGTCTTTTAACTTTGTTTCTTAGTGATGAAGTAAACTAAAATTTGATGATGGATAAGAAGAATAATATTGAAATACATTACATCTATTATACCATAATACAATGTGAATTTGGTGAATAAATTTACTATCTAACCTCATTATATAGTTTTAATTATTGTGAACGTATATGAAATATAAGTCATAAATTAATAGTCTTTTAACTTAGTTTCTTGGTGATGAAGTAACCTAAATTTTGGTGATGGATAAGAAGAATAATATTGAAATTGTTTACATCTATTATACCATAATACAATGTGAATATGGTGAATAAATTTACTATCTAACCTCATTATATAGTTTTAGTTATTAGGAACGTATATGTAATATATGTCATAAATTAATAGTCTTTAACTTAGTATCTTAGTGATGAAGTAACCTAAAATTTGGTGATGGATAAGAAGAATAATATTGAAATTGTTTACATCTATTATACCATAATACAATGGGAATATGGTGAATAAATTTACTATCTAACTTCATTATATAGTTTTAATTATTACGAACGTATATGAAATATATGTCATTAACTATAGTCTTTTAACTTAGTTTCTTAGTGATGAAGTAACCTAAAATTTGGTGATGGATAAGAAGAATAAAATTGAAATTGTTTACATCTATTATACCATAATTCAATGTGAATATGATGAATAAATTTACAATCTAACCTCATTATATAGTTTTTATTATTCCGAACGTATATGTAATATATGTCATAAATTAATAGTCTTTTAACTTAGTATCTTAGTGATGAAGTAACCAAAAATTTGGTGATGGATAAGAAGAATAATATTTAAATTGTTTACATCTATTATACCATAATACAATGTGAATATGGTGAATAAATTTACTATCTAACTTCATTATATAGTCTTAATTATTACGAACGTATATGAAATATATGTCATTAACTATAGTCTTTTAACTTAGTTTCTTAGTGATGAAGTAGCCTAAAATTAGGTGATGGATAAGAAGAAAAAAATTGAAATTGTTTACATCTATAATACCATAATTCAATGTGAATATGGTGAATAAATTTACAATCTAACCACATTATATAGTTTTTATTATTACGAACGTATATAAAATATATGTTATTTATTAAAAGTCTTTCAACTTAGTTTCTTAGTGACGAAGTAGCCTAAATTTGGTGATGGATAACAAGAATAATATTGAAATTGTTTACATTTATTATACCATAATACAATGTGAATATGATGCATAATTTTCCTATCTAACCTCAATATATAGTTTTAATTATTACGAGCATATATGAAATATATCTCATTAACTAATAGTCTTTTAACTTAGTTTCTTAGTGATGAAGTAACCTAAATTTTGGTGATGGATAAGAAGAATAATATTGAAATTGTTTACATCTATTATACCATAATACAATGTGAATATGGTGAATAAATTTACTATCTAACCTCATTATATAATTTTAATTATTACGAACGTATATGTAATATATGTCATAAATTAAAAGTCTTTTAACTTAGTATCTTAGTGATGAAGTAACCTAAAATTTGGTGATGGATAAGAAGAATAATATTGAAATTGTTTACATCTATTATACCATAATACAATGGGAATATGGTGAATAAATTTACTATCTAACTTCATTATATAGTTTTATATATTACGAACGTATATGAAATATATGTCATTAACTATAGTCTTTTAACTTAGTTTCTTAGTGATGAAGTAACCTAAAATTTGGTGATGGATAAGAAGAATAAAATTGAAATTGTTTACATCTATAATACCATAATTCAATGTGAATATGGTGAATAAATTTACAATCTAACCACATTATATAGATTTTATTATTACGAACGTATATAAAATATATGTTATTTATTAATAGTCTTTCAACTTAGTTTCTTTGTGACGAAGTAGCTTAAAATTTGGTGATGGATAAGAAGAATAATATTGAAATTGTTTACATTTCTTATACCATAATACAATGTGAATTTGATGCATAAATTTACTATCTAACCTCAATATATAGTTTTAATTATTACGAGCGTATATGAAATATATGTCATTAACTAATAGTCTTTTAACTTAGTTTCTTAGTGATGAAGTAACCAAAATTTGGTGATGGATAAGAAGAATAATATTGAAATTGTTTACATCTATTATACCATAATGAAATGTGAATATTGTGAATTAAATATACTATCTATCCTCAATATATAGTTTTAATTATTACGAACGTATGTTAAATATATGTCGTTAACTAATAGTCTTTTAACTTAGTTTCTTAGTGATGAAGTAACCTAAAATTTGGTGATGGATAAGAAGAATAATATTGAAATTGTTTACATCGATTACACCATAATACAATGTGAATATGGTGAATAAATATACTTTCTAGCCTCATTATATAGTTTTAATTATTACGAACGTATATGAAATATATGTCATTAATTGATTGTCTTTTAACTTAGTTTCTTAGTGATGAAGTAACCTAAAATTTGGTGATGGATAAGAAGAATAATATTGAAATTGTTTACATCTATTATACCATAATACAATGTGAATATGGTGAATAAATTTACAATTTAATCACATTATATAGTTTTTATTATTACGAACGTATATAAAATATATGTTATTTATTAATAGTCTTTCAACTTAGTTTCTTAGTTACGAAGTAGCCTAAAATTTGGTGATGGATAAGAAGAATAATATTGAAATTGTTTACATTTATTATACCATAATACAATGTGAATATGATGCATAATTTTACTATCTAACCTCAATATAT
This sequence comes from Vicia faba, assembly GCA_948472305.1. Classification (NCBI taxonomy): domain Eukaryota; kingdom Viridiplantae; phylum Streptophyta; class Magnoliopsida; order Fabales; family Fabaceae; genus Vicia; species Vicia faba. The sequence continues at coordinate 3,483 of CATIWC010000854.1, read as the reverse complement.
AGTTTTAATTATTATGAGCTTAGATGAAATATATGTCATTAACTAATAGTCTTTTAAGTTAGTTTCTTAGTGATGAAGTAACCAAATATTTGGTGATGGATAAGAAGAATAATATTGAAATTGTTTACATCTATTATACCTTAATGAAATGTGAATATGGTGAATAAATATACTATCTAACCTCAATATATAGTTTTAATTATTACGAACGTATGTGAAATATATGTCGTTAACTAATAGTCTTTTAACTTAGTTTCTTAGTGATGAAGTAACCTAAAATTTGGTGATGGATAAGAAGAATAATATTGAAATGGTTTACATCGATTACACCATAATACAATGTGAATATGGTGAATAAATATACTTTCTAGCCTCATTATATAGTTTTAATTATTACGAACGTATATGAAATATATGTCATTAATTGATTGTCTTTTAACTTAGTTTCTTAGTGATGAAGTAACCTAAAATTTCGTGATGGATAAGAAGAATAAAATTGAAATTGTTTACATCTATTATACCATAATTCAATGTGAATATGGTGAATAAATTTAAAATCTAACCACATTATATAGTTTTTATTATTACGAACGTATATAAAATATATGTTATTTATTAATAGTCTTTCAACTTAGTTTCTTAGTGACGAAGTAGCCTAAAATTTGGTGATGGATAAGAAGAATAATATTGAAATATGTTACATTTATTATACCATAATACAATGTGAATATGATGCATAAATTTACTATCTAACCTCAATATATAATTTTAATTATTACGAGCGTATATGAAATATATGTCATTAACTAATAGTCTTTTAACTTAGTTTCTTTGTGATGAAGTAACCAAAAATTTGGTGATGGATAAGAAGAATAATATTGAAATTGTTTACATCTATTATACCATAATGAAATGTGAATATTGTGAATAAATATACTATCTAACCTCAATATATAGTCTTAATTATTACGAACGTTTGTGAAATATATGTCGTTAACTGATAGTCTTTTAACTTAGTTTCTTAGTGATGAAGTAACCTAAAATTTTGTGATGGATAAGAAGAATAATATTGAAATTGTTTACATCTATTACACCATAATACAATGTGAATATGGTAAATAAATATACTTTCTAGCCTCATTATATAGTTTTAATTATTACGAACGTATATGAAATATATGTCATTAACTAATAGTCTTTTAACTTAGTTTCTTAGTGCTGAAGTAACCTAAAGTTTTGTGATGGATAAGAAGAATAATATTGAAATTGTTTACATCTATTATACCATAATACAATGTGAATATGGTGAATAAATTTACTATCTAACCTCAATATATAGTTTAAATTATTACGAACGTATATGAAATATATGTCATTAACTAATAGTCTTTTAACTTAGTTTCTTAGTGATGAAGTAAACTAAAATTTGGTGATGGATAAGAAGAATAATATTGAAATACATTACATCTATTATACCATAATAAAATGTGAATTTGGTGAATAAATTTACTATCTAACCTCATTATATAGTTTTAATTATTAAGAACGTATATGAAATATAAGTCATAAATTAATAGTCTTTTAACTTAGTTTCTTAGTGATGAAGTAACCTAAATTTTGGTGATGGATAAGAAGAATAATATTGAAATTGTTTACATCTATTATACCATAATACAATGTGAATATGGTAAATAAATTTACTATCTAACCTCATTATATAATTTTAATTATTACGAACGTATATGTAATATATGTCATAAATTAATAGTCTTTTAACTTAGTATCTTAGTTATGAAGTAACCTAAAATTTGGTGATGGATAAGAAGAATAATATTGAAATTGTTTACATCTATTATACCATAATACAATGGGAATATGGTGAATAAATTTACTATCTAACTTCATTATATAGTTTTAATTATTACGAACGTATATGAAATATATGTCATTAACTAATAGTCTTTTAACTTTATTTCTTAGTGATGAAATAAACTAAAATTTGGTGATGGATAAGAAGAATAATATTGAAATACATTACATCTATTATACCATAATACAATGTGAATTTGGTGTATAAATTTACTATCTAACCTCATTATATAGTTTTAATTATTATGAAGGTATATGAAATATAAGTCATAAATTAATAGTGTTTTAACTTAGTTTCTTTGTGATGAAGTAACCTAAATTTTGGTGATGGATAAGAAGAATAATATTGAAATTGTTTACATCTATTATACCATAATACAATGTGAATATGGTGAATAAATTTACTATCTAACCTCATTATATAGTTTTAATTATTACGAATGTATATGTAATATATGTCATAAATTAATAGTCTTTTAACTTAGTATCTTAGTGATGAAGTAACCTAAAATTTTGTGATGGATAAGAAAAATAATATTGAAATTATTTACATCTATTTTACAATAATACAATGTGAATATGGTGAATAAATTTACTATCTAACTTCATTATATAGTTTTAATTATTACGAACGTATATGAAATATATGTCATTAACTATAGTCTTTTAACTTAGTTTCTTAGTGATGAAGTAACCTAAAATTTGGTGATGGATAAGAAGAATAAATTGAAATTGTTTACATCTATTATACCATAATTCAATGTGAATATGGTGAATAAATTTACAATCTAACCTCATTATATAGATTTTATTATTACGAACGTATATGTAATATATGTCATAAATTAATAGTCTTTTAACTTAGTATCTTAGTGATGAAGTAACCTAAAATTTGGTGATGGATAAGAAGAATAAAATTGAAATTGTTTACATCTATTATACCATAACTCAATGTGAATATGGTGAATAAATTTACAATCTAACCACATTATATAGTTTTTATTATTACGAACGTATATAAAATATATGTTATTTATTAATAGTCTTTCAACTTAGTTTCTTAGTGACGAAGTAGCCTAAAACTTGGTGATGGATAAGAAGAATAATATTGAAATTGTTTACATTTATTATACCATAATACAATGTGAATATGATGCATAAATTTACTATCTAACATCAATATATAGTTTTAATTATTACGAGCGTATATGAAATATATGTCATTAGCTAATAGTCTTTTAACTTTGTTTCTTAGTGATGAAGTAAACTAAAATTTGATGATGGATAAGAAGAATAATATTGAAATACATTACATCTATTATACCATAATACAATGTGAATTTGGTGAATAAATTTACTATCTAACCTCATTATATAGTTTTAATTATTATGAACGTATATGAAATATAAGTCATAAATTAATAGTCTTTTAACTTAGTTTCTTGGTGATGAAGTAACCTAAATTTTGGTGATGGATAAGAAGAATAATATTGAAATTGTTTACATCTATTATACCATAATACAATGTGAATATGGTGAATAAATTTACTATCTAACCTCATTATATAGTTTTAGTTATTAGGAACGTATATGTAATATATGTCATAAATTAAT